>VXAX01001457.1:672454-1227690 GCA_013399835.1 Leptocoma aspasia | reverse complement strand
AAAAAAAAAAAAGGCCTACAACACCAGATGTATAAAGAACAACCAGCCAAGCACAGGTTTACTTGAATAAACATGCCAAGCAACTGTCCTGCTGGCAGCAGTGTTTGACAGATCCTTTTGGCAATGGGATAAATAGCCAGGCTGCTGTTTGACTGGGAAATGATACTTCTGTTCAGCCCCTGCTTCAGCAGCGCTTGGCTGGTGCCAAGCCAAGGGTGAGCAGCTCCTGCAGGGTGTGCTGTGTGTGACAGGTGAGCTGTCAAATGCTCCCTTGTCCAAATGATCCTGCTACCACACACTTTCCACACAGAGGAAACAATTTAATGTGGTGTCGCACGGTGTCTTCCAGCTCCAAGTACAATTAGTTTGCAAATATCAAAAACCGATTAACTTACTAGGGCTGTCCAAATGCTGCCTTGAATTGCTTGTGACATATTCTCCAAAATTTCTCTTTACTCTCTTGCCAGGAGGGTATGATAATGGGATATAAACACTGAGTGTAACGTGCATGAAAGAACAGAGTGCAGCATCCAACCTGGGCTGCAGGTAGTTTGATAATTAGACAATAAAAAGAAACCTAACGTAAAAACCTACTACTTTGTCTGGTTCTTCCTTTGGAGATAAAAGGTACAGGTGCAACATCATGACTTAGAGAAGAAGCACCTTTCAGTTGCCAGACATAATTATCACAAGCAGCAACAAAAGCAGGGTACAGATTGGCCAAAAATGTGTGCTGGGTCCCAGGCCACGGACCCCATGTGTAGGGGCAATACAGGGGGGGATGAGCTCAGCAGCAGCCACCTGCAGTCTTGGCCAACATTCAGCGACTGCCTTGGAATCAGACAATCAGAATGCATTAAGCTGGAAAAGACCCCTAAGATCATCAAACCCAAATGTTAACCCGACACTGTCAAAGCCACCACTAAACTATATCCCCAGGTGCCACATCTACACATCTTCCAAGGATGGTGACTCCACTTTTCCCTGGACAGCCTGTTACAATGCTTGAGAACACTTTCAGAGGAGAAATTTTCCCTCATATCCATTTTAAACCTCGCCTGGTATAACTCAAGGCTATGTCCTCTTGCCCTATATTCTTTTTATCTGGGAGAAAAGACTAATCTCCCACCTGTCTACCCCTAATTTCAAGTACTTGTAGAAGACCCTGAGAGTCAACAGGTAGTTGACTGATAGAAGACATATTTTCTTATATAGAGAAAATGCAGTAAGTTATTATCTATACAGCTAGGTTTATTACATCCATTTGAAATCATTCCATTAACTTCCATTAACTATTCTAGTTCATTTATTAGCTTAATGTATTTACATAAAATGCTGTGATAAGCTCTTTGTTATCAACATGAATTTTGATTACTTTTAATCACAACAAATATTAAATTAAAACAGGAAAAAGCATCTCTTTCCAATTGCAAACTGTTTTGCCTCTTTTTGCACAGCTACCTTTGCACAGCTTGGGCAGACAGCTACAAAAGTTCTCACCATGTCACGTAGGTGTAAAAAGCTCCATCAAAGAAGACTCAAAAATAAGAACTCTGTGTGTGCCAGTGACATAATGGCTTCATCTCTAGCTAACCTAGCTCCAAACCTTACCCTGTTCATGAAGCCCATGGGCTTCCAGTCACAGCCCCTGTCTGGCAGTGCTCTGTGGATCAGAAGGAGTGACAGTGGCACCACAGTAATAAAGAGGGTTGGCCTTTATACCATGCCCTCAAACTACCTTTTTTTCTACTGTATTTTGTTCATTTGTATTTTCATTATTTTAACAGATTAGCTGAAAACTTCAGGCATTCTAAGATCAATGGTTGACTTCTATCAAATAAATATGAAACCTGCCAACTGTTGTGAGGTAGTTCAACAGCTGAACAAAACTCACGAGAGCACTGCTTCACTCTACAGTGAAAAACAGTGCCAATACTCAATATCCAGCAAGCAAACATGAATACTTTTCAAGGAAGCCTGCAAACTGTTGGGTGACCTATTTTTAAATAAACATGGCAGCCTTACCCATGATGCTACCTAAAAGCACGCTCTGAGAAGCAAGCAGGCTTGATAAACAGCAGATTTAAAAGGAATAAAATAATAAGATACCAAAAGCCATCAGTGCTGAACTCTTGGGTTTGGGTTTTTTTAAATGCGCAATTGTGTTACATAATACTATTTTGTACTGATTTTGTAGCTAGAAAGACCGCTTCTTGATTAAAAGCTCAATGCACTATTCATTATAGTGTTTTAGTGGATTAGTTATATAAACCCAGGTTTCAGACAGACTTTTGCTGTATAATATTCTGGCAATCTCAGCAAACCACAGATTCTATCAGTGCAGACTGGACGTGCGTGAAGTGGTAGTTCTGTTTATCTGCCTTTGTGTCCTCGCCACAAGCATCAGCCACTCAAGATGGGCTTTGGCAATTCCTGGCTTCCAGCTCCATCCTTTCCAGCAAGGTAAACATTTCCCAGCCCAAGAGTAGGGCACACTTCACCTGCTCAGATGCACTGTTTTCCTCTCCTCCCAGTGTTAAGCTGATCCTTTTGACTGGGGCATGGTGTGGACAGACAGACAGCAGAACAGACAAAAATCTCGATCTGGCCTGGGACTGGAGTGAATTCCAAGAAAAAACTCAGTGACTGGTAAAAAAGGGAAATAAGGAACATTAACAATTGATGTAAGGAGCTTTGTGCTGCTGGTACTCTGGTTTAGGACCCTGGTGACAAAGAAAGGTCTTCCCTCTCTTCTGCTTGTCCATCTGGCAGCTTCTGCAAGCACTTAAAATTCATGCCCGATTTTTTTAATGTATTAATTCCCTTTACTTATTAAATTACATCTTATCATGCAACATATGGGGAGCAATCTGCAGATGGGAGGGTGAGGAGAGCACAGTATTTTACTCAGTATGTGTACTTATTGGAGTACAAAGAGTGACATTTTGCATCTGGGGAAGGAGGACACAGGAACAGGCATTTTAGGATACATTAATGCAGCAGTGGATAAATTTCAAAATAACAGCAACAGAGAAATTTAATGCTGTGCTACTCAAGCTGCTGAGTTGGAGGACACTTTATCACACTGAAATACATACAAATAGAAATACAAAGCAGATATGCTACTATCCCAGCAGGTCTTATTTTTGCCAGAGCTGGTAGTTCCAACTCACTTTGTGGGCAACACAGTGACTTTAACTTCTTTTTAGTTGTCCATGACCAATCCCATCAAGTCACAAAAAATCACTCCAAGAAAGCATTTCCCCCAGAGGTGTTGGATCAGGAACTAGAACAACCCCTCCAGCAAATGCTTGCCTTGCTTGAACAGTGGCATTGGAAAAGCAGAATTTTGATATGTGTTTGAGTTGGTGTCAGGAGTCAGCAAAAGAAGAAAAGCAATATGCCACCACTCTTGCAATGTGAAAATCAGAGTTTAGATATGAAACAATTGTGAATGACATCTTTGACATGAGCTCTGCTCCCATTCCACACCTTCTGTGCACTCTCCATACCAGAGAGGTTTAATTACAAAGCTGAGCAAGTCCTGTGCAAAGGCACAGGATGCTCCACAAAAGCACATTCCACTGGCAGCTGTTGATAACAGAAACTTCATTTCCAGCAGACCAAAGTCTTCCAATATAGCTAATAAACGGAAACAGATGTTGCATAGCCTGATAAGGGAGGAAGGTTGCTGTTTCTCCCTTGAGCAAAGATGAACAGACAGCTGAGTTTTAGGGTGTGTGAGAGCAAAAACTATGTGATACTTTGACACTGTCAGCTCTCACTGGGCCAGGGGAGTGAAAATCCCACCCCAACAAGTTGGGCCGTTTCCTGTGTTGCACAATGTTGGAACCAGAGTGGTGTGGGCGAGAATCAACATTCCCATCTCTCCTCTCCTTTACTTTGGCTGTCCCTAGACACCAGCAGGTGCTCATGGCTGGCCTTCTGAGGCCATCTCAGCTTCTCCTCTTTGTGTCACTCCAGCATGCCACCAAGACAACAGGCCCTGTCCAACTTTAAACTGCAGAGACTTTGCTCAAGTACTCAGCCCTTTTCCCTCAAAGACTCTTTGTTTTGAAGGCCTCTGTATTGAGGCTTACAGCAACTTCTGCCATCGGTATTATTAACTAAGTGGAGCTTTTGTGAGACTCAGCTTACTTGGTACAGCTGCTAAAAGGACAGATAGCTACAGCTGTGAAATACCTAATTTGAAGGACACAAAAATGGCAGATGGATATACTGTTTGCTTGAATTCAACAAAATAAAAACAAGATACTGTGAATATTACTGGTCTAGAAAAAGAAGCCTCTTAGCACCACCTCTTACATGCCATGGGGAGAGTTGTAACCATGAGCACAGCATCAGCTCAGTATCAGGATAATGCTGGAGAACTGGTACAGGGGGCATTCTCCAAAATCTGCCCTGTATGAAAGAGCAAAAATTCAGCAACTATGATGCTGTTTATAAAACAGCAATGAAATCCTTAAAACCTCAGACTGATGGTCCAGAATCCCCTTATCAGTATGAAGGACTAGTTGCAACTGGAAGCTCTATCCTTTTCAACCTTCTCTTTCTGCCTGTGTTTAACAAGAATAGACAGCTGAAAACATCCTAAAAGTCAGGGAGAATTGCTGCACTTATTCAATAGCCAACCCACTGTTGAGCCCCTCTTCGTAAGCATGACTTAATCTTTCCTGGCAGAACCATATTTAGGGATATCCTTTCACACATAAGGACACAAAATTTTTCTGCAGCTCTGAACAGACTCTATGTACTCTTTCCCAACCTCTGCTTTCCCCCCTCCATTATTTCTCCCCATTAGCTGCCTTCCCCCAGCCAATAATTTATTACTCTTTTAAGGAAGTAAGAATTTCAGTTGCCATTATTACAAAGGTGAGAATTTAAGGTCGGATAATACTGGGAAAACAACAACAAGAAATACTAAAAGGAAGGGAAAGCAACTGGAAAAATTACTTGTTGAAGTTATTTAGCTGGCAGAGCATAAACATATGGGGTGTTTGTTGCATGAAATATGTTTTTTTCAAATTCTCTCTATTTTAACTCCTGTGGCTTACGACATTGCTTCCTTTTGTACTCCCATTCCACTCACTGGTGTGGGACATATATCAGAGCCTTGGACTAAGAAAGTGATTGAAGGAAGCTGGTATAAATCATGTGCCAAGCTTCTTTTTCTTTTTTTCCCCTTTTTAAATTTTTTTTCCCCTTTAACTTAGAATGAAAAGCTTTCTGCTCTACAGTCCATTTGCTGAATTCAGTCTTTGCTCTTACTGCAGTTCCTCTGGTCAGAACACAAATGCATTCTCAGTACCACTGTTTTGATAACAGTGCTATTGGATCTTGAACAGAAAATCTGTAAAACATTGGTTTGAAAACTGTCCTCAATAAATCATCTTCTCGTTGCTTTACAAATAAAGCACGTGCTGTAGTTTGCAATATGATTAAACAGATTTTTCCAACTGGTTAAACACACACATACTTCCTGCCATGCCTTTTCATGGCAACAAGCCTCAACAAGTGCTGAGGAAACTATGGGATCTCTAAAAGTTCCGCTATGTTGTCCTGTTTCATCTACTTATTAACACCAGAAAGAAGAAACAATCCTATGTCTCTGTCCCTTATATAAGGACAAAGCTATTTCCTCTTATCACTCTCGTTTGATGAGACAGAAGCAGGACAAGATAGTTTAAGTAACCCAGTGTTTTACATAAAGGCTGTCAGATGTTGGAAATTATATATGTTACATCATCAGGTGTCCAAACCTATTGCAATGCACGTTATACTTGCTGTGAAGTCAGCAGTCAGTCACTAATGTCAGAAAATAAGTACAAGCCTTCAGAAGGTACAAAAATGAAGATGGCTGGAACTGATTTGCCACCAAAATCTAGTTGATTAATTTTTCCTTCCCTAGTACCATGGGACAACATTTCTGCTGAGTCTGCATTGCTGTGTTTAAATACTAACTGCCCATTTGCTTCTCAAAAAAGGATTTTTTTACCACAGCTGCTATTCCAGTTGAAGAGATTTTTAAGTTTATTTGTTTAAAGTCACAATAAACATGAGCGAGTTTCATGAGAGAACTTAGGAAAACTATTGAAAACAGAAGTCCACTCTAGAGAACCAGAGAAAAAGCATTAGAAAGAACAACTTTGTTCCCAGTGGAGGTAGACGCTCTTCTCTAAAAAAAAAAAAAAAAAAAATCTGTCTTCAAATCCATTATTATTTTATTTCCCATCCTGCCATGTCCTAGACTCTGTCAGTAAATTATGGATGGATCTGTGATATCAAAGTAAGTTTAAGGTCTTGAAGGAACAAAGGTGCTAGAGAAACAGACATCAATATTGTTTTAACTGGCACCTGACTTCATAGGAAATTTCATTTCAAAAAAGCATATCTGTAAGTTATGAAGACATTTACGTGGGATCAGTATCATAAATGCTATTTTTCTAAACAGCCATGGAATGAAAAGGCTCCATTTGTCCTCTTCATGGCCAACATATGCTAAGTGAACACCTATTACATTGAAATGTTACAGTAACTCCTCTCTTAACCTTGAAAAGATCCTAGAACTGGTTTATAAGAACAGCAAAAAGAATAACTTAAAAATTTGAAGGTCAATGTTTGAACAAAATCCGCATTTTGAAACATTCTTCCCCTCTCAAATTCATTACAGGTCACTTGGTTTTTTTTTCCTAGAAGCTGTGGTAGATGATATTTTAATATTTTGAGGCTCCTCCATGTATGTTTATTGGCTATTATTTCATCTGACAACCTTTTCTAACCTGTTACCTTAAGACTTTTTAGCAATAAATAGGTGAAAAGCTTATAGCTGGCATATGCACCTTTCTAAAGTGTTCCACATAAGTGTATTTTTCTATGTTGTGTTTATTTCAGTTTCAGGACTCAAAATAGAGCTTTTCTGATGTTTTATTATGGACAGCTGTTCTGTAAATTACAAAGGATTTTATGGACTATAAGAAGTGATTCACAGGCAATCTGCTTTCTTAAGATAACTTAGTAAAGGTCTTTCGTCTAGGCCTTGAGGCTTGCAGGAAGACTTTTGAATTTAAACAAGATTAAAGTTATGATAATAGTGTCCCATTATGAAACCTGTTCCTCATAAGTTATACTCAGAAGAAGGACTAAAGCTGTATGTCTTTGTTCAAGATAGAAGTTTCTTTGGGTTTCTTTCTGCCTTTCAACTTACATGTCACATAGCTAATCACAGTGATATGATACATAAATAACAATACAATATTTTATTCCTCTCTAGAAGCATTATTTATTTCTTCATTGAAAAATAGTTACTGGCATTTGGTCAATTTTTCTTTTAAGTCAGAAATCGATATTTGAAACTGTGATCAATGCCAGTTGCCTAAGAAGCATTCACTTACCAAACTGAAGGCCTTTTTATTTAACATTCAGTTGTTTAGAAAGAACATTTTTCATGTTTCTTTCATAACCAGAAAATTACTTTCTTAAAGACAGGTAAAAAAACCAAACCCAAATCTCAAAAAGAACCATTTCAAAAAAATACTCCTTTTAACCTCCATGCATTCTGTCCTTTACCCCTGCCCCACAAAACAAATGCTGATAACTGTCAGCAACAGGGAATGGCTCTGTTGAAACAGAAGCTGATTTGTACTGAACATTAATCTAGTTATAAATAAGAAATCCAGCCCAGCTCCATGAACCAGCCTCTGGGCTGACTGACAGAGGCTTCAACCAATAACATCTCTCCTAAAATACAAGCCTTTGACTGGTTTCAGAGTCTGTGGGGTGTAGAGTTTAGACCAATGAATGTGTAGGACTGGGAGTTTTGAATTGCCTATAAAAGCTGTCCCCAAACAATAAACCAGGCTGTTTGCTGATGACCAGCAGGAGTTCTGTCGTGTGTTAAGTCTCAGACATACAGACATCACGTGCACACTTCATGTGATACGGCACAACACAACGGTGTCTCTCAGATTGCCACGAGGATAACTCATTTGTATCACTTTATATAGCAAAACCAAACCTGGTGTCTTTTAATTTGAGAAAAATCTGGTGGCTTTTGATTGCTAACATACCCTCAAAGTTGCTGTTTACTTGCCACTTCAGAGCCAAAGCAATACCTCCAAAAGGGAATCAGCTCTGGATCTGTGGGCAGTAATTCATTAGTCATCCCTGAAGCCTCTTTCATTGTACAACAAAAGCTCCAGAATGGTGGAGAATAAGTGTGATTCTTGTGAAGTTAAGCTCCCAAATATGCAGAGACCTCAGGATATCACCATTTGGAACTGCATCTGCAGTGAAACAGCCTTGGTGGGGGAATGTCAAGTGGTGTGATGGGAGAGATGCTGCACTTTCCTCAGACAGAGAACAAGATGGAACAGTGATCTCATCCAGGATTGCAAGTCCTTTGTGTCTGACCTAAGCACAGAGTGTAAATTAATAGCTATTTTTCACAATGACTTCAGTGTATCCCATCCTACCTACGTTCTGTGTCTAAAGGCTCAAACACCAATGCTCTGGAGGAGTTAAAAGACAGAGCAAGACCCTCTTCAAGCCTACTTGCACATGACTCAAAAGGAAAGACAAAAATACTCTCTTCATGGCTCCTGTAAGAAAGATCTTTTTTTCAATCAATGATTGTATCTTTACACTATTTTTATCTGCTGTGAAAATAAACCTGCTGAGCTGAGAGTGAGGAACCAGGAGTGCACCGTGCACATGCAGTTAAAAGCAACCGCGTGGTGCAGGGAGCCCTGAAGAAACAAAAAAATAGAATATCAACCAAAGAATAACCTCACTCTCCTCCATTCGCAACACCTAAAACAACAGGCTGTGAAAATGGTTTCATTAAAAAATAACAAGCACATGCTCACCAGGGGATAGATCAGGGCAAACTGAATAAAAAATTCTTCAATCATTGCTGAAGTAGGTCAACCAGAATTAATTCAAAGGGCAAACATTCAAACTGAGCCTGCCACCCCCCCACCTCACCCAACCTCACTGCAGCATGTCTTTCTGCCTGCCCTTTGACAAGACCAAGTGGAGACCCAGACTGACTTATTACTTCATTTCGTACAATGCGCTCACTGCAGTGGGTCTCTTTCTCTCCTCAGCAAACTGATAGGCCACAGATTTCCTCCACATTTACACCAGTGTGAAACAGAACACAGCAAAGCCTGGTGTTGTGTAGGAACATAAAATACTGAGAAGCATGGCTCCCCAGCTTACAAGACCTGTCCTAAGGATACCTTCCTTGTGGAAATTTTTGCCAAAGAGACATTCATGCTGGCCAAGAAGCCAGAAAAACATGCAGAAAGTAAACACCCTGGAGACAGGAGTCAGATGAAGAAGTCTATGCAGTAGCCAGATGCAAAACACAAAAACTTGGGCTGTCCAGCCAGGATCCACATCCTGCCCTGTGCTGCCAGGACATTGCCCTGTACTGTGATGTCTTAGGAGAGCATATCAGGTGGATCAGGGCATCGTTCTTTTGAGCTGACCTTCTGTCGGCATGAACAAGCTCTGACGTATTTCACAGTATTAATTGACTTAATGGCTTTCAGCTATAAGGGTTTTGCATATAGAAAAGCTGGTCTAGCACTACATGTTCCTCAAAACTTGCTTATCATGCAGCAATGGATTTTTATGAATCACTATTTGGCTTTAAATCTCCCCTCTTCTCCCAGGTGAGCTGTCATTTCATTTACAGTAAGAGAGTATGATTCAGGTAATGATGAAAGAAAAGCTTTTTTTTTTCCTTAGTTGATGTTAAAAAAATATATTAACCTCCTCTTCTCCACCCCATCAGCCTTTTCAAACCTAACCTCATGATTGAGCTTTGAAATGCAGGCAGGAAAGGTTAACTCTGGGGGGGTGCAATCTCTTAACTGTTTTATTCAATGCCTCATCTAATGAAACAGCTGTCACACTTTCCCTCTTTTCCCTCCCACCATCCTAAAAAGCCAATTAACCCTATCCCTAGAAGATAGTATCCTGATGGTATAATGAAGATGCATCACTTTTCCTTCACTGCCAGTGATGACACAGCCAGATCAGGGGCTGTGCTTGAATTCCCAGCCTGAGGAGAGCACTGCCCCAGGCAGAAAGGGATCTCAGCAGTTTGGGCAACTATCAGGCTCCCCCCAAGCGTGAAAGGGAGCTGCTGCTCTGCTATCTCTGCAAATATCAGCCAGCCCTTTTATTCAAGAGGCAAGAAAAATAACACAAAGCTTTGGCGAACTTGGCGCTTCCCCCAGAAAGCACTTAAGGGAACTGGGATGCTTATAATACCTGTTTCAGATTGCCTGTAAGATAAATGCAACCAAGCCTAAAAAAGTTAGAGGCTTTCTTCTTTGGGACAGAGACTCCTCCTTATACACCCCACTTAAATCACAGAAGCTGGATTCTGCTTCCACTGGTATCAATAGGGATTTTGTCCTTGGTTTTAGTGAGAGCATTATCTGCTCCTAAGAGAAAATCAATGCGCTATAAAGCACTGCAGATGTGAGATTGGGTTGCTAGTGGCCCTCCACCAGGAGACACACTGGGGCCATCGTTTCTGCCCTACTCTTTTGTGAAGCCAACATCAACAGATAAGGGAGCAATTCCGCGCCGTCTCCTCCGCTGCGGCTCCATGCAATCTTCCAGTGCACAACTTCCAAGAGACGCATTTGAAAACCTTACTGTATTACTCAAAACACGAGGCTGAAAGAAGTCTGCCAGTGTTTGCCTTATGAACAGACCCCTCCCAACCAGCTTCTCCCTCCTGTTCCTGCCAAGAGGCTGAGCCAAGGCCTGGCATGTGTCCCAGCAGTGCAAAGCACGGCACTGCTCTGCCCCGTCCTGCCAGGGGAGGCAGGACCACAGTGGCCACACCATTTCCATCTCCCACATCCTTGTGAGTTACTGCTGCAGCCATTCCGGTGCTACACAGAGCCTGCAGAGCCCCCAGCGAAATTCAGCACTTAGGAAAAATGGAGTCAAACTTTGCCAATGTGCTCGGGAAATAATGACTGACATTATGGTGTACATCAAGTATCTAAGCCTGATCTTGAGGGAATAGGGGACACATTTAAATGAGTTCATCTGTGAAAGGCAAGGAGTGCAGATCCCTTTATTGTGCTATTACAAAAAGATTATTATCAAAAACATTATCCTAAACTCTCATTTATATTTAAGAGCAATTTTACTATTAATTGTCTGTGCTCCCCTTAGTCCATAATTCAGCATGTCCAAGCCTGTTTCTGTTTTATGAAACTGGCATCTTTATTACAGCCTTGGGCTACAATTTTCCAATGAGAATTGCCTAAATGGAGGGTTTTTTACTTTTTCTGTGTAAAATGTTGCTCTCTATTACTTGTGATCAAGCTCCCAGGAGGCAGGAGAGGAATTTGTATTGCAGAGTATCTGTAAATTGAGGCAAAGTTGCCCAGGCCCATCATCAACCTCTCCCACACAGGCTTTCAGACAGTCTGGCTGATATGGGAAGGATCTTTCCCACCTCTTTCCATGGACAGAAATGCTCCCCTTCCAAAGGCCCAAAAGAACATTTATCTCCCCTCCAACCCTGAAAATAATGAAGATGAAAATTTGACATTATTTCTGTCCTCTCTGGCATCTTGACTTCTTTCCTACATTATTCTCTTAAAGAGTCTTTGTAGCATCTCCTATCAGAGAGTCCTTTCCTTTTGTTCCTGCAACTTAAGCCCACAAATTCATGTTGGCATGCCATATAATCCGTGTCCTTGTTCAGATCTCTATTGGGAAACGAGGAAACACACCATAGTTGTTAATTTAAAACAAAAGTGTGAAACCATTACTCTTTTGTCCTCTGCTTTCTCTTGCCAGTTACATGTATGTCAAAGACTTCACTGCACTGGTTTTAAAACACACAAAAATGGAGCATCTGGACTTGTCTTAATGATAAAATGTTTGGTCTACTCTTTCTCAGTGGAATTATCTTTATAATTGGTAGCAATGATTTCAGAAGTCCTTGTTCTGCCAACAGCGCATTCCATGAGGAAACAAGGGAGCTGGGGAAGGAGGTTTTCATTCTGAGGAAAAGTTGGTTTTTGTCTAATAAGAAGAAAAATCACAGTGGAAGAAAGTCCTGTTCTGCTGACCTCTCAAATTCTCCAAAGACTATGTATTAAAACACATCCTCTTTTGAAACTCCAGACTGTGAGATATTTGTAGTTAGAGACGAGCTCTGCCTTGTTGGGCATGAAGCCCTCCTTCCTGCTCCTCTAGGATAGCTTGATATGAAATTCTTGGCCAACATTAGAAGCTAATACTTTATCCCCACTGCACTGAATTATCAATCCAACTCTTAAAACAGGCAGACTTCCTATTCAGCTGAAGACTGAGAATTTGGAAGAGATACCCATAAATCTTTTGTGAACAGTCCAGCCTTTCCTTTTGATTCCCATGGAGAAAACCAGATCTCAGCCTGCTTTTAAGAAACAGTCTCTAGATGTTTTCTTTGCAAAGCTGGGCTTGAGAATGTCAGTGATGCCCACTCCTCACTGGAACTGAAAGGAGTACGAGTAGGACTTTATTGCTACCCTGAGCAGAGAAGATAAAGTACGCTTTTCCCTTATTGCCTACTTTGAAGTGAAATGGATCAATTAGTTTGGGGTTTATAGCAAGCACCTCCTTCAGAAATGTTCTCCAAATCATTAGTTGCAGCCTGTGCATAGGAAGGGAGACAAATTGATTTCCTAGCATTGCTTCAAGTCTTCATTGCTGAAGCTCTTACCAGACTACTAACTACCATTCCTCAAATCTTTGGTGAGCCTTCCCTCACTCTTTTCTTTGCTATCTTCTCCCTTTTTTGTCAGAATAAAATGAGCAAAAGTAAATGCTTTAATGAAGGTGAAAATGTATAATAGACAACATAATCTCCTCCCTAACAAAGTGCAACACTTTGGTAATCCACTTATCATCTTTCTCTGTCACACAGACATCTTTAGCAATCCCTACCTTAAGTGCTGCTTGGCTCTGTAGGGTTAATTGTGCTCACTACATATTTTGTCTGGGATGGGAAAAGGCAGCTGCCTGGATGTCTGAACTAAGGTAAGTGTGATGTGTTCCATAAAAACATCAGGAGACACAGTCAGAGCTACCATTACTGTACAGGCAGTGAAAGTCAGGCAATGCTTGTTTGATGCTGCTGTGACTGGCTCGCACCTCAGACACACACAGGACACCTGATGTTCACCTCCCTTCCAGCCATGGGACTGAATTAATTCTACAAGACCTTTGGTGTGCTCCTATGTAGAAGGGACAGGTTACCTTCCATCTCTATCTCCTCTGTGGGTAACTCGATTTAGTCCAAAATGAGTGCTCATCAAGTTGATTTTTGCATGAATTCCATTGCACCTTCCTATCCTGAAGTACAGTTTTCTAGCTTTCTAAGGAATTTTCAATGCACTGCATAGCTGCACAAACAAGTTCCAGCAGTCACTGGCAGTCACCTCTTTCCTCCCACACTCAATATGTTCAATGACACTCCCTCTAGGTCTGAGCCCTGTGGCTACATCATAGTAACAACCTCCTCCTGTGCTGAGGCACAGATGTCAGTCTTTCCTTTTTTTCCTATCTGTAATCCAGGTAATCTAATTTCTTCCCCTAATCTCGGAACAGATCTAACTTTACTCTCATCCTCTTGTTAACAAATTTCATTAACAGACTATGTAGAAAGATCAATAACAAGACATTAAAAAAATAGTTAGTTATATGTATGTTCTAACAACACATGGGTTTTGTCTGCATTGTTTTAAATATTTTTGTTAAACCTGTCAAGGATGGCAGGATATCAAAAGAAAGAGTATGTTAATTTATTAGAACAGAATACATTTTATTTTCCTACCATGGAAGATTAAATTCGCTGGTCACAATATAATTCTTGCTGCTATTCTTGTCTTTTAAAAAATCTTTGCAATTGGCAACTATTCTCATTTGATAGATGAGGTTGTTTTCAGTGACAATCTATACATATTTTTATAGTAATTCTGCTCTGCATTTTTTGAAACCTCAGATGAATGCCATCTGGTCCCAAAGATTTACTGACATTTAATTTCCTGAGTTTTTCTATTTCACACACATGAATACATCTATAGAGAGATATATAGAGAGAGGTTGTTTTTTTTTTTTTTTAATATCTGTCAAATGGAGCACTGCACCTTTACTCTCTGGAATTCCCCTGTTCCAAATTTATCCCTTATGCTCAGTAGCAAGGACCAAGTAAAATAAAATATTGAAAAAAATATGCAACATTATTTTATTCTCTGATTAGTGCCTAATATCTTGAGGGACCTGCAGAATTCTGTGGCTCCATACCCCTAATGCAGTTCACCTTGTTATTTCCCTTTGCCTACACAGATCTTCCCAATTCTCATTAAATGGGTGCTTATGAGCATACCATAAGCTTACAAATTGATCTTAAGATGAGTTTCCATCTTTAACACAGCATTCAAGGCTGAGGTCAATTATATATGTGATGCAACTTTGCTTCTTTTGCTTTAGATATAGGCCCAAGAAGTTTAAAATATTTTTAGATATTCAGTATATGTGTGACTACAGTAGGAAATCTTGCAGTCTTTTTCAGTACCATGTTTTTCTATTAACACTGAACAAGAAAGTCACTTTTATTATGGTGTGAATGACTTATGCATATTTTATTACATAGTATGAATTAATTATACTGCCATCACCATACAAAGGGCTTAAATCAGTTGCCTAAATGTAGATATCTCATCTAATTTTAGATGCTCTCTCTTACAACTCATGCCTGCATTGGGTTGCCAACAGTTAATAACTTAGGGAGAAAATACTTTGTTCTACATAATATTTTGAATACCTTTTTTTAAGGAGTAAGATTTACCCATTAAGAAAGAAATTATTAGTATGGAAACTTTCAGGAAGTATTCAACAGACCAAAGCAGCATCTTATGTTTTTTGCTGGTTTTGTTTCTTCTGTTACCAATCCATAGGATAAATGATCCTCATTGGAAGAAACCTTTAACCTCAAAAAAAGCTGTTTTTTTTTTTTTTTTTGGTCTCTGGGATTTATGCCACAAAGTGTGTTTCTCACCACCATTGATGCCATATGTTATAGTAAATCTGAACTAGACAAGGGAACAGACCTTCATTGAGGTACCAGCTCCAGACAGACTCATGAGACCCTTCAAAAAAGCAGAGTGTAAGAGAAATACTTTTAAAAGCAACTCTGAAATTAGTACACTTTCATCTCACACAGATTCACATGTCTTTCTGATAGAAATATCACACCCCTATCTTTAGGAAAATGACACCAGAGCATGACCTAATTCCAGTAATACTTTAGCACTAATAGGGATTTTTCATGTGTCTATCAAACCCTCACAACTCACCTTGAAGTAGGTAGGTATTTCATCTTACTCAAGGCTAGAATTCTCTACATCTTTAGGTCTTTGTAATTTGATTCATTTCCCATTCAGTAACTCTGGTGATGCCACAAGACACAGACATATGCACAGGCATTTTGAGGACAGGACTCTTGATAAAAGTCATAATTAGTGCCCCAAGCCAAGAAAGGGATTTATGGAAGGAAAGGCTGCAGCAAGCACCAAAATTAAACCTTTAGAATGACTCTGCTGTGAAAGTCATATTGTAGACAGTTTTTTAATGAGATTGCTGGGTTGAATTAATTTTCAACTCTTATCTGACTTTGATCTCAAATAACAAGAGGTCATCAAGATAAATGCTGCTTATGCTTTAAATGACATAATGATGCTATTAGGAAAACCTAAGGGATTAAAAACTAGCCTATTTATTCCCACAAACAGTCCCACTGAGGTTCATGAGACCAACTGGACGCACAAATTAACCAACATTATATGAAGAAAAAAAAATTAAAAGTTCACTTTCCATCATAGCTGCTGTTTCTATAATTTTGTTTTACTGCCCTGAACCAGTAACCAGTAAGTATTATATTCTACTTATACTTTCTATTAGGACCAAGATCTTAACTCACAGGTGCTGTACAAACATCTGTGTAAGGTTAAAGCACTGTTAAACTAGCTCTCACAAGTGTAAGTCTTAGTATTTGCTCAAAAAGTCCCTTTTATCCTCTCCTGTCATGGGGCCCCAGTGAACTGGCAGCTCAGGGTTGCTTCATCTCTGCCAGCACAGGAGCTTCCATGAGGACCTAGTGTTTGCTGCCGGCTTACAGCTCTTGCTGTGCCCCCATGAACTCTGGTTTTATACTAAGGAAGTTTGGGGATGCCGTCAAGGCGTCGTCCCAAATCTCAGAACTGATCAGTACTTCCAAAGCTTAGCTGCATCTGATTAAACCTACCCAGAAACCAGCAAAGCGAATTCAAAGCTGAGATCATTTAGAGTGTAATGCGGCTTCTTTATAAGAGCAGTAACTTTAAATTATGCACTTCCTCAACAAATTAGCTTAAAAACCTAGTATTAAGAAGACAGCATTTATTTTTAGGCTTGCTAAAACAAAGGTCCCTGCTCTGTTCAATAAAACAGTACAGGAGATCTGAGCACTGCCACCAGAACCAGCGCTCCTCCTGAGAGCAGATCTCCACAGGTGAATACAACCGGAATGCAGCAGTGCTAGCCATGGCTACGTTCCCTGAAAGGAATATTTTGGGAATTCATTGCCTGCACTGCTAGCAGCAGTGGGGACTCTGCAGATGGCTGGCAACCACTGCCCTACCAAGAACAGCAGCATCCCTGATGCCACAGTTCAGGATGGTGCTTAACGCCGCCATGTCGGCTGTGCCGTTCTGCTAACGCGCCTCATCTGCGCTCCCAGAGGAGATAAACTACGGTATCCACCTGCAGTAATTCTTCTGGAGTAGACAGAGGCTGATTATCTGCAGTGATCATTACTGCAAAGTACTGAGATTCCCAGTGAAGCATCTGTATAAAGCACCACACTGTCTGCAGCAAAGGTAGAAAGAGAATTGAAAGAATCTTGCTACACATAAACTCTTTAACCACTTTGATTCATTTGCTTCCACCTAGACTCTACATAAATTCTAACAGCAGAAATTTGCACAAGACTGGTGCGCTAACATATCCATTTCTGTCCACAGCAAATGGACATACTGCAAACAAATACCAACAAAATCTAAAAATTCCTAGAGAGCAAGAGCATCAAGCAAACTGCCTGCCTCACTGGAACAGCAAAGCATCTATTTTCCAATGGTAACTATTAGCAATACAGCTGTGCTTACAAGTCTAGGTGCTAAACTGAAGTGGGGAGCAAGTTCAATCAGCCTGTCACCAAAGTGCAGTGCCATATGAAGGTGACACACAGGAAGGGAGTACCATGTATGTCCTCTTTCTGGGGTGAAGATTTCTAGGGAAAGAAAGCAAACAGGAAGGACTTTACAAGTGATAAAATACTAGGTTTCTCCAGTATTTGTAATCTAAATGAAGACCAGACACTCTTTTGTGTTTACCTCTCAAAGCACCACCATCTTTCATCTCTCCCAAGCAGGCTGTTAAGGCTAACAGAAATATCTATATAGTAGGAAATAAATAGAGAGAAATTAAGATGCATTATATGTCAAAAAGTGAATTGGGAACATCCATATTAGAAAAGAAACACATGAATTAATAAGGCTTTAGCAGGACACCTGGAGACTCACATCACCCCTGGAATAGAGAAAACACAGCTGATTCCATAAAGACCAGTGAGAATTACAAAACAGCCCCTTTTAGGGATTTTGCTGCTCGATGTTTGGGAACAGGAACAGAACAGGGGAAGAATTTCAAGTCGAGATAAGGCTTTAGTTTTTGATGTCTTAATACTTTCCTGTCCCACTCCTGTTAGTTTCTCAAAGAGAGAACTATCACCAAGCACAGAGTCACTTAATGTAACCAGCAGCAGCAATCAGTGGGATTTGCTCTCTCAGCCTCAGGGATGTCCCACACTGACAATGCCCGACTGCTGCTTGTGCAATGCCTGACATGAGGCAGAAAAGCTCTGGCTGTTTTTCACTGTGCAGACCTCAAAACTCCAGCTACACCATGACATCAGCTATCCTTCCTGGCTGTGTTGCCAGGGAAGCCAAAGCCTGAAACTGAACCAAGTAGCAAGTGGAAAAAAAAATTAAACAAAGAAGATGGTATTTTATCAAAATGGTGTGATTTCCAGGCATTGCTCATGTTTAGGTGAGTGCATGTTGCCAAATGCTTCAGCACAGAGAGAAGCTCATGGAAAAGGCCCTCTCCTTCATGGGAGAAACTGTAGGGAGGGCAGTGGGAGCAGCACTGCAAAGCCAAGACAGAAACAAGCCCCAGGCAGGGCAGGGGTATCAAGCACAGTGAACACTGCATAGCTGGCAGCTATGCAGTGTTCCAGGAGAGTATCCTGGAGTGCAGAGGTCCAGCAGAGTATCCAAATGGGCTCCTTCTGACCTTCTTCTGCTCACTCCCTCCTGCACTGCCTCTGCCCAGGGGCGAGCTGCCAGCTGCCATCCCCTCCTGTGTCCCCTGGGTCCACTAATGGTCCTCAGCCAGGGGAATAATGTGATTTGTCAGGAAAGGGACAAATGCTGCAATAACAATGACCACTGGAACTCTGGCAGTGGTGCAGGGTAATTGTCCCTGCAAGACACCCTCAGCAGAGCTAAGCTGGGGAAAGCCTAGTAGTGAAAGATGTTATTTGCCTGTCCTTTATTGAAAATTTCAAGAAAACCAAATGTTGCTGTCCCTAGAGACTTCAGCAAGGAAACTAAGTGACAGGGAAGATAAATGCTTCCTACTGCCAGTGACATACCCCACGCAGAAACATAGAGAATATTTTTATAACTTTGTGCTTTAAATGCCTTTATTAGAGAAACAAGATTTATGCTTCTGGCTCTGAGGGAGGGCAAGAGCAACTTAAACTGTACAAGTAGTTGTGTACACATGGATGCCTGTATGTGCATATCACATCAGGCAAAAGGAAGAGAAGAGGATTAAAGATAATCTGCTTCTGAATAGAAAGGCCCTCCCTGCTGTTCTAAATTTTCTTGACTTTTGTTCTTGTTAGAGCCTCTAAAGTAAAGTAAAGTTCAATGCAATATCCTATGATCAAAGTCATAGCCTCAAAGAGGAACCAGCCTAGGGTTTTTTTAATAGTTATATCATAAATAAAGTCACTAGAGGACACAAAAAGTGGGTATGATGCCTCAAGTAGTTGTGTGTCTGATATTGTAAGCAAAAGCCTAAAATCACTGTCTGTATTAAATACACAAAGGATCATTTTCAACAGGGATAAGCCTCTGATACCAACTTCAGACCAACATAACTACTCTAACTTCACAATTACCCTTGAACTGGTAAAGAGAAAGGAGTAAGGGTCAATGACATTCACTCTGCCTATTAGTTTGGGCATTTAAGTTTATACTTAATGTTAAATATAATCACTGCCAAGGAAATGACTTAAAATAATTAAAAGGAAAAGCACCATCCAAATCCAGTATTCCATAATAAACGCCCCTGAAATGTGCAGACCATGCAAAGGTGAATGCATGGAGAGGAATAATTTTATAGAAGGAAGCATTTTTAAATCCCTACTTTATGATGTTTTATAGAATCAGTAAAAACACAATAAGGATGAAGCAAACTACTTATCTTTCTAAAAGCTTGCATATACCTCACATCTGCCTTTAAATTCTATGGGGTTGCAAGTCTGTTTATATGTTTAAAGGTGGTTTTTATATCCTCACAGGCACACAGGCAGAAATAGCTGGGTTTCTCTCCCCTCAGCAGCTTGATAAATGAGCATTTGTTAAATGAAAAAAGCCCACCTGTGATACAGGGCACGCTCTCTGTCCTATATTCCAAGAGGCTTCCCACCCACGTTGTAACAAATACACACTCACTGTGTCGTTATCAGGCCAGACTGGAGAAGATGCTGCAATATTCAAAAACAAGCCCTTGAGGCAGACTTGCCTGTACTTCAGTGATCTGCTGGGTAAGGGGCAAGGGGAAGTGGAGCTATGTAGGCAGCAAAGTGGAGAACGAACAGTGCTCCAGATCAGGTCTCAACTCCCTCGTGGTTCTCATCTGAATATAAAGGTGCCATTGAAATCTGCAGCCAGTGAAAAGTTTTGGGGCACTTTCCCCTTTTCTATGGCCATTTACTTTTTCCACATTCAAATGCAGATCGTTCTCCCACTTACTGAATGTCAAATGGTGACACCATGGACTTTCTTCCAAAGGTGATCTTAGCATGGTCCCTGGATTCAGAAACTCAGTTCAGTGAATATTACACGACTAATTTACACGCTTTTACTTTGTTTTTACTTTACTTACACTGTGACTTATATTAAGATGAAACAACAATGCTGGGTTCTTTAGGGATTGAAAAAATAATGTAGGCCCATATACCAAAGTCAGCATTTGGAATTCCCTGAAAATTTGGCTGTGGATCCTCTCTGCATCAGCCTATAGGCAGAAAAGAACTGTAAGCAATTTGCTGATTTCTCTTCACTATATGCATGAAATACACAAATCCAGATTTACCCAGACCCCTGTATAGAGCCAAATTTGGCACAAGATTACCCAAAACTCCACCAAAGCTTTCTGAAAACCTTGTAAGTCAGAGAAAACTATTCTTTAAACGAGGACTGGCTTACGAGTTGACAATAAAACCAGAAAAAAGAGATGGTTTCACATTTAATTATGAAATCAATCTACCCTCTTCACAGTTTCATCCGCCTTATTCAAAGTTTCTGGAGAACAAATCTCAGAGCACCCACTTGCTATCTTGTCAATTATACTCTGTTGCCATAAGCAAAATCCAGTCAATGGTGGTTTTTTCCCTCTCCATCATACTTGAAGATCAAACCATCCAGCTCAGGCATACTGTAACATTTACTACAGGCTTAAGTGAAGACTATGAATAAAATTCAAGGACTTACTGGCTCTAGTTCTGCAAAGGAACCAAGGTACCTATGCATAAAACTGGAGGGCAACTTGACCTTCCCATCCCGTATTTCTGCAGAGAAGTTTCAGAAAACTTCTGCCATTTCCCACTGCTCAACTAAACCAGCACTTTCTTTTAAGGGTCTTGGAATAATCCCCTGTTGCTGGTTTTCCAGCAGCACGAACCAAAAGTGAGTCTGGCTTAAGGAACTGTAGAAACTGATTTGGTGTCCTGTAACTTTGCATGGAATTAGGGTTTCATTTGATATAGTTAACATTCCTTTCATTTGCCTAATGAAAACGGTAAGGACACTGATCTCTTGCACTTCTTTATATACCAAGTCAGAAGACATTATACCTTTAAACACAATCAGATATTACATTCACACAGTATGCACTCCTCTATTTAGACACAAATCTCTGTTTGATGCAAATATGCTTTCTCTTTAAGCTTTCTTCCAGAACTTACAGGGTTGATATTACTTATACTTTTTTCCCTGCTAAGATTTGGAACTGTTCACAGACCGATCAATTCATAGATAAAGAGAAAAGAGATTAAATGTGATTTCTTTTACCAAGGAGTAAAGTCTGTATGAATAATATAATGTACCTCAGACATTTGGGTGACCAAAAGAATTATCCAGATTGTATAGCAGCATGAAGATAAAATTAATTGGGTCCCTTTGCATGGTATCTGTTATGAAAGCAGTTAAAATAGTTTTGTATATTTTGGATGAGTTAAAGAAATGTCACTTTCGTGATTCTTTTTTCCCTCTCCTTTCAATCAGCATCCTTTTATTTTCATTTTCATACACCTGCTAAGTGTATCCTGCTGTATTCACAGTTCAGCATGATGGGTTCATATTTAGTGGAAAATGAACAATTCGTGCCCTGAAGATTCCAATTATTCGTCTCACTCAGAGATTCATCTTTGGAGTATCAATGAGGGGAATGAAAAGTGAAGCCAGGAAAAAAAGAGAAAGTATTGGGGTTTTTTCCCCAGTAAAGTGTTGATTCAGGGGAAGGGGTTACTTGAAATCAGCAGCTTGACAACCAAAAAGGAACAAAGAGCAAAAGGTTGTTGAAAGAGATCTGCAATTTCACACATTTGCATCATTATCAGGACAGATTTACTGCATTTCTAATTCTGCCAGATATGGTTGAAGAGAAAAAATAATATTGAAAGAAGGTCATGCTTCTCCTCCACACTGAACAAATGACTGTGTTCTTTCAGAAGAATATGAGAAAACCTGCAGTGTCGCCCTTCTTTGTCCTTGTGATCTTTTGGTGAGGAATATAAATTTAACTCTCTGGCTACAAGGGAAGGACTTCTTCCAGCAACTCGATGCAACTTTTAATCTTAAGGGAATTCTGAAATCTTAAGTTCATTTGTTAAATCACAGTCAAATGCAAACCTGGCCACAGGGTGCGCCCAGATCCTCTGGGACACTTAATTCTCACTCACAGATCTGGAGACTTTGAAATGTTAATTGTAGGACAGTTCAAGGCTCTGCATTCCTGGGCTTTCTGCCAGTGGTTCATCAGAAGTGAAACATCAGATGTTCAGATTTACTGCAAAAAGAGTTAAGGGCAGGGTCCTCTTATTTGAAAAGCTTAGACTCAGAGTTTGATGAACCAATTGATCTCTCCAAGGTTCAAAGAATTCACAATTTCCTTTCCTCTTTCAAATACACACTCCTCCTGGATTCAGATGTTTTCAGATTCAGGATAGACTTGACTCTGAGGTACAAGCCAGTATGTGTACTGGCTGTACACACCTGTATGCCAGGTGTGTACAAAGCACTCTATTCTCAGCTACACCACACTAGCACTTCCAGATGAGCAGACTGGCAGCTTTGGTTATGGGTGAAACAAAAGAGAAGAAACAACCCAGCTGACATGAGATCATAATGACCATGTCATATCCCAGACAAGGAAAGGTTAGGTCCTGCAGAAGCCCCATTGGTGTACTTTCCAGGCCCTGCACCAAATCCCCACCTCTAACTACTAGAGTCTGAAACAGAACCGTTTTGTTTTTGCAGAAACAAAATGGTAAAAACATCACAGGACAAGCTATTTTTATAATTACATCAGTGTATGTGAAACACGGAACAAGGTGAACTTTTATATAGGAGATACAGTTCAACAAAAATTGGTTCCCCAAAGCCATTTCTTCCTATTGAAATGAATGTCTGGTGAGCTTTGGGATCTTAGTGACACTCTACTGATCCTGTAAATTACTTAAAATTCCTCTAAATCTACAAGGACAACATCATAGCAGTAAAATGAGGAGAGATACACAGGAAAGAGTCAGCTGTTAAAGTTTTCATCTGGCCACTCATCCGATAACCGATAAAAATCCCAGGTACTCTCTAACCAAGAGAGTTCCCTTTCTAACCCTCCACAGTGCAGACATGCCATCAACTTCATAAAATAGATTATTTATTCCAATTCATGGTTTCACGATGCAGGTAGATAGGAGCATTTTGCAGTAGTGGTACACACTAAATATAAGTTAATTGCTGTCTTTGTCACATTATTCGAGTTACAGGGGAGTATCGATGGTTGGCAAACAACAACAAATAAGATTGCAATAATAACTTGTATAGAGAAAATTCTGCTTCCTTCTGAAAGGGTTATTAAGTAAATTACTTGGATTGGTCTTATTTCAGTGTAATAACCTGGTGGGAGAGAAGGAAGGGGAAACATAATGAAGAAGAAAGAAATTTGAGAGCAAACAGCCGAAGGTCTGAAATGTACATTTGGACAAAGGTATCATGCAAGGGAACAGAGTGTACTTACAGCCCACTGAGGCCTGTCTTTTACTACAATAACAGGGACATCATTTACTAAACAAACACCAGCTGCCTATAGATCTCTGACACCTGGCCATTTAGGCAGTTCAAAAAACCTTCATCAAACACAGCTATCTCTTACCATTAAAGGGTAAAAGCAAAGCTTTCAACTCTGGGAATCAAGAGAAGAAAAAATACAGCTTGTTCCTCTCAAAGATATGGGAAATAATTTTTGGGCAAGCATTTCTCTTCTTCATGAGCATGCATCATCAATCAGTCAGAGCTGTGTGCAGCAGGGAAGGGAACACATCCCTTCTTTCACCTGGGAAACTGTTGGCTGTTTTTAAAATAAGCACACACACAGGCATGCTCCCTCAGTTTCCTCAACTGACAGAGTAACACTGACTCTCCAGGAAGCTTTCCTTTGGATGAAAAGATGGATGAAGAAACCATAAAGCATTTGAAAGCATATTTTTCCTTGGTTGGTTTCCTATTCTTTTCTATGCATATTCATTACCTATGCAGTGTGGATCAGTGAGTAGTTCTGCAGCCCAACTGAAAGCGAGTAATCGCTCAGAGCAGTTCATTGTCCAGCCTGCATTTGGGCTGCTGGAAAGTCTTCCTACCAACCAGATGGGACATCAGTGTTTATCAGCATTTGTCCCAAAGCACTCTTAGCAAAAGCACCAGAGCCACATCTTCAATATTTCTGAGAGAAGCAGATAATCTCAGCAAGTCAAAGGAACTAGAGATCACCTCCTTCTCTACTTCTCTTTCCAGAGCTGCCTTGATGGCAACATCTACTGGGAGAAGAGCTGCCAGAGTTCTGTAATCATCATTAAAACATGCCATCCATGATAGAAATTGATTTCTTTCTAAAGAAACTTCACGCCAAGTGGATGGAAGAGTTGTGAACCACACTGTGTGATCCTGGAGCACACTCTGTAGCCTCCCCCAGTGAAAACAGAGTGCCAATGTCCCTGCAGTCACTCAGCACCATCCTGTAAATGTGCTATTTGGGAAGGTGGTCCTAAAGTTTCTGTTTGCAACTGCTTAAGGTTCATCACAGTTTAAGCAATAACAGGAGGGCATTTACCCAAGACTTATTCTCTTCTGCTTTGCTAAACTTGACTACTTTTATTTGTTGAAAAAATTACTCCCTTTTAGACCATAGATATTCCCAATAAGGTCATGGATCTTTCTTTGCAATTATGTTGCATTTCCAAACTACTACACTGCCACATATACAGCAATGTTTTAGGTGCTTACAGACTTTAATTGCTACAGCCCAGCCTGCTCAAGGAGAGATAAATCCAGGCAGAACACCAGGAACAGGTGCAAAACCAGCATTCTTTCTTCCCTCAATCTTGGGAATCACTGAAAACAGTCATAGTCCTTCAGTCTGTAGGCAAGTTCCACTCAACATGAATCATGCTTGTAATATGTACCCAATGAGCTCTTAAAGCTCATCAGTGCAGACCTGACCACTTCTCTAGGCAGCTTACCCTGTGCTTAATTATCTCATTTGAAAGATTTTCAGAAGATCTACATGAATCTCCTTTCCTTTAATCTCAGCCCACTCAGCCTTGTCCTGTGAGAACACAGAAAGATGTTTAATCCCTTCTTTGTATTAATTTTTTTCATCTGTTCAAACACAGGTATCTTACATCAGCATTGGCATGAAAACTAATGAAAGTAGCTGAATTTTTAAAATCTGCTAAATATAAGCAGTTCCTAATGATAAAATGCCATAGTTGTGAGTATAAAATTATATGCTATTCAAGCAAAAATTTTATGTCCAAAGATAACTGTTTAAGGTATGAGACCCATGGGACACATACCACCCCCATCATCTTGCCATCTTTTGATTTCAGACTCACATTGCAGGGGACAGAAACGCACAGGACATGCTGAGGTTTAAGAACAGTCAACTGCAAGTGCCATAAGCCATACACCAATGTGAGGTAAGCAGAAAAAAGCAGGATGATTTCTTGCTTTGGACAGCCATCTGTAATACAGACACAATTCACATTTTGAGAGAATGGCCATGTGAACCATCAAATAGAAGATTAAAAAAATCCACAAACTATTGTTTGGAGGTGATGGTGGCAATTGTTTTGGAGGTTACATAGCATAGCTACAATAACTGGCAATACATTTGTTTCACAAACAACTATCATGGGAGATAGTAGCTCCTTTTAATATTACACTTGGAGCTTACATACAGCATCCCAGTCTCAGACTGTGTATTCTCCAGTGCAAATAATATTTCCTGCAGGTTATTCTACAGAGCCAGTCATAAACACAACCATGGTCTTGACAGCCATTCCTGAAATATTAAAATAACTCCTGTGAACCTTACTTTACTCTGTAACCTGAACTTGAGACTCAGCTTAAACTGCAGACAGATGTAACAATTACCCTTTGTGCATTTTCCTTTTCCTTTGCCTAGTTCATTTTGTCAGGGTAAAAACTTGATGAGCCTCAGATGCTGAAGCTGTGTGGCAGTGAAAGGCCATGCACCTTCAAAGAAGCAGCTCTGCTGCACAGGCTCATTTTCAGCCTGCTTGCTCTCCAGCTATTCTTTCACTCAGCTTTCAATTGGGATGTTCAGAGTAAAAGAAAAGGCAGGACTCTAAGCCATTTTATAAGGTCTCAGACCAAAAGCTTGACATCTCTCAGTGTCATCTTGTGACTGAGCAGAATTCTCTAATTTCACATGCGTGGGGGTCCAATAGACTTGATGTCAGGTCATTGCCTGTCTTCTGCAAAATTCTTCTAAAACTGGACTTTCTTTTACCGACTTCTTTCTGTCTGCAATCCCCATCAACAGTCAAATTCCTCTCTTTGTGCCTGGAAATCTTCCCTCACAAAGCTGTTTGCCGGAGAAGTGGTCAAAAATGACAGTCATTTACCTGATGTCACTTCATCTGGGAGTTCTGTACCTTCACCTGTCAAAACTAAGCCTCTTTACTATGGTCTCTTTGGAAACTTACTGATGCTGCTCTGAGCCCCAAGGCTCTCCTTTCACTCACATCACCTCCAGGGACAGCTGAGATCTGTGGGCACAGGCAGCTCACCAGCCCCTCGGTACCTGCTGTCCCCTAATGGTGCTGGACACAGCCCAGCCGCACTCAGGGATGCTGAGCTTATTCCAGGCTGCAGCTACTTGCTTCTGCAGTGCACATACACAGAGAAGAAAAGTTCTTTTATCCACCTTCAAGCATTTCATCTTCTCCCCAGACCCACAGCAGCTTTTACCCCTCAGCTCAATCACCAGCACTTTCTTTTTAAAATAAACTTCACAGCCTCATCCTCGCTCTCCCATGACCCCTGTCTCTGCCAACCTTTCCATCTGGTACCTTTCTGGCTGTCCAGTCCCATCAAGAAACCCTTGCTCATACACACTCACTGGCCAAAAAATGAAGCAGTGAATAAATAAATGATTTAAAGAAATTTGGGCAGTCAGAAAACTGTCCCCTGCCCTCTGATGTTTGGCAGTGTACACTTAACTTTTCCTTTCGGTAAAATAGCCTGGGGTAAAACAGGGCAATTTTAAGAATAGAGAAGATGCTGAAGGGCCAGGGTGTGAGTTTGCCAGTAACACAAAGCTAATATTTCCTTTTCATTAGGAGTAATTTCTGTAACTAAGGAGTGCTGAAGAATAATTCTCTAATGGCAAGGATAGAAATTATGTGAATGATAGAGACTTTGGCAGATATATTTTGCCTTAATTTGTTTAGAAGAATAAAAAAGTCAGAAAGCCATCCACTGCAGGTTAGTGACATGGACACATTGAAAGGAAAATAATCATGGCTGGGGAATACTGACATGTCTGATCTCCCTAAATTACTAATTTGGAGGCATTTTAGCTTGCTTGTTTATGTTACAAAGTGCAGGTGGATCAAGAACACAAGTAGTCAGAAATGAAACTGAAAAGAAAAAAAAAATTGTTTTACAAGTTCCTGTTCAAAGCCACTCTTATGATCCCCATCCAGAAGGCAGGGCAGACCTCTATATAAAAAGTTAACGTAATGGGAGGGCTGACAAAAATTGGAATACAGCCTAAGCAATTAGTAGACTGTCAGTAATTGGAATTAAGCAATCAACTTCAGCCACTACAAAAATGTACTGTGGAGAACACTCTTCCATTGCCAAGGAGATGAATGGGATAACTGTACAGCTTTTCCATCTCTAGCTGCTGTGATTTGATGGCAGAATAATCCACAGGCAATTGAATACCTGCAATTCAACAATGAAATACCAGGATCAATATTTAATTCACAACTCTCTTACCTTTTCTTTAAATCCACTTTAAGCATATTAATTTTCTGAAGACATTAAGAGGCTTTTATTCCTGGGTGAGTACATCTGAAGCAGAATGCTGCCTGCATGGCCTCAGGTTGTGGAATATTGACTCATGATTTTTGTTTTGTATATATACTGTGATAAGCAGTCATTAAAATCACAATGAGAAAAAGAACAAGTGAGTACTTGCTCCTGAGACCCATCCTAAACTTCACTAGGGAGTCCTCTGTCAGTTTGGCTGAGCCACTCCCAAAGTGCCTGCCTGCTGAACCAAGGGCACAGCAGCACTTGCCCACCTTGCAGGCACACTGTGAGGCTGAGGGAAGGTGAAACTGCAGCTGCTCCTGGCAAAGTGGCTGAGGAACAGACAAGAGAGGCAAGAGGCAGACATGAAATGGTATTCCCAAGCACATAGGATTTTTGGACAGCATGCATGGCAGTAGGCTGGCCCCAGCCTAAGGACCCACAGCACACCGCGCTCCAGACGCAGTTTTGCCCATTGGCAGGTGCTGGGAGCCACATGGTGTTTCTCTCAAAGGCAGGTCCAGAGATTGCCAGTGCCCTTGGGGGAGTCTGAGGAGACCTGCATCTTCACGTGTGCCAAGCAGACAGGCTCCTTGCTCAAACCACTCCCAGGAGCATCCGAGCACCGCGTCCCTGCCTGTGTCACTGTCAGTGCTGTGCAAACACACAATGGGGTTATCACACATCTTGGCTGTACATCTGTCTGTAGCACTGCCTACCCACCTGCTAGGGAAGCACAGAGAAAACTATTTTAACCACTTCTGTATTTGTTGCTTCCCAAGATGACTTCCTGTGGCTGTATTCTTACAGCCAGAACTTCCTGGTAAGGATGTGCAACACAGCTTCATGGGCTCGGGAAGCCACACTCAGTGCTGTGCACACCCACGTGCTCAGCTCCTCTCATGGCAGTGCCGAGACAGCCCCTGGGGCAGCCTGCCCAAAACGACATGGCCAAAGCCCCTGACCTGTTCCCAGATAACAGCCAGCAAGAAACAAAAATAAGTTCATGACCCTGCTTAAGACAACAGAGCTCGCAGCCAGACGCCAAACTGGAGCCTGCGATCGAAACATGCCTCGTGAAGAGAGGCACACATGAAATACCAATTTTCTACATTGCTCACACTAGCAGAGTTATCGTCGTGGTCCACACACAGAGGAAAGGACTCTTGACAATAATTTCAGAAGGCTAAAATGATTTATTAAAATGACTCCATAATTCTAGTATTTTTCTATATCTGCTCAGCAGAGAGCATTCCATGCTCCTGCTGCTGCTTCGTCCAGGGAAATGTGTCCGAATAGTTTACAATATCAGAAAGATAAAGTAATTTCAGTTCAGTCTCCTCATAGGTAGGAGGAGGCCAACCAATTCCATGTCCTTGAAGAACAGACACAGATATTTTGTTTACAGAAAGCCTATACAGAGTAAAAGACAGCAAAAGGATGTTCTCCCATGGGAAAATGATCAGAAGGCTTACACACAGAGAAACTTATAATATGTTCATAGCAACACAGAGTAATAAAAAAGTTCATCCTCATGGCCTGCTGTGGCCCCTGTTAATGTTTCTATCACTGTTCCTGGGTTTGGGGGAGGAACAGAGTAACAGACAGGAAAAAGCCTCCTTTGGAAATGACAGCGCTAATGGAGCTTATCTCTACCAAGAGTAATTCAATCCAAAATGCTGAAGGGGAGGGTTGCAGCACTCAGTTAAGAAAACACTCTCTAAAATAAAACCACTTCTAACTTCAATTAGGCCCTCACCTTTATTTTTTCCCCCTGCTTTCCCCCTTTTTTAACATTGTCTCCCACTCGCTCTCACTTCCGAAGTGTGAGACCTTGCAGCAAGGCCAGGATTTTGTCCAAAGAAAGCTGCCTCATCACTTGTGGATTTCACAATGGAGATGTATCTGACCATGTTAACTGATGCACGGCTTATGACATTTCAATTAGCCCACACAAAGGCCCCGTGTTCCTATGATAAAGCCTGAGTATCTGTCTGTCCCCAAGGGTCTGAGCAGAGAATGGAATGCGGCTTCACTTTCTGCATGTTAATACAGCAAGTGCCTTAATTGCTTTTATGGCAAGGACTAGTGGCAGTTTTCAGAACCCAGTGCTGCAGAAAGAGGAAAAACTCCTATGATGAGGAGGAGTGTAGGCAGAAAGACGATCCAGGTGACTAAAGTCACATGCTTAGGCTGGACAGTTTTTAAGAAATTAATCTCTTTAAGTAACTGCTGGCAAAAGGAGCTGATCCCCTCAGCTGGGAGGCAGCAAAGTAAAGCCCTATCTGCTCACTGCACATTTCCAAGGACCTAAAAGTACTTCAGGAAACTACAAAGAATTGTAATTTTTTGTTTTTAAGATGCAAAAACAGCTGCTGCTGAGCATCACAGATGAGGCAGATCACACATACAGCATGACACCCTAGGGCTTTTGAGTAACTAGATATTTCTGGTAGCACTTAGTCAAAATTTATCTTTCTGCTTCAATAACTTCTCTGGATGGAATTTGTGTTGGCACAGCCAAGAAAACCAATAAGAAACACTGTATCTATATCTGTATCTAAATATGGAAGCATTATTGATTTCTTGGAGGGCAGGCTCCTTTTGGGATAAACTCACACAAAAAAAGAAACAAGCAGTCTCAGCACATACCTTGAAGTGTTCAGCAAAGGGCACTCTCTGTGCCCGGCTGCTCTCACGAGATAAGGCATTTGCATACGTGACAGCCAGGTACTTGTTACTACAAGAGGATTCATAATGGAGTTTCAGGGGATTATAAACTGTAATAACCTCTCGTAACTGAGAATTTCAGTGTAATCTGTATAAAACAAAGCATCATATAACGTTAGAGGAGTGGCCTTCTTTTCATTAGAAGACACGGAGCACTGGAAGAAATACTGTTTGCTTGACACCTTCCAGTGAAGGCACTCAGGGAAAATCTCTCATGTATTAGCAGGATTCAAGAGCTAAAGGTACATCCCTCTTGCTGAGTGAGAGGCTCATGAAGTCAACAAGCACATGTGTGGGAGCAGGATGGGACAGGAAAATGTCAAAAAGAAGCTGTGAAAAGCTTCGCCTCCCCAAAGGGTGCTCTGGAGTGCTTTTGCTTCAAAGTGTCATCCCACCTCCTTCCTGGCAAGCATCCCAAGAGAGAAGGACAGTCCTGGGGAATATAGAGTGCACTCCCCCTCTCCTCCTGACTTACCACTCAACTACCTTTTTCTTCCACTTGTACCACACACAGCACTGCCAAGAGAAACAAACCAACTGAACCTTCTCACTTTGGTCACTTAGGAGAGTGAAAGATGGGAGAAGGAATGGGAAATTAAAAAAGGAATTCTGTTCAAGGTCCTCTGTAGTTTTTCTGAGGTGGTCCTGACGTGCCTTGGTCACAGTTTCAGGCTGCTGCCTAGAGCACTGCAGGTTGGAAATCACAAATACCAGCTGCAGTCCAGCAGCTGCAGGTCTAAGAGGACCCCAAATTGCTGCAAAACCTGTAAGCTGCCTGGGAAAGCTAGCCATGTTCTAGGCTCTCTTTTACCCCACAAATCCCATTCCTTTCCCATGGAAACTACCCTCCCATCCTATGGCTATCCAAGAGCAAATGAATTGCAGGCATGGGCTGACTGCCTCAGGTAGCTCAGGGATGCTTTTGTCCCTTTGGTAGCAACATGAAATGTCCCTCCATTTACAAGACATTTAGGAAATAGGGGCATAAAAAGCATACAATTGTTATCATTAAGATATGCCCTACATCTGTCAGCTTTTCAACATTTTCTCCAGCAAAGGAAAATCAGAAACTTATTTTTCAGCATGAAAACAAAGTTTTAAAGGGCAGCTGCTCTAGTTGTTAGTGAGACATGACAACCTGGCATCTTCCCAGCATCTATGTTTTCACCAAGAAATAAACCCAAAATGGCCTCCTTCTAGATAAACCCAAATTTTCTTTGAAGAGAAACAACCTTAAATAAGTCTACTTAATTGCTTGCCTACATAAACATACAGACATATAGACACATGTAAGGGCAGACAATATGTGGAAACTTAATATTAACTGACTTGCAGAAAAGGAAAAAAAAAAACATTAGTAGCTTGAAAAAAGGACCACTTGAGCTGAGAACAGGGAATGAAGTCACCATTCTGTCATGTTAGTCATCCAATGGCTCTTACTGCTCTGAGGTTTTCAGCTACACGGAGTGGCAGATGCAGAACCAAAGCCTGATCTCAAAACAAAGCCTCTCACCAGCATACATGGGAATCTGCAGCTTTGCACTGGGGTTCCTGGGGTTTTGTTACTGTCACAGTATTTGCTATTTGCATTTATCGGTTCAAATAGGAAATCTTTGGCATTATTAAGCACAACAGTGCCTAGGCCTGCCTGCAGCCTGTATGTTAACCTAAATACTCCAAAACAGATTCCTGTAGTCAGTCCACAGGATCACATCTAAAGATTTACAAATTCCAGGTCTACATCCGTATTCCTAAAGCCACTTTACTAGTTACTTGAAACAACTTCATATTCCTCAGTGGGAAACAAGCTCAGCAAATGCAGGAACACAAAACTTTCTTTCTATTCACATTAAACTGTAGGGGTTTAAAAAAACACATTTACACAAGACTTCATTTAGCAGGATTTCAAAGACTCTCTGAAGGCAAATAAACAGAGGGGCCCAGAGGAGACAGCAGCCACTGGCCTCTGAGCCTCAGCACAGACCTGCGAGCACCAGGAGAGCAGACAGCTTCTCTGCAAAGCTCTTTGTGAGCCCCTGAAGCTCATATACTCCCACCAGAGGTCAAGTAGAAAAGCCCAGCAATTCTTCCCCCTGTGACAAATCTGCTCCAGTATTCCTCTCCCACGAGTCCATCTCCTAGGTAGCCAGGATTCAGGCTGCACACAGATCTTTAGCTCCAAACCAGCTCTCCCTTTCACCAGCCACCCTATCAGTTTCTTGTAACAGCTTCTGAAAAAGCAGCTAAAAGCTCTGATCTCCCTTGCTCTGTTTATTTAAAGCAGCACGACTGAAGTGGCTGGAGCTGTGGGGATGAGGAAGCTTCTTCCAGGTGATGGAGACTCTGACAGTAACTGCCTGGCTTCTCTGATTCATGGGGTGCTGCACCCTGTCTGCTCCCCCAGCCTTGCTTCCAGGCTGCCCCAGGGACAGCGCTCTCCCCTGCTGTATCTCAGCCTTATCTTTCCCTGCATTCCTGCACACTGATGCTCGACTCCCCCTGAGCTCTTTGCATTTTAGTTTGAGTCTGCCAAGAGCCTGATGATTTCCAGCACAGGCTGCTAACCTTAGGAAGAGATTAAGTCTTTCTATGTCTTAAGCCTAGTCTATATGCACATCTCCAGTTGTCCTTTGTTATCAGAGTCCCAGACATCTTCACATGAAGGGGAGCAAATAAGACACACAGATGCCTACGTGTGGAAGGGAAAAGAAACATTTTCATGTACCAATGTGGTGCACAAAACTGGGAGAGAATGGAGGAAGGCAGTATCCATCCTACTGGGATTGTGAGATGTACTTAAGGAATGTAAATAAATGCAGTTATTCCCCCCAAAATTAGATTCAAATGAAGACAGCTTAGAAATGGCAAAGACCCTCGAGGTTAGTTTTGCAATCTGTACTTGCACTTCCTCTACTATTTTTTATTTTTTTTCCCCCTTGGATTTAATTAGCTGCAGTGCACCCTAAAAAGAGTCCCAGAAATTCCTAACATACTCTGGACTCTTTCCAGTCATTAGAAGAGCCTGCCTTCATCTGCCTTCATTATGAATTGATCTGAGCATGACTGTGAATGTAAACACCATTGTAACTGCACCCCGGGTCTACAGCTAGTCAGAAAGATAAAAGAAAATTCTCCCTTTTACAAACTGCTGGTTTATCCCAAAGAAACATGCACATTCCTTCTGTTGCAAAATTCTCAGTTCACATGTTTTTTTCCCCTCAATATTAAGCACACGTATTAATACAGTTATGTTGTTTTAGTATGTAATATATTACATTTGGCCTTTTGCCCACAGGGGAACAGAATGGGCCATTTGTAATTAGAAAAGGCATTCATTGTTTGACTGTATCTTATCTCTACTCTCTCTTCTGTCTCCTGCTTGGAAAAACAGACATCACAGTGGTTGGTCAAAGCAACATTTTTTCCACTGGAAAATGACCAAGCCCACACTGAAATTGCAGAAGCCTACTAAATGTCTCTGATTTACAGATTAATAAGGGAACCCTGTCTCCTGACTAGAGAGGGTCAGCAAAAACAAGCGTCAGAAAAAGGAAAATGTTTGCACAGAAAATGTATGAGGATTGTAAATGACCAAATGCTGGGAATCCACCAAAATTACCTGCTATTCTCAACTGAGCACCACAACTGTGTTGGTTCTACTGAGAAGTAATGCTTCAAAAGACCAAACAGCCTCTGCCTCTTTGCTCACAATCAATTTGATGTTAGCAGAAACACTTTATAAATTAAGTTATAAAATTAGCATAGAGCCTTTAACAGGCTCTCAGTAAAACTGTCTTCATTTTGTATAATCCAATCTGCCATTCACTGTGATACCTTGAGGACTATAAAATTGATAAAATAGAACTTCTTAGCCTAAATTGTAGTGTAAAAGCTTTAATGGGGTTCATGGAGAAGGGCCAAGTGTGGAATCAGATACCAAAGTCCAGCATGCCCAGTTATACCTGACCTATCTGCAAATCACCCCGAAAATGCAACTCTGCCTCAGAAGAAAAACTGGAGCCAGAATAAATGGATGGAACAAGTCCTCAGGCTGGACCAGCCTTTACTGGAGAGAAGGTGCATTTTGATGGAAATGATGGGAGCTGTGGTAAAAAGCAACTGTGTGCATAGGCTCCATCAGGAAGAAAATCGGTGCCTATCCATCAGCTGGCAAGCTCTGGAGTTTTAAAGCCCTGGGGACAGCAGGTCTTCCACAGGAGGACTTCCCACAAGGATTCCTCCAGGGAAATCTAGCAGAAGGCAAAGGGAAGAAATACAGTAAAACCCTTCTTACTTTCTTTATTTCTGTCCTGACTTTAATTTCATAACACAGCAACAGCAGTTCTGTCATTTTGTCCACTGAAGCCAGGCAAGCACAGGTAATTTACTGCTTGGTTTAACTTGGTAAATAAGTGCTAAACCACCAGGAAAAGAGGTGCTTAATAAATCCACAGAAAAAATTAAAATTATTCAGAATGAGAATGCAAAGGTAGCCAAAAAGAGTTATGGTTCTGTGTGTGAATACCACTGCCCTGCAGAGCTGGTCTCACTGGCATCCTACCATGCCGAGTTTTTCTCTCACTCTCTCCACAACACCACAGCCTTGCCCCTGCCTTGTACATCCTCTCCTCTATGGGAAGCACTCCTGCCATATGCCAGACACCACAGTTTCCATGGGGGAGAATGCAGACATGCTGAGAGTGGCCCCCCTGCATCCTCACAGCTCTCCCTCTGGGGAGTCCCATTGTGACAATGAAATTTTGAAAACATATTTACTCATCTGCATCTTGCATGAGAAAAGCCTGCAGCATAAAATCCTGGTGCTGGGGCTTTGTAGGGGTGTCTGTTCCCAGGACCTGGGGGCTTCCAGGCTGTCCCCAGCACCTCCCCACAGACACAGGCTCTGTACCAGCAGCTAAATGAATCAGGATGTTTTCACAGAAGGAAGGGTATAAAGCTCTGAATTGTGTAGGTGAGCAAAGCTTTCAGCTTTCAAAACTGGCATACCTGGAGCCTGTGGAAGGTAGCAGCAACCTCAATGTAAAGCAGCAATTCTTCCCATAAGGGAGGCACTCTCCCTGGCCTCCTCTCAAACCCCAAACTGCTCACTGAACTTCCTCCAAAGGCAGCAGGGACTTTATCTGCCATTAGCAGATAACAGAAAACACCATTTAGCTGACTGTAGCCTGTGGAAACACTGAGGGGATTTGGATTCAAGAGGTCCCAGTCCATGGATTCACAGAGACCAACCACTTGATCAGGGCTGTGTCTCCAAATGAGGTTTCTGCTCCCAAGGCCAGTCCTGGCCCTCTTCTAGATAACCCCAAATACTGGCTGACCACTAATGAAGCCTGATGTTCTCCAGCATCATAGGATGCAGTGTGCAGGCAAGCAAAGTGTAACAAATTGTAAATGCCAATAATGGTTCATCGCCAGACCTTTCCCCTGAAAAGAAAGGCCGTGACAAAACGTCATTGCTGAGCGCAAGGGGACATTTTGGATGCACTGTGCCACACAAGATTTAGATTTGTAAGCAAGCATGACTGAAATAGAAGTTCCTTATATCTGAAGCCTAGGTTCAGAATCTTTCTTAGGAAAAAAGAGAGCATATCAGGGAGAACAAATGTTTTTGCGATTCATAATTTCACAGTTAAGAGGAATGGATTTACATGGATGGATGGCTAGATGGATGGATGGGTGGCTAGACAGATACAGACAGATATGTATTATTTATTATCTTATTATGTTATAATATATACAACTACTTTTTAAACATGATGGTCATTGTTACAGCCACAAGCTTGTTTAGATGCCTCTTAAATATGAAAAAAAGGCTTTTGTTTCCCCCAAATATATCTCACAGTTCACATCTGAACCAGAAGTGACATGGGAAAATGTCTTTTTGGGCAAACTTAGCTTCCTTTGAAGTGTCTATAACTCTGAATCAAATCCCTAGCCTTAATTGGTTAGACACCTGATTTTGATTTCTTCTAAGGATTATTTAAAAATTCAGTACAAAGACATCAGATCTGCAGTCCTGTCATTATAAACTTAAGCTAGTGAGGCACCAGAACAAGAAAGCCATCTTGGGAGTTAACACAATTTCAGCTGAATGCTTTGTATTTGCCATTTATTTTTCTGATTCACATTAATAAATGAGACAGATGCAAGCATCATATTTCTGAGAAGTATCTTGCTGATCATGGCAACAGCCTTATTGTATTTTACTAAGCAAACTGATTAAAACATAAAATTCCTAGGGCTAAAATTTTACATGTGAGCTTTTCTTTTTATTTTTCTGTACTAAAACTCATCTTTGTAGGTAATTCAGCAATCCCATAGCTCAAAAGACACATTATCTAAAAAAATGGATCTTTATTAAAGATTTATCGATCTGCACTCCACATAAAAATAAAGAAAACCTTTCAACCATCATTAAATGGTAGATTAGTGCATCGCCCAGCCTGTAATACATTTTCTGACAATTTTCTCTCAGGCAGATTTGCAAGTTAGAAAAGAAGTTTCCAAACAGATATGAGCTACGCACAGCTTTACAAACCAGGGAGCTTGATCTTGTAAACACAGCTGATATGGACAGTCACGACTTGAGCTGGAATGATAAAATGGAAACCGAATATTCTCCTGTGCAGGGGCTTGGAAAAACAAACCAAGGGGGAAGAAAGGGGTTGCTCAAGCGCACAGCCAAGGCAGCCTAAGCTAGAGACTCCTGCATGTCTTTCCCAGTCCCTGAACATGGGTGATCACATTGCTCCACTCCTGGACAGGGAAGGGAGCAGGATGATCAGAGGAGCTCCCACAAGCAGGATCAGGGGTTAAGTTCTGCAAAGTTACACCACCGGGAAACTGCAGTGATGAGGAACAAGGTATTCTGCATTTCTGCCACTATGACTGCTGGCAGAGACATCACTTGGCCTGTGAGACTCACCACCCACCCCATGTTTGTCCAGTGTTCCAGTTTTTGAAGACAGGCATGTGAATACTGCAGCAGATGACAGACATCTGGCTCTCCAGAAGTACCTCCAAAGAGGAGAGGAATCTATCTTTCTCTTTGGATTTGGTGGTACTTGGATAATTTACTGCTTCCAGATCTACTGGATATGAAGGAGCGTTTGGGTGGTTTTACTATTGTACAAAATTGACAGCTGATCCAGAGCAAAGGCAGAGCATGCCAAGGTATCCATGAGAGCATCTGGGCACAAAACAGGAACCGTGGTCCCTCCAGCCCCCTTGGGTGACACATCCCGGACATCAGAGAGGGCTCTACATGCAAAGTGCAAGGGCAGCTCACCCACACACAGAAGCAGAGGACAGCATTACAAAACAGAGCAGCATTAAAAGTGCATCAGAAGCTTTGCAACAAGTACATTCCAAGTGCCACAGCAGAAGTTTCATTTCCAAAAGCATTCCTGAGAACAGGAGGTCATAGCTTCCAGCTACTTCCACCATCAGGTTGCAGATGGCTGCAATTCAGGTGCTCCCAGGTTGCAGGCAGCACTACTGCACACCAGCCATGAGGATGTGGGTGCTAACCTAGGGAGTGCCTAGCTGCATACAACCTTTGAGCATTTCAACTTAAAACTGAACAACAGAAATTATCAAGGAAGAAGTGCAGAAATTTCTGTGCAGCTTTACTAATTAAAATCACCTTACAGATACTCATCCCAAACCAATTCTTCACTCCATCAACTTCAAAAAAAAGAAGCGTTCTTTCTTCAGATGTTTAGTGGCACAGCTCAATTTTGCTGTATTAATGACTTTAAAAGGACGGTAACTCTGGGCAATGTTTGGTCTTAAGGTCCGAAATCTGCAAAAAAAATTGTATGCCTGCTTTAATTTATGCAGCCTAGGTGAAACCCTAGCTGGCCATAAGATGCCAAGATCTTATCTTCAAAGATTTTCCTTAACGTCAATGGACTATTCAGCCAGTAAGGCACAGCATGAGCAGGATCAGCCCATAAGTTGGATTACTCCTGTCCCTCCTTGTTGAAAGGAGGCAGAGATGTATGTGCTTTCCAAACAGCTACAGGGAAACCTGTAACTGGAGCAGCCTTAATGTTTACACTAATGAAACATTGCATGTCCCTGTTAAGGGGTCATAATTTATAATTAAGCTCTCACTGATGTTAGGGGACCTGAGATAATATGACACTTTTTATATTAGTGCCAGAAAACATTGTAAAGGAACTTATTTCCCCATTAGTGTCAGAAGTAGTCATCTGAATATAGGCACTTACTTGAAGCAGTGAGGGTTTTTAACTTTTTTTTTACTGCATATTAATTTATGTGTATGCATACATACACAGAGAGCCCTGTCCTTTCCTTTGACCCCTGGATTATGGGATATACAGACAGCATCCAAAGAAGGTCTATGGAGATGGTGAAGGGCCTTGAGGGGAAGCTTTATGAGGAGCTGCTGAGGTCACTTAACTTGTTCAGCCAGGAGGAGAGGAGACTGAGGAAACCTCATCACAGTGTGCATTTCCCTCATGAGAAGAGAGGGGCAGGGACACTGATCTCTTCTCTGGTGACCTGTAATAAACTCAAGAAATGGCATGAAGCTGTGCCAGGAGAGGATTTGGTTACATATAAAGTTAAATGTTATGAAAATGTTCTTCACCCAGAGGGTGGTTGGGCACAGGCTCCCCAGGGAAGTGGTCACAGCAGCAGCCTGATAGAGTTCAAGAAGCATTTGGACAACGTTCTTAGGCACGTGGTGGGACTCTTGAGGTTGTCCTGTGCAGAGCAAGGAGTTGGACTTGATGATCCTTGTGGGTTCTTTCCAACTCAGGAGAGTCTATAATTCTATGATTCTATTTGGCAACAGCAGCATGAATTCAGATCTGACTGAAGCTTTAAATTGATTTCCTCAGCTATTTAGGTTTCAGTTAGACCATAGCTTAACTTCAAAATGCTGCATACATCAGAAGAGCATTGCTTTGGGACTTTATCTTGCATAATTTTACTGTGAAATATTCTCAAAGTTTTCAGTATTTCAACTGAGAGCTAAGATGCACCTGTCTGAATGCAAACCTTTCAAGTTAATATCATGCAGATGAGATACGAAAAGCATTTTCCCAATACAAGAGTTAATGGTTCCAGTCATAAATCTTGTCTCACGGATTAAACCCAGAGGATCAAATACAGAGATTTATTACTTCATTTATTACTCCATCTGAGTTAATCACTTTCAGGAAATAGTTCATTCAGTGAAGCTAGAATGCTTTTTTATAATCAGGTCATGGATTTCTCAGACATACTTGTTATTTTTTATGACTGTTTTATAACATTTATAGTGCCAAGTAGGTTTGCTGCACACACAGCAAACCTACCAATGCCCCATAAAGGATATGGGTTCAAGTTTGGAGCCTACCTCTACTTTCATGATTTGTTAGGCTGCATTCCTTCCTGCCTCCAAAATTTTCTTGTCCCAGATCCAGCACAGTTTCCTTCACCTCCTTCCACTAAAAGCAGTGAGCTTCCTCTGTCCCCACCACCACCAGTCTTTCCTGAAGTGCAGGTATTAGTGGCCTGTGGTTTAACAATTCTCGTAGGCCTGTGTAAGGCAGTCTGCAGACTAAGCCATAGAAGAAAGCAGATCTGGAGTCTAAGCCCTCACCAGTTTTTGGCATGTTATATAACAAAAGGAATCAGCATTTTCAGGAAACAGCTGCTGTCTCTGTCCACATGTCAGATCCCAGAGATACCTGAATGACAAACCCTGCCAAAACCTACATTTCACGATCTCCCAAACTCAGCAGGGAAAAACCTGCACAAGGCTCTTAGCTCTTGGAGTGCATTTCTTTTTCAGTGGATAAAGACTTGATAATAGGAAGCCTTCCTCCATAACAAAGGTGTAATTAGCTTTTCTGTCCCTGTTCATTTAGCAGTAGAGTTAAAGAGGGTGGATATAATCACTGGAATGCTGCTTAGACACACTAATGCAGCAGCAGTGATGAGATCTAATGTAATGCTGTAGGACACCGAAACAGAAGCAAACTGCACATCCAGAGGAATTCAGCTAAATTGTTTTCCAGGCTCAAAATAAATAAAAACAGACTGGCATTTTCCTTATCAGGGACCAAAAATTTAATGTGAATAATTCTTCAATTTAGTAGTACTTTATTGCTGCATTAGAGATAACAGCAAGGCTGTAGGTAAAATCCAGCTCACTCCTGCTCCTGACTATTAATAATGTGCGCAAATCTTTTTCACTCCCTGAAACCAAAACAAACCAAATTACAAAAAACAACAGAAACAATAAAGGAACTCCGCTTTATGGAAAATGCATTTAATGTATTTGCTCTCTTCCCAGAGAACATCTCTTCAACACTTTCGTTAGCACCACACGTAAATCAGATTTATCTTGCTATGTGGTGCGACTTTTCCCCTCTAGATTTTTAAAAAAGGAGTATCTTGGATATGTAAAGTTACAGAAATGCAGCACAGAAAGTATGAGAGTGTAACAAACACACACCACCTAGATACACTCACAGAGATTACATAAAAAGACCCAGGATGGTTTTCGACTTTTCATATTGGTACCTTGCATTATCCAGAGCCTAGATAAAACAGTCACAATGGAGCTCCCCTCGCTCTGGGTATTGCACAGAGATCTAGCAAGGGAGAATGCAGGAACCACAGGAATATTATGCCATCCTATACTTGTATCTGCTGCATGTGTTGTAGCCAAGGATGAGGATAAATGCTACAACATTCAGCAGTGAAGTCATCAGATTAGGCCTGGGAGAATATCCCAGGGGATTAGGTTTTCTGTACATTGCCAGCTCAGCTGCAAGACTTCCTACCTGTATCCCAGTATTGGTGGGTAATGTTTTTCTTGCTCTTCTCCCACTTCTCTTATTTGTGAAGTATTATTATATATTCACGTGCATATTCTGCCCTTGCTTTCTGAGACACCTTTTTGAACAGACACAAAAGGGATAAAAATGCCTCCAGATGTGCATCAGACTCAGAGCAAAATATCCTCCTGCCTCCTTTTTATCACTGTATTTATACACGATTCCTTGTCGTGATCTGCAGGTAAATACAGGTAAATAATGATGGTTAAAGCAGATGTTCATGCAAGGCAGAAGGGAATAAACCCCTGCTACTACACCATGGAGGGCAGAGCAGCAATGCCTCTTTTACTAGCAGAAGTAGAGGGTACAAATTAAGTGCTTTGAGGATAATGTGCTCTTTAGGAAATACAAAAGCTTTGCTTTGTCTTGGATCCAAGAGTGCTGCATCAAATCAAGCTTAACTAAGGCTCTCTCAATCCACATAAAGCCTCAGGGGACCTCAGGAGCTCAAAACTGCAGTATGTCAAAAGAAAACCACACAGAAATTACAACAGTACCAACCCTGAAATGCCAGCAGCGTTCCAGTGCCCTGCTAGGCAGAGCAAGGGCGGAGCAATGCTGCAGTTTAGTCTTTAACTACTGAAGAGATACTGGTTTGGTTTTCCTTTTTGCCTCCCTCAAAATCCTGATGGGACCAGCACTGAAAAAAGGGTTGATCATGTTCTGTAGCAAAAATACCTAACATAGGAACTGATTTAACCCCACAGAGATTGTATGATAACAAGCCATAGAATATCTGATGAATTATCAACAGTGGTAGTTGTGATGACCCACCAGGGCTTTGCTTAAATTTACATTTGGCTATCACCTAAAAAGAAAAGTAGTAATCAACAAGAATGAATCCATTTTTGCAGGAAAGAAGTATTTTTTAAAGGTCTCTAAAATGGCAAAAAGAGCGAGCAACAGCAAAATACTAACATATCATCAAATTCTTCAGAATATCAACAGGATCCTACTGTTCTGCTACCTGGTTTTAGTTGCCTCATCATTTTACACTTATTTTCTATGCGCTCAGAGAAATTTGATAGTGTGGAACAAAAAAATTCAGCGAGAGGGAAGGGAACTGTAAACTCAGGATACCTGCCAGCTCGCCTAACCCTCCAGAGAACTTCATAAAGGCAACAAAAAAAAAAAGTTATATTGCATTTCACAGCTCCAGGGAGAACCACACCTTTCTGGACCACAGTACTAGATGCAGCAGAAATGCACTGGTTCTCATAGCAAAGGAAATCTTATCTGTAGCCCCATGTGTCACAGTATCTCTTAGCCTTGCTTGCTCTGGATCTGGACATGTTCCCAAGGCTCTCTTTGGCCTCTCTGACTGCTGTGGTCTCCAGCCAATGTTGAGCAGAGCACTCACATGAACGTGCCTTCCTACTTAAAAAAACCACAATTTCCTGTAAAATTTGGACTGAGAAAAATTGAGAGAAAGAAAAGTGGGGCAAGAGCAGGAGGGATTAACTCCTCCTCCAGGTCCCCGAGTACATCAATGTGTCAGAAGCTGATGGGCACTTTTGACAGGTTGCTCCCTTGCAGGAGCTCCATGGGATTTGAAAACAGTTTGTGGAGGGAAGGTGACAGTTTGGAAAGTGAAGCACCAAGTCTGTCAGTCATGAAGACAAAGTGAAAAAATCCAAACAAAAAAAGGCAAAGCTGATGTCTCATTCCTAGTTTGCTGGGATTTTTTTGTGCTTTGGCAGAAAAAAGAGCCTGCAGAAAACAGACCATTGCAGTGAAATTTTCAGAAGTCTTTTGTCCTTCTGCTGCAGCTTTCTCTCCTGCCTAGTGAAAGGCATTTAAGGGAAAAAAAAAAAAAAGGCATTTACTAAATGAATTGTGAAGGATTCCCATTTATCTTTTCATTATCTTTTCATATTGTTTAATTTTCACTTCTTTCTTAATTTTTCCTTGATCACAATGAACCCATTCGGAACCAGATCTGAGAAGGAGATTATTTTAAATTCTAATCACAGCAGGAATTATTTATATTAAATATTTCTATGGAATGGTTCAGGTCACCTATTAAGTTAACCCACACAGACACCCCTTAAAAAGGCACGCTCTTCATTACCATCCCTAGAGATCCAGAATGCACCATCAAAGCCCTGTGACATCCAATACTGTGGAGTAAGACCTTTTTTTGCACTAGGACTGCGATTGTACAAAGCCAACACAAAATCAATACAGCTGACTAATGAAGCATCCCTTTGCTTATGTAGCCAGACCATGAAGTTGCTAAAAGCCATCAGCCAAGGGCTTACATCAGCTGCTCTGAGATCCCTTCTGGAGATGAGCAAAGGTGCCAATGGGACAGAAGGTGAGAGATTTCTCCTTGAATCAAACAGTGGCCACCTAATTTCCTTTTCAACAGAGAGCTGATACAATGTGGAGCAGTCTCCAGAGCCCTGGCAAGGACAGACCTGCACAGGAACTGAGGCACACAAGATGCCACAGCCCAGGTTTGACCACCAGCATGAACCTGGCTGAGATTTTATATTTCCAAGGCAAAAAAAAACCAAAACAAAACAAAAAATAATTACAAACCTGACACACTGATTGGTAAGGGTTTACTAACTGCAGCACTCTGGCTTAAATCTCGAAGTCCCTTAGTTTCTTAGCAATTTGGAAGGATTAATTTTGCCTACTACATATTCCAGACTGTCCTAAGAACCACCGTTAGCAAGTGGGTTTGGTTAATCTTTTGATTAATCTCTTTTCAACAGGGGGAATTGGTTTTGCCACTCAATTACTATACAGCAGGCTAAATTCTGTTCTCATCATTCGACTTATAAATCTCCCTGTTCTTCTTTTTTTTTCCCTTGCTTTTCTAAAAACATGCTATCAATAAATAATAGAGAAAAAAAAAACTAATTCATACTCAAATTCTTAGAACACAAAACCCATGCAGATGACAGCATATAGGTCACCAGCTGTAGTGCAGCATAATACAGAATCTGCAGACATTCTGTTAGACAATTTCAGCAATGAGGAATACATGATAGCATAAACAATTTCACACAATGATCACAAAATGAACCTGCCCTTCCATTGCCCTCCTATTCTTCCACAGTTGTTTCAGATTTGCCTCCTTATTACAAGAAAATATGCCTCCTGGTTTTATTAGACAGCATCTGAGGGAATGCTCTGTGTGACAGATAGCAGACAGCAAAGTAAGTGTGACTCAAAGCACAACACAGGCCTTATCTTGTAAAATCCCATGCAACGAGCGCCAAGGACGCCACACTCTTGTGCTACTTGTTATATAAGAGTGAAATTTTTAATTCACTCTAAACACAGTTACCTGCTCTTACCCAAAAGCTTCCTGTCCCAATTCAGATGTAAATTCCAAGACTTTTGCTTAAATACTCAAAGCACAGAAGAGACACAAGAACGTTCAATCAGACATCCCAGAAATGTTGCACAGCAGTATGGACACAAGGGAAATTCTGAACAATGACACCAGGACAAATCCCTCTGTGGCACAAGGATCCCCTTGAAGAATGACACATGGCCAACTGAACTTCTGCTTTTAGGGTCAAGCCTGAAAAGTCAACCCTATGAATGGCATGAAACACTTCAAGCCAGTGTCAGTGGTACTACCTGAGAAATGCCCTCCTGTAATCAACCAGAGAGTCAGCCCAATTGATCTGTCTTGAAAATAAAGGTATAAATGCAGCTTGTCTAAATTTGAGTTGATGGCCCTAGGGAAGGCAGATATTTCAAACCAGATGCTTACACCATTAGACCATCTGCTCTAGAAGTGTATGAAAAGCCAACTGCTACAATGGAATTACGTCTCTCTCTCATTTTCTCCTTAAATCAATAGGTCTCTTTACACAAAGTATTTATATTGAGTATTTTACTTTTTCAGCTCCTTCTGCACTTGTAAATCCTAAGGATCTCTTCCCTAAGTGGGCTCTGAGAAGAACAGGAGTTCTAGTTAATTCCCACTGGGAAACAGTATATCTTCCTTCAAATTATAAAAAACAGACTAATATTTATTAAGGACTATTCACTTTAAAAAATATTAGTTTGTGCAAAATCACATCAAAACATTGTCAAAATTATTTGCTATGTAAATAAATTTCACATATAACACTGCTTTCTTCCCTTTATCCAATGAAAACAGTCTGTATCTTGACCTTGAATTTTGGGGATATATGTTACTTAGAATTTTTTGCAAAGTAACTTGGAAGAATTAGTTATTTAAATCATATAGGATTGGGTTTTTCCTTTCTAATTCACCGAGGCACTTTTATAAAAAAATGATCAATAAAAATTAAGGAATAACACATAGCAGGTAGGAAACAACACACCATTCATAAAATTCATAAGCTGTAGGTTCTTTGGGAATCCATGGGTCCCCTGAGGTCATTCCTTAATAACTTCAGGATTTTGATGCTTGGTCTTGCAGTGCACAGAGCCACTCACCCCCTTTTGTTTTACGTCTCTCTCTCAAACATTAGGCAATTAACCTAACATCAAATAACAAAATTAAAAAGGAAATAAATAAATCAAATTACTTTATGATCAATCAGAACCTTTTGACTTGTGGTTGCCCAGGTCTGTCCTTCCACACTTTGTGCAGCTGTAATAAAGACCTAACCAAAAAAGGTCTTTTCATTCATTGCTCTGAAAGCAACTCGAAAAAGGGGGAAATACCAATCAGATAGCAAAGCATGAATAGCCCTATTTATACTACATGTGAGTAATAAGTACGTGGAATTGAAATAAGATGTCTCAGTGGCCCTGTGGTCTGCAAGAGAAGGCAGAGTTTTATTGAGTCAAAGATCTGGAGCTTATTTCCTCCTGCTGCAGCGTCCTGGTTGCCATTAAACTGACTGCTTCTGCTCTCCCTGCCTTGGTCACTGCATGTGGGTGACAAGGAAAGCCATGGTACAGGCAGATGTTCATCAAGAACAACATCAGCCAGCAGAACATCTTGAAATACAAAGAGCTCAGTCTAACCCATTTCCACCTTTCTGAAGCAAGAGAGAGAGACACGGCTGCACTGTAACAGCCTGCCTGTTCACACGGGCAACAGCTTCCAGACAGGACCCAGGATTTAGCGGGATACCAGAACTGAATGCGTCTGTATGCCAAGCTCCTCACATATGAGCAACCTAGCAGCATCCCCAAAAAATCAGGCTGCTGAAATGGCTGAATATTGCTCCTCACTATTTCAAGCATTCTTACCCTGAGCTAATTGAATCCATGTGCACTAGATCGCATCCAAACTTAACTTCTCACAATTGTTCATTAGCATACTTCATAATTAGATTTTTTTTTACCCAAATACCATTTATCATGGTAGTCAAGAAATTACTCTTTATATTTTAAAAACCCTAAAACATTAGGGTTGAAAACCTTATGTAAGCTTAAAAAGAAAGTTACCTCTTTCCCCATGGCCTATTTGCAGTAGGATTGGCATGAAACAAACTGGGAGCAAACATGGTGATTAAATAACAAAATCTGAATGCATTCAGTTTTCTTCTCTTTCAGATAAAATGTTGCTGGGATTAGAGAAAATATTTAGTCCTTGTTCTTAGGATTTCTTCTGTATATTAAGTCAATTATATCTTAATAGGGTGATTCCCTTGTTCTTTATTTAAAACCGAGCAAGCAAAAAGTTGGAACACAAATAGTGTGAAAAGGCTGGATTTTATATTTTACATGTATCCATATGGCATGCAGGGCTGCTGATTTCAATAATACCAATTTTGAATTTAAAAAAACCTCAATAACTTTGACAACAGTCAAATGGGAACTGCTGAAGGAAAGTTGTTTATTATCCTGGAAATTTCCCCAGTCCTCAAAGTAGCACATCTATCTCCTGCACCCCAGTTTCAACCAGCTACTGCTAATGGTGTTCCCTGCATCCCAGCACATCTCTGTGGAGAAGAGGAGCAGGACCAGCGTGGGGATGGGTGGCACTTTTCCATTGTGTTAAATTAGTTCAGCACACTATAGGCATAATTACCTAGGATGCTTCAGCCTTGTTTACAACCGAGCCCTTTCAAGGCTTTATTTTACCAATTTATAAAGTGGTGAGTAATATTGAATTTTCCTAAGCATTTCCATTTTCATAATGGCATCATAGTTGAGCAGTCTCCAAATTAGTAACAGTTATGTCACAACTACACTACTGAGAAAGTGTGTTTACTTTTCATTAAAAAATGAAGAACCAAGTCATGGATAAATTGCACATCTGCACCAACAGAAGTCATCTGCAGATCCATGGCTAGCACTTAGGTGCCCTAAGTCCAAGGTTAATCTATTATCTACAAAACTCCCAGCCCATTACAGTAACAACAACGACGAAATGGTGGTTTGCATTAATATTTCAACATTTCTGGTTGTGAGTAGGACAGCAGAAACAATGCACACAGTACAGAGTAAGGCACCCATGATATGAAGTTGACTCTGACTGCACTTAGGGGCTGCTACAATTCAGGCCAATTGTAGGCATTAAAACTGCACCAGTGCTTCACAATGCAGGGTCCTTGAGTCTGCTTGCTGCAAGACTCACCTGTGAGGGAAGGGATGCAACACCTCGCTGATTATCTTATTCAAAGCGCACAAGGAAAGCCGGAGTCCCTTTTGTATGTGTGGAAATACCTTTCAGCTGTGCACTCTTACTCCCAGCCTTAGCATTTGCACAGCGGAGGCTAAGGAGAAAGAAAGGAGTCCTCCAAAGCACTCAAGAAATTTCTGGGTCAATGAAAATCACAGCAGCACCCAGTCCTAAGTGTTTTAACTGATGTAAGAACACGAGAAATTAATAAAGCCAAGCTGCAAGAACCAATTTCATCTAATATTGCTTGTAATCGGTACCAAGAAGATGCAGAAAGTCGGCAGACAGAGTTTGGTGAAAGGCTAGGAGGTTAATTTGTCATTTGCATAAGTCATTTAGACGAAGAAACTATTTAAAATTACGTATCCATGACACATTACACATGAATAGATGAACAGTAATCTTGAATAATAGTTTGGTGTGTATGTGCAGAAGTGGGGGAAGGAAGCTGCCTTGATAAAAGAGCATAATTTGCAAGCATTAGAGCAGGGGGATGAAACTGCCCAGGTTACAGACTACAAGATGTGAAGGGAAGCAATTTGAAGATGCTGCTTCACAGCAGTCATTCTGTTTCATCCCTAACTTGCAGAGAGAAAGGAACAAGCCTTGCATGTACATCCTACAAAGTTTCATTGCAGCAGTGGTCCTGATGGGGCCATACTACCACCCAGGACAGCTCATCTTTCTTCAGACTAATTTACACCATTGTCTTTTAAAACATCACTGCTGAAGCAGTGTTTCCATCATGAGGAAGTGTAAAAAGAGAGCTGATTTGCCAATGGTTGAATGTGATGGGAGGGCAGGGGGAGATGGGAAGGGGAAACACACACACTTCATTTTCCCTGAAGAGCAGTGTGAGATTTCCAATCCTCAGCTTTAACACATAAAATATTAAGAACCAATTTTCAGCTGCACCTCTGTCACTTCCATTATCATTCTACACGTCCAGAGGTGATAATGGACTCAGTAAATTGCAGCCTCTTTCCATCCCAGACCACAAGGGCTTTCACCTGGGGACAAGTCTGCACAAGGGGTGGCCCAGATATATGCTAATGGCATCTAGCAGCAAGGCGCTAGGGAAGAAAACAGGATGTATTCGACAAAACAAGGTACCCTATAACAAAGGAGGAAAACAGATGCCCAGGAACAAAAGAAAATCAAAAAGGAGAGAGCTCGATCCCCAAAGTTATGCATGTATTGCTATCCTCACCAACTTTGGCTGCAAATACACTGGGCAGTCAAACTTATTTTCATTCAGGCACATCCTGTCTGAGCTGCTCACTGCTGTGGTTCAGCCACAGTGCCAAATGGTACTGAGAGCAATGATTTTTTAATTACGTTGTGACAACAATATGGTCCGTGGCATGGCTGATGACAAAGCTGCAACTGGTATTCAGCACATCCACTGAGCTCACAGGCATGTCTCAGAGCCAGGCAAACAAAAGCCACTTACAACAAAATACTGCTGCTGCCAGCTGCAGCCTATGCTCCCAGCTCTGCTTCAGATCCTGGGACATTGCGCTTCTGGTGACACACACTGAATTGCATGGGAAATCACCCAAAAAGTTGGTGATTTTTAAATAATGACAGTGTAAAAGAGCCTCCATGGATCATAAGCATAAAAGGTATCAGTTTATTTCCCATGGATGGAATGAACCCAAATCTCAAATCCAACAAGCAGATGGAAAGTGTCCAGTTGGTATTAACAAAATTGGGATCACACCCAAAACACTGCAGGGCTCTCCAGTTTTAACAAGCAGCCTTCAAGGAATAAACTGCAGAAATTGCAACCCAGACTGCAAGGATGTTGGTCAGTACTGGGAAACTCTGGGTGGTTACCTCCATCAGGGCCGAACAACCTGATCTGCACAGGTTGTGGGGACAGCATCCCTCCTGCTCAGGCACCATGAGCATTGCATTTTATTTCCCTGAACTGTAACATCTGTTAAAGCTTCCATCCTGCCACACAGCTGAAGAAGGCAAAGTGCACTTTGCTACTACACGCTGTACTTCAGTAGTTACTATTTAATTATGTTTTCTCCCCAGCAAAGCACTGTTCATGTATAACAGGAAAACAAGGACACCTGAAACACAGCTAGCACACAAACATGTTATTTGGTTCCCCACTCCCTCAGATGCAAAACCAAGCTTTGCAGTTTAGATGACCAACACAAGGGGAAAAAATGTGAACTGCTAAATTCTGAGAGTTCAAGAAGTCACATCTCACATGGACTTGAATATCATGGCACCACAGCTCACTAATGTCACATAGTGGATATGCAGCCCAACCCAGAGCTCTACACAGCCCACTAACAGCAGCAAAGAATTTTTTTTCATTTTCTTTATTTGTATATATATATATATATTTATATTGTATTTACTTGCTTTCAAACTATCCCACTCAGGCATTGCATCCTTTTACACACTTATCAGCACTTAAGAATATTTAAACATTTTTGTGCCTGCTAAGCTGTGCATTGACTTTACCTGCACTTGCACTGCACGTGCTAACAGGTATATCGTGCATAGCATGATATTATTTTAGCAAGTCAAACAGCAACACATGATCCAAGTTGTAAGCTGGCCACAATTAGCTCTCATAAGAATTACAATTTTGAAAGTTCACGAGGTTGGATTACTCCAGCAGCATTTCAACAAGTACTAATTTTCCATGTGCCAGTCTCCTCACAAAAATTTCATTTCTATGAATTTTTAATGATGCAAAGCAATTTTTTCAAGGTCACTGAGAGACCGAGCAGTTATTCATACATTAAATTTGCGCACAGTTTCTTGGCAGCTTTGCAAGAAAGCGAGCAAGAATGGGGTGTGGTGGCAATTGGAGGAGGAAAGAATGATGGGGTAAAAGAGCAGAAAGAAAGTTAAAGGAAAAGGCAACAAACTTGACGAAGAACTGACTTTGAAAACAAGCACATGGGGTTTATTCTGGTCCTAAAAGGGGAAAGGAGTGAAACACGTGCTTTGGGCACATATGCAAACATTTTAATCCCCTTCTTAGCATTTTATTTTGTTTGAATATAAAGGGGAGTGGGGAGTCATTAGACATTTCCTTTTATTTTGGCTTTTTTAAAAGTCCATTTATGTCACAGCAGATTTTTCCACTAACCTAAATGTGACAGTATTGAAATAGCTGCTTTACCTCATTACCCAGTTCTGTGAAAAAGCTGGCATGACATTGATGGAAATTAACAATTCAAATGGTTCTGGCAGCCGTCAGAGTGCCTGCTTCCAAATATTTCACCTCTTAACATCACCAAAATCTTACAGGAGCTTAGTGCCTAACAGCAATGTAGCACTGCCACCCCTCTAAGCTGTTTGGGACAGGTAGCTCAGAGTGATTTTTTTTAATATTCATCAACTATTTCATTTTCCAGACTTCAAGCTGCAATCCCTTAACAGAGCAAGCAATTCCCAGGAAGAGGGGCAATCCCCTGTGGCCCACACTACAACATACATGTACAAAATGAATGTAGGAACATTGCAGGTCAAGCTTGGTACCAGGGAGATAATTCAGCCCAGCCCGAAGTCCTGGGTCACCTCAACAAAGTCACCCGTGTCCCCAAGCCTCTGTGGTCAGCCTGGGCAGTGGCAGCCGCGCTGTGCAAGAATGCATCTTGTTTCCCCAGCTGGCTTATGTGTTTTCCAGCAGTGGCTGAACAAGCCGCGCTGCCTGCTCAATCTGACCAGCCGCACAGCTTTCCGTGCCCAGGAAAGGCTGCTGCGGTAAGCGCCGTGCTCATCACCCCTGGCACTCCTCATCCGGGTGAGCAGAGGAGACGCCCCGCCGGCAGCAGTGACTCAGGCAGCGGGAGAGCTCCCGGAAAAACGCCTGGAGGAATCTTTGGCCTGCGCACACATTTCCGATTCACCTGCATTTAATGCCATTAATATTTCAGCAGCTGCAGTGCCAGGGTCAAACTGAAATTTTGCACTCTCTGTTTCACTCGGAAATGTCACTCTCAGACCTTCTGATGGATTTTTTTTTTCTTTTGAACACTGGTGAATGAAGAATAAAAACAATAAAAGCAAGTAGCAAAAAAGTTTACAAAAAGGTCAGAATTCACATTTCCACAGCCTGTAATTTAAATATAGCTTTGTACAGATCTCGACCTTGCTATATGTCTAAGGCTCAAGGTAACATGGACTACAACGGGTCCACCAGCAACACTGGACTCCCTCTCCCCCCCAGCAAAATCCACAGCAGCACAGGGAGTGAGCACAAACTGCTCTGTACCCAGTGCATGAACCCACTGCCCACGAGGAGCCTCCTCATCCTCTGCAGTCTTGCTGTAGGCCCGAGAGCAGCACGACCACATCTCTGGTGTGGTACTGATCCTGAGAAGCACTGGAGATGGTAGGTTCTGGACATTTCCAGTGTAACGTAGGAGCAACACAAAGAGCAGAAGCTAGAACAGAAGAGCATCTGCAGACCATCTATGAGAACGTCTGAAAACATGCAAACACTCCATGGAGAACATTGTAAGAACAGTTGGAATATGGGCCTGATTCTGAAACCTGGATAAATGTCAACTTTCATTCAGCTAACACATCACGTGTCACCATTCCAGTCTCTGTGCCCTGCACCTTACCCTGAAAGCTGTCCCTTACCAGTGCAGGACCAGAGCCCTTATTCATGCAAGGAACTCCAAGGTGAAAAAACAACTCAGTGTCTGTTTCTGTTCACCTTTGCTGAATGCCAGCAGACACACTGCAGAAAGCTGTCAACATGCAAGTTGTATCCACACAAATTCATTCATACAACTAAAGCATATGTGCTAAAGTATATAGAAACCAATCATCATATATATATATATACACACACACACTGTAGATTTACATTTCCTTTCTTTAAGAGAGATACGTTTTAAACCCTCAGATTTCCCTAGATGTTTTCACATAGAAGTCATTCACCTGTGAAACTTGATCCCTTTTTTAATGTTAATGCTATTTATATAGGAGGGAAAAAAACCCAAACAAAAAGCAACCTTACTTTTTTCTTAAAAACTGAAAGTTAAGAAAAAAACCCTAAAAGGAGCCTCTCATGTTCCTGTAATAAAGAGATGGCTTGCTTATCAAATATACNTGGTCATTGGTGGGTCTTTTTGATCCCCTGGCCACCCAGCGCTGTTTTTGCTCATTTATATCCTGCTCAATTAATAAAATTCTAATTGGAACACTGAGTTTTTGATACTCTTCTATTACATTCCTGACACCTTTGACACGTTGTGAAGACACAATCAATAGAGAAAACCAAGCCCAGCAACACGATGTTCAGAGTGTTGTGGCTTAACCCCAGCTGGCAATAAGTCCTCACAGAGATGCTCAGTCAGCTCTTCCCTGGTGGCATGGGAGAGACAACTGGAAGGGTAAAAGTGAGAAAACTCCTGAGCTGAGATAAAGGCAGATTAAGAGGTAAAGTGAAAGCCACACGTGCAAGCAAAGCAGAACAAGGAAATAATTCACCACTTCCCATCAGTTACTAGCTACTGTGAAGAAAACTAACTTCTCCCATCCAAGCTGGCACAGACATGCCAAAGATTCACTGGCCATACAGCTTCTCTCATCGACTCTGTGGGTTGAAGTTCCTCCTTGCCTTCAGCCAGGAAAATACTCCACAGAAAAATGCCATCCTACCTTCACCTACGTGCAAGACTCATGGTTTCCAAGGGGTGCACAGCTGGGAAAGCTCTGCTCCAAAGGCATGGCCCTTTTTAAACACTGGTCCTTGCAGCTTGGCCATTGTGAGATGCCTCAAACCACAGTGCCCAGCTGCAGGAGGATGGAGTCATGGGTGCATCTGGTCTCTGCTTCCCACGTTATTCCCAGTGGCACAACCTTCTCTGATCATTAGGAACTCTGGGAAACTTCTGGAAGTGTCAGCAAGTCACAAGAAATCTCAGCAAAAACAGTTCAGACAAATAAGTTCTTCATGAACTTGGGTGCCTGAAGAGGCCTTTGGTTTTCAATATAAAATCAGTTATTTTGATTTTTGATCAGTTATTTGATCAGTTTTGTTGTTTTGGTTTGGCTTTGGTGGGCTCATCTTCAAAAAGGCAGTCTGAAGTAAAAAAAAAAAAAAAATCTGCTGATGTTTTTCATGCATATGCTGCTTTTTCTGCAGTGACTTACCAGCAACTGAGTATATCTATCCCTTTCTCTCCTTCAGCACATGGGACCAAATTCATCACTGCCTGGCCATCACTTAGAAATTAGCTTTTCACTTATGGTCTGTAGAAGTTACTGAGCTGTTAAGTGTTTAAATACCTTGCTCCCTCTCTTCCTCCCTCCTGCAGTTAAAAAAACCCAGACAAAGGAGTACCAAAATGGACCTTTAATTTCTCTGAAGACTGATGAGTCATAGTGGATAGGTCAGCTATAAATTTAACAGGATTCCCAGGAGCACCCTTATGTTCCCTCGAGTACTAGGTATACCAGAAGTAGTATTAAAAATTAAAACATTGGCTGTTAGTTTTAATGAAAGAAAATTAAATTAATAAATATTAATAATCATATTCCCAAAATAGTCCTGTGAGATAAAAAATTAAAATTTAAGTGTTCTATGCAAAGAATAAACACTATAAAATTCTAGTTGATTAGGAGAGGTCTGTTTTTCATGGCAAACCATGAGCAAGATAGAGCTGAATACATGTGTGTCTCCATCTAATGTTAGGGCACTGAAACAGACACTCCAGCCTTATTTTCCCATTTTGAAAAGTGGAAAATAACCTTTTTTTTGCAGTGTAAAACACACAAACAAAAAAAGACACTATAAGGATCTAATTATCAATCTCAAAAGTGTTTCTCTCCCTCAAGATCCCTTTTTATTTGAGACTTGGCCTAACCTGGGTCTCCAGCATTAACAAAACTGCAGTGCAAGTCACGTATGTCATAAATCACAAGTGCACAGCTTTTGTGCCAGCTGACCCTGTGAAATGCCACAGCAAATCTGATCAGAAGAGATTTTAGCCACCAAAGTACAAATGCTACCTTTTCAACCACCACCAACAAACTACTCAGAGGGTAACTCTTGATTCTCTCTCCCTGTTTGTTGCTCTGTCAGAATGGGGGGAACAGCTGCCTGATGGGGGATTCATTCATTTTTATTTTCTCAGCTGATTCCTCATCAATTACTTAATGAATTTTATAATATATACTACATAGCTGAGAAATAAACTGTCTATCAAATGAAGATTACAATCATGAGGTTAAAAATGCTGGATGTAAGAGTTCATATAAACAGCAAAGCATGTGAAGATTATCAACACCAGAAGGATTTTCCTGCCATCTAACTTGTTTTTAGAGGCTTAAAATGTGTTGGGGTTTGTTTTCCTTCTTGATGGAGGTAGGATAGGCAGCTTCCCACTTGTCTGTGGTCATTTCCTACTCAATTTTACTGTCATAGCATGCCATCTGTACTTTGAATGCTTACACAGAATTTCAGTAATCATCAGTGATAATTCATGATCTATCTAATGCGAAGAGATAGGTTAGATTAAATTCCCATCTAATATCCCTTTAAAAATGGAACCGCAATCATTGTGTCTTCCTGTGGGTACTTGGTTCTGAAGCAATGATAATCTATCTACAGAAGAACTTTCCCAAACTAACTTTCTGTAAGGCAAATTATGGCTCCACATTTTTTTTCCTCCCCTTGTTATACCAGTCTTAATCTTGCAAGCTGGTAAAGGGAGATGCCCTGTCCTGTTTTTGCAGAGCTTTTCAGAGCTCAGCATGAGGGCAGGGCTCTGTCAGCCTGCAGACATCCATTTGCAAGATCTCACACTTAAGAAATAACACATTTTCCCTTCCTCATTTGCATAACCATTTGCCACATTTTATTTTGACGCACAGTCCACAGTTTCAAATCTAAGGGACATACAGCTCTGTTTAGGACAAAAATCATGCCAGTGCCATACCATTTACATTTGTAGCTCCCCATTGCACTGAGAAGGCAGACTGAGCAGCTGCAGAGATGAAGTCTGGATCAGCCCCATGTGCTTGGAAGAATGTTTTGCTGCAGCCACCTGGCAGGTAGCACCTAGGAGAGAGTTTAAGCACCTCTGCCCTAGGAGGGAGTTTAAGCTGTTGTGTGAGCAATGAGCAAAATGCAAAGATCTCAAAGTACAGCTGCATCAGGACTATAGGTAGCTGCCATCTGCATCCAGCTCATTTGAGTACAAAGAAACCTTTCTCCATTGCACAGATGGGGCCAAAAGATACAAGGGAAACAGGTGCAGGATTGGCTATTTATTCAAGCATTTTCACACATGTTTGTTTTTGAGTCACTCAGCTTCATTTTAAAGCCTTTTTCTTTCAGGAATAACCTACCCAAGAGAGCCCTTGGGCCTGAGCAGGGCGTTCATGAAGGTGATATCCTTCAGAAACCAAGTGACACAAGTGCTCATGCAGTGGCTTACCCTTCCCACTGACACACCCTTGCAGACAGCTATAGGGAAGGATGTGCCACCACAAGAACTCTGCTTGTTCATCAACAAGCTTCTCTTGGCATTATTATTTTCTTGCCTGATGCTTTCCTGAGCCACAACTTCAAGCTCAAAGTAAAACATTTATGAATCGATCTCAGTTTTTCTACTTCATGATGTAAAATATTCTAATTTCATACACATTCTAAAAGAAAACCTGAATTCTGCCTTCCTTTTGATTGTTCAAAAGGCTGAGCCCTTTAATTCACTCATCGTGTTTTGGGGTTCTTTAATTAAAACTGATTTCCCAAAGGATCACATTTGCAAGAAGGCACGGAGCAGTGAATGTCAGAATCAACCAGTGAGGTAATGCCCCTGTTTGGTTCCCCTTCTTTACATTACAACAAGTATATTTTACTTACATGTTTTTAAAAGTTCCATGTGTAGAAAGAAGGTACTAAATGTTGGCAAGCGCTGGAAATAATGGGACTAAATACCTCTTTCTGCAGGCAATGAATCAAATATATGATGGCATTAGAACATCAAGAGTGAAATCCTGACAGAGCCAAGGCTCAAGAACGTTTGTCTTCAGGGGGCTATGCCCACACCTCAGAGCATTCAAAGGGATGTGTCTGGTCGCCAGTGAGAGTCCCATAGATGGGTCTGAGGGAGTTGCAGAAAATGGGGGCCTAATTCATCTAAAGTTGTCAAACAATAAGCAAATGCCTCGTACACATCAGCCAGGTGCACACACACAACTACAGAGTTTTGGCTTCTTGGAGATTATTGGCATTGCAGGGGTTAATAAATGCCCTTGAACCCCTGGGAAGTGAACTTGAAAAGTTCCAGGGTTCAAGTGCAATGCCATAAACAAGGTGCTAAATAATAAAAGAGCAGCCTTGTACGAGCCTGCCAGAAGCTCCGCCTGGGCCGATGGGCCAGACTGCGACGGCAGCATAATTTCTACAGGGTGTCAGAAAATGCATTACTACTAAGTGGCACCACTCTGAATGAAATCTGTATGGGTCAACTGCAGGTTAAGCTAACAAAACAATTAAAAATTTAAAATCTAACAATCACAGAGCCCCCCAAGCACTCAAGAAGGAGCAATGGGTGGTTTCTCATGTGGACAAAGAAACGAGTCCCCACCTTGGTTTTAGTTTCCCACAAACTACTCAGATGTTTGCCCTAAGTGGGTTTCACCAGCTTATTACCTTGAAAATGGGTTCAAGATCTTCCCTTTGTTAGTGAGAAGGACATCAACAGATAAAGTTTGAAAACATGGCCTACGTATAAATGGTCACTGTGAACCTGAGTAAAGTCTGTTGGAGGGGAGATCCCAGTAGAAAGACTATTTGTATATAGAAAGCACGTGGAGGACTTAGCACAATTTGTTGATGATGGTCAGTGTATAGCCATGCTCTGTGTTTGTGACCGAATGGTCATCTTGCAGGCAGCTTTAGGAAATGGAAAACTTCATGGGATAAATGAGAAAGACATTTTTGTGAGAAGGCGATGGGCAGCTGGACATCTTACAGCCTCCCTAAAGAAAGATTTGGTTGTGAGCAGCAAGAACAGGGAACGTTCTTGGGAGGCGTTTGTTTCAAAAGAAGACCTGCCTGCGGGGGGAGATGGTGCTTCTACATGAGGTGTGGTCAGCCTAGGGCATGAAGAACTACAAAAGTCCAAGACCTCAGTTAGGGCAATGGAGGAGCAAACAGCACAAACAGGTTTATATTCTGGCAAAATGTCCTCTTTGCCCTTGAACACCCTCCCTAAGCCATACTTCAACTTTCTTGTGAGCACAGCCATACTCTTTTCTTCATTACATCACAGAGTGAAATAATTGTGAGGCTGGGGGACATGCTGGTTTCATATTCAGTAGGGCAGTCTCTTCCAGACCAAGACAACATAAGCCAAGTTTCAAAGTATTTCAATGCAACCTCCAAATGTGTTTTGTCTGACATGTTTACATATATCACTCCATACAGGCTCATTAGCAACAAATTTTGCTGCATTTTTACTTTGAACCTTGCACTTTCCCTCTTAAAGCTCAAAGGAATGTTACCTGTATGGGTCCTGCTAATGGGTTTTACAAATAATTGTAGCGCTCCTAAGACTTCTGCTTATTTTTTAAACATCTATATTTGTAATGAAAAGCAATTCTGAGTCAAGATTAAGCTAAACCTGTATATATGTATGTAGTCTAATGGAAAGGCTTCAACCAACTCTTAAAAATATACATTTACATAAATGAACTTAAAATGGGAATAAATTATTTCATGAGATCATTCCTTAACTTCAGGAGCTACTGAATATATTTTTATACTTATTTTTGTAACAATAGCTTTATTTAAAAAAGCAGATAAAATGAAATAAACATCAGAGCAGGGGAAAGGCCATCCAAGTAGCAAAGTACTGTGCTGGTTCACAAGCATGTTTCCTTTGTGGATGCAAGCCAGGAATGGAGACCCACCAGAAACAGAAAAGTCTGAATCTGTTCTGATTTATATCAGAATTAGTCATTAAAGTAGAAATAGGAGAAGGTCCCTGCCTTATACTCATTGAAGTGAAATGCAGAAAATGTGTTTGTTAAAGTTTGTAACGTTTTCCAAATTGAGTAATATACAAAATAATAAATAGGGCTGAAATATGACCCAGGTTTCCTTTAAAAAAGGGCAAAATTAGTATCATTGCCTTCTCTTTATGAAACCTGTTACAACACATATTTTCTTCATCAAAATAACAATTCAACTAACAGACTACACCACCAGTTCAGGTTCTACTTAACCATTACTTAAACTTCATAGCTGTTTTTCCTTCATTTTTCTGTGCTGCCCATCCTGTGTCCATTGGGTGACATGAAGGAAATTGCTCATTAGTGAGGAGAATTACACAATGTCCAGACAGGGTTTTCGGCTAACAAAAACACATGTGCACACAGAAAAATTAAAAATATCCACTCTACAATGCTTTTCCAGGGTTGTCAGCAAATAATATTTTGTTTTTATAAATATGGGCAAACTCCAAATTTTGCATTCCCCTGTACACTTGGGTTTTTTAACAAATTAAAATAATTCCAGCATCTATCTATTCATCCATCAACTCATCCACCCATCCATCTACCCATGCCTAACTCCCCCCTCCCTTCCCTTTCATAAACAGCTCTGCTAATTAACTCCCACATTGCAGCAATCTTTCCATTACAGGAAAAGTAGTGAGAGATTGAATTTATCTATACATGATGAACAAATGCCCTGGAGAAGGTCTTGTAATCTAATGTGTCAATGTAGATGAACTCCTCGGGATTTCTTTTCTTTGTTTTATCATACAATAACAGCAAAAATAACACACAGAAGAATCCCAGTACTTAGGCTGCACAGCTAATCAACGACTGGAAAGACATTCAAGGTTGCATTGCATTTTTTGAACAATAAAATTCAGGGGTGACTGCTCCTGGGTTTGAGGTCAAATTACTATAACAATTAGGCTCATCAGTGCATTTTTATTATTAAGGAATGACGACAGAAAACTGATCTCTATCTGATTAAAGAAAATAAAGGACTAATTGAGAAGAACAGCGAGTCCATTATTTTTCAAGTCCCTGGAAAAGGGCTAAGCTTCACAAATTTAGACAGCACTGATCCTTACTACAAGAGAAATGAGTAAGAATGTGCACGTTCCTAAAGAGATGTGGGACGAGCCGAGTCCCAGCACACGCACAGCTGTGCGCCTCCACATCCCGATCCGAGACACGCGCCTGTCACCATGGCTTCCAGAAGTCATTTATTACCCTGACACCTCTCATTTAGGATCAGCTCTGTGCTCATTGTCACAGTGAGTCATTAATGTCATAGTATTCGCTTACACCTTTCTCTGTTTCCTTTCCCAGTTCTGTTTGGGTGCAGGCTCTCAGCACGCAGTTACGCGGCTGAAACTTGCTGGAGCGGTGGGCATTTTGTCTGCAGACTGAATGGGAGACCTGAGCTGTCAAAATAGGAAATAAAACCCCCATTCAATAGGGTTTTGAAACCATTTCCAATTCTGTGGTGTGTCAAAAGCTGATTAGCACAGTGTGTCACACTCCTCTGTCTTTTGTGAAGTGCTAAAAATTTTTTTTTGCCATTTTATATAGAAAAATATTTTAGGACTACATAAAAAATTAAATTAAAATTTAAAAAAAGTCAGAAAACAAATTATTTCAAGCCTCAAACTTTGATGCAAAACCAAACAGAAAGAAGTCAAATCAGGAGAGACACAGAAAATATCACAGTTGCCTTCTCTCATCTTTCCATATTTTCAGTAAGCAAGAACCCATTCTCTTTTATAGGTCTGTATCTCCTTCCACTCCTGAACAGGTCATAGCAAAAACCATTTCTTCAAGCCCCAAAATCCACACAAATGGAAAGACTGTGGCTTTACTTGCACACTTCATTTAAAACTGTTTGCAATGAATATTGTTCATAAAAACATCATGGCTCGCAAAAAAACAAGCAAAAAAAAAAAGCAGTTATTTAACCCAAAGCAAACTAACAATGATGGTTTCGCTTACAGAAAGAAAATAAGAAATTCCTTCTCTTCAGTGGAGAAGGAAATATGTTGTAGGATGAAAGTAATCTACTTGCATGCAAACAGATACACTTTCCTAATCAATAAGAAAAAATAATCAGGTCTATGTTGCCCAGACCAATCCCCTCTTTTTTAATGCAATATTTCAAAGCTATTTATGTATAATGCAGCTGCCAAAATATTTTATGGAGTTTTAATGCTGATGGGTAAAGCAATCAGAAGCTTTTCACAGGAATTATAAAAACTTTGGATTTCTAACCATATTGAACAGACAGCTAACAAGCAAACGTTCCCACAGGCAACTTCGTGCCTTCATTTTAACATAATCACAACAGGACACTCCTCTAGTGAAAAAAGCCACCAAGAGTTAGGAATATGCACTTTGTGAGATGCTTGGTTTGTTTTATCCTGTGCAGCACCATTTCACAGGACACCAGATTAATCCAGAGCACCGCCTGTTCTGAGCAGCATGATGCAAATATAAATTCACCTTTCAATCACTTCTGCGGGTTAATGACACTGAGTAATAGCACATTAGCAAAGTGCCACTCCAGACACCAGTCAGGCATGCCAAACAGATAATCTGACAAATGTTTCGGATTCATTTTCCATGAACAGAAACACTGTTCAGGCTTATTAACTAGCAAATCTGCATACAGTGCAGTGCAGAGCACAGAGGCTCCATTAAAAGTAGCAATCTATCTCATTAATGTAATATATAAGGGTATTTGGCTTCTTCTATTGTTGTAAAATTAAAAAAAAACCACATGCTTGTGCTCCATAATGGTGTAGTTTATTTGCACTAATTGCTTCATATACCCCAGTCAAGTTTTCGACAGAGAAAAACTCCCAAACTGGTTAAGAGAGAAATTATATTTTCAGTAACTATCATTTTCAAGAGTGCAAATAGTCCAGTTAACCTTCCCAAACCACTCTCTGTACTCACTTCATTTCTCCTTTTTTTATTAAATGCTTCCCTTGCAAAAGTGATGTATCTGGCCTTCACATCTGTTACTACATCTCTGCTTTTACAGATGTTATTTGAGCATGTGGAGGGCTTGAGTTACAGGGGCTGATTGCTCACTTAGTCCAAAATCAATAAGAGATGAACAGGATTTGTCTTCTTATCTCCATCATATTGATAACCAAATGGGAAAAAGGGCAACTAAAAAAGAACAGTTCCCCAAAATGTTCATTCACAGTTGTAAATAAAATTACTCGAGTGGTTTCAAAGCCATTAAATATCGATCTTACCAGAATGTTAGAAAACAAGAACATTGCTAAAACAATACATTAAAAACAAACTTCCCAGCAGGTTTATCCAAACACAATTCGAACAGCAAGCACACATACTGAAAACCCAATTAAAAGCCCCATTCCTATGCAGAAGGCAGAAACAATTCTGCGATATCCATATGTCAGCTCAGTTTGTAATTTTTTTTAACAGCTGGGATTCGGAAAACTATCTATAGACATTTCCTGTGTTGGCTAAATCCTTGCCTAGCTGGTTAGCTTCAGTTCTTTGCATCTTGATGCAGTACCAGTGGTTTAATCTGACTGGGGAGAGGAGGAGCTGGGGGGGGCACAACAATGATTTTTGTTTTGCCCAAAGTGTCTTGACGCATCATTTCTAGCCACAGAATTCCCTTCTTTGCAGTGTTCTGCCTCTAGGACCAGAGTCACAGTTTATCACTATTTATAACAAAAGGCAGGTGGAAAAATAGCTTTCTGTCCCTTTGTTGGTCACCCTGTGGCTTTCATCTGAGCTTTTGTTTGAAAACACGGCTGCAGGTGATTACTCCAGTGGGCCACCAGCCTAGTCAGCCACATTTCAATTTCCTTTAATGCTGAATTTGGAGTTTCAAAGCTGCAGTCTGCCATTGTGAATTTCCCCTTCTGTGCTGTGCCTCCATTTCAGGGTGTCAGAGGACATGGGGGCATGTTCTTGCTCCTGGCCTCTGAGTAAGGTAGCCCCAGTCTATTTTTCCTTTTTAATCTTTTGTTTCATTTTGCATCCACTTTACAGTGCCCTGCAGAGTAGTGAAGAGGATGTGCCATGGTGGTATGACACTGTCAGGCTTTCTCCAAAGTACTTCAGGCAGGGCAGGACTTCAAATTTGTATTGCTGGATAATCAAGTGCTTTCCTTTATTGTTACTTGTATTGAACAGCTCACACACTATTTCCTTTAGAAATGCCTCAAGTGCCCATATTAGTTACAATTCTTAAATAACTAGTTTTTAATGGCACTGCAGGGTATTTAACAACGAAATACTGCTGCAATTATGGGATAACAAATAAACATCTTATCGATTAGTTCAGAATTTGTGATGAAAATCACAATTGGGAGATTAAATCACCACCACATTTCTGAAGACCCTGGGAGATTATGGGCAAGTCTGTTAATTTTGCAGTCTGCCTCTTCTGTGGAATAAGAATTAAAATACTCCCTTTTCCCCAGACTTTTTGCCTGCTCAGACAAAGCAAGCTCCTTTCTGCTGGAACCGCTATGGTGCATGCACTCTTGTGCGAGTGCCTTAGGCACTACACTGCTATAGAGCAAATCCACTGCTATGAAATATTAAATTATAGTATGAACAAAGGATTTAAGTTTCTCCTGGCTTAGGATTTAGCTCAACATACAGTGGATTCCTTTAATTTGTAGTTCGTGCTATTTCACGTATTGGTATCTACAACAAGACAGTCAAACCCTTGATTTTCCTTGAATCATGCACATTGTTTTACATACATTACAGTCCACAGAGACTCAGCAACAGAGAGAGCAATTAAGAAAGCAAACAAACTGTAGTAATGAACCATATAAGGAAGAAAAGCAGAAATGTCACCACCAGCCTTCAAACATATGGCTCTCCAAGGCCCTCCTTGTGCCATGCAACTTCCACTGCTCCATCAGGCACAGATGCCTGCTTATTTTGGAGCAGAATTTGCTTAGAAAACGACTCCTGGTCAGCATGATTTCATGCCTCATTAACATTGTCCTGATGCAAGTACTGGAAATAAAAGTCCTGGAAGCCACCAGTTGTGTACACTTGCAGAAGCTGCTTCCTTATCAGATGCTTAAGGAAGGCAATGAAAACTGAAAAGATTATAAACCAGCAAGTGGTAGTTGGGTTAAGGATAAAGATAATTGTCAAAAGGAGAGAGATTAGAGTAGGCACCAGTGCCACTCAGAGCCTAAGAGAGTGTTGCCTCCATTACCTGGGGATGGGGAAAACAGATCACTGTTTGCCTGGATACACTGATAATTTTTGATGTTTTGTTACAAACTGCATTGGGGAAGTGATACGGGTAAAAAAAAAAAAAATCAACTCTTAATGTCTTCTAAAGCTTTGTAACTCAGATCATGCCGAGAAGGTTACAGCACTACCCCAAAACACTAATGTGGGCAAAGGCAAGATGGAAAAGTTTAGTGAAGTGGGTAATAGGGAGCAAAGGGAAGACAGGGATCACAAAGAAATCCTGTAAGTCAACTTGGCTGCCAAGGAAGGGCCCATTGATCAGACAGAAGCAATTCGTTACATTATTTGCTAACATCCAGAAAAACACTCAGCAATCTCACTTAAGTTGCCTCTGTTAGTAATTTTCAGACTTCTATATTGGGTATCTGCAGTCAAAGGAGATTTTTTTCAAGTAACCTTCTGTAGGTTATATTTTTTTCACATGAAATAGAAGCAAATTGGGTATTTAAAAGTAGAGGAGGGTTTTAAAGACAAAGTTCCCAATAGGGGTACGGGATCTGTGAAATGTGGGTCTCTGGTCCACAAGCCCACACTTGAGTAAACAAGCCAGTAACTTGCTATCAAAATCCACAGTGTTTTAAGATACTCTGTCACTCACACAAGACAGACTGCAAACAATTTTCTATGGTGCATAATGTGAAAACAAAGTGGAAGAATGTGAAGAAAATGAATGGGAAAAATATTCTTTCAGGCTTCCTTTATCCAATCAGCTAAGTACCACTTGAAAACTAGCTAAGCTATCTTTATTGCATTGTAATTAAACTTGTGTCTGTTGATTACAGCAGAATTTAGTTGAGTTTTTCAAGTTGCCAACCACAGAGATGTTAATAAAACAGAAGAAAGAACAAGCGCTGTAGCCAGCATCCTGTTTTAGACATCTTCACTAGCCATTATCAATAATAAAATGCTTGGTTTTCAGCTGCTCTTTCTCCCTTACTGAAACAACTTGAATTTGTGCAGAAAGGTCCCACTGTCTCCAAACAGTATCTTACTTATTTGGCAAAAAAATTTGTACAGATTAACTGTGACACAAATGGGATCTCGAATAATGGACAAGGTGGAAACTATTTTGAGAAGGAATGAGCTTGGTTATGGTCTTAAACAAGTTTGTAAATGTATACAGACCCCAAAAGGAATATTTTGATCCTGGAGGAGTGAAGGAAAACCAAAATGAGGAAGATTGACAAGTAAACCTGCTGCAAGCACTACTCCCAGAGAAGGATTCCTGTGCCTTGCACAAGAGCAGCCCATCTTCAGGTGATCCCAGCAAGCCTCCCGGGGGAGCTGCACAGCTCAGGCCCCCCCCACTGCTGCCAGCCCACTGCAAGCAACACTCTTCCATTGTCTCTCCTTCAGGATTCCTCACCAGAAAGCAAGAGTCCAGCTCTCTCTCTGATATGCCAGATCCTCCCCTATCAAGCAAGTCTGGCTCCATCAAGCGTAAGAAGTCATCAGTCTTACAGCAAACACACAAAGCACCCCCACCATTTCCTCTCTTGTTTGGCAGCTGACCTCCCACAGAGGTGCCTGAAAGGGGCATTAATATTTTTTGTCAGCCCATTTTGTTTAGCAGCTATCAAAATCAAATCAATGCCTTCTTCATTGTCTTGGCTTTTTCCTTTGCAGTTTTTTTCTGTACTTCACCTCATAATCGCTGTGGGCTTTGGGCCCTGATTTATCACCAGGTTCACAAGGCTGTTGCTTCATGGGAGCAATAACCAAAAGTGTAATTCCAGCAAGTTTGCTTTTCAGCATGTTCTTGCTGAAGGCAACAGCTTTATCCGTGCTACTCTTGAACATAATTCAGACTCCAGTGTTCCCAGAAGAAAAACAGAAGAAGGACTTCAGGAAAAAAAATCTTTCGCCCTTGTCTAATTCACCATTCCTTTTTTGTCCCTGTACCTCCCAGCTCCTACTGCAACTAGACCCCAGTGGCTGGCTGCAGAGACTCTGTAGGCTGCTGCAATGCTGCCAGCTGAAGAGGAGGGACTCAACTCTGGGTCCCCACCCAGGAGAAGGGCAGAGCAAGGTGGTGAGGGCAAGCTCTCCCCAGACAATACAGAGGGCTGGGTTGCTCCCTGACCTGGGCTGGGAATGCTCCCACATCCCAGCTACATCCTCTGGTGTGGCATCTGGGTCACCCAGGAAATGCTAAGAGTAAGTCTGGCAGAAGCATATTGGAAGGAAGAAAAAAAGGAAAAAAAGGTCATATAATAAATTGATTAAAGGAAATAATATTTTAAGTTCACCAAAGGCAAAGCTTATGAAATAACTAATATTGAATTACTCACTGAGCTCTCATCCTACAACTCTAATGCAAGTTCTGTCCTGCTGGAGCATACAGAACACAGTCCTTCATTCTCAGAAGTACTAAAAATCTTTACTTCTGTATAGGTGGTTACAGATCTTGCTTACACATAAAACTTCACGCTTTTATAAAATAAATTCCAAAGCAGATGTAACTCTTCAGAGCCATTATTACCCTGGGGTTTATTGCCAGGCTTGTTAATTCTCTCAGCAAGCACCAGGTCCAGCCACTCTGCCTCAGTCTTGACACTTCTTCTGGAGAGATTTATTTCAGTGCCTGACACTTGAGCAAAGTACACTTTCCTTTAGTTTCTGTACACATTTTACTATGCAGCAAACTTGCTCCTCTGTTCTTTCTTGTACCTTCTCTCCTGTTTCCACCTCACACACCTGTCTGACCTGCAACCAGCAAGGGTGTTTTTATTTACAAGTGTCTTCAGGGTGACACTCGCTTTTTTCTACCTCATGACTGCAAGTGCAATTAAGCCCCGATCTTTACACGTGGCCTCTAAGAACCACAGTAATGGAAAGAATAAATCATTATGAATAATGCTGTCACAGGGAAACTCATATTCTCTTCCCTTTTACCCCAAGGCCCTCAGCAGGGTGTGTGGGTGAGGGAAGCACTCTTTGATGCTGGAAGCTGTGTGGCAACACCATTTTAACATTCTTTCAGCAGAATGTGGGAAATAAACCCGACAGAGAAATAGCACTGCAGCATGCCAGTATGGATGTTACCTCTTACACTGAGTCCTTTGGATACCTCTACAATTTGGGAATGAAAAATATCAAGTATTTCTTTCAGGTAATGCAACAATTGCACTGGGACACTGCAGCAAGACTGAGGCATTGAAACATTTTAAGGCTTAAAAGAATCCTTAGTTTCCTTTTTAAAGTTGAAGGAACAGTGCAACATTTCCTTCCCTCTCCTCCCCCTGCCACCCCCTTTCTTCTTTTTGACAAACCAGATACTCTAAAGAAAATTAGTCAAACGGTTTAAAACAAACCAACCTTCCCAATGCATACAGTCCTGCATGGGCAAATTTCTGCGCAAACAACTATGGAAGAAACATAGCAGTAGACAAACAAGATCAATTTACCCCCAGGCTGTTTTGCTGCAATGGAGTTCTGTTTCAAATGAATCCAGTCATCTTGAAAGAGTTTGGAATATCTGACATTTGTAATTCTTCCCCCTTCCATCAAAGCAGGCATTTCAACTGTGCAACATTTATATTCCACTTATATTCAGTACTATCCTATTACTGAAGTATTTCTGGTAAAAGTTCTTATGGACAGCAGAAAAAAATCATTAAGTCACTGCCACTAGCCCACATTAGTGAAAGCCAGATATCTTCAGGGAAAAGAATTTTCCCAAGATATAAAGAATTATCTTTCAAATCTATATACAAGGAGCACATAAATGCATACATATGAAGACAAGAGAGGCAGGGGGAATGTAAATCAGAAAGTATTAATTTCAGTGAATGTATCAACAATAAGAGGAAGACTTTTATCCTAAAGCGCTTCATTGTGTAATACACAGTATTCATCTATTAAAGAGGCTCAGGAGGGTTTAACCAGACCAGACGGCCTCAAACACGAGTATTGGTACATTTCTTAACATCATCAGTCGCTTAATGTTGCATCGCCAGCATCATGTTTGTCTTGCATATTAGAGCTTTTCCTCAGAGTGCAGAGTTGCAGCAGGTTTTTGAGATCATAGGAGGGCATGTGAGCAAATGAGCCAGGCAGATGAACCAGCCTTCTGGTGGCTCCTGTACCTCTTACACACGTCTGCTTTCCACCCACTGCTTGAAGAACAGCACAGTGCTTAGCAAAGAGCAGCAATTAGTACGGGCTTATCAAAGAACTCAAACCAGAAGGTTTTACCTTCTGGATCACATAATTTATCAAGCAAGTGAAGCTGAATCTATCTGTGAGTGTTTCCTCAGTGACTTCTAGTTTGATTTACTGAACCTTTCCTGTTCCCTCAGCACATGCACTGCACAGGGGGAGACAGAAATGATGCTTCCAAGTGAGTAATTGAGGTTGAAGAGGGTAATGTGTAAAGGGACATCACCAAGACAAACACCACAGGCTAAACCCTTGACAGGAACTCTGCTGGAAAGAGGCAGGCAGAGGCCAGCCAAGGGCTCTGCCATCTTCATGTCATCCCAGACTTTTCACCTGGTTTTTAGAACTGTTCTAGGATGATAAAAGAAATTTTAAAGCAATCTTGTTTACACTGGATAAGATACACATTTAAGTCAAAATTCCCTAAGACACATATTCAGGACACTCTGAGAGGAACAGGGCCTTTCTCCATTCAAGGGGACAGAAAATATTATTGGTTTTACCCTTTTACCAAATCAAGATCCAGAAGCCAGCTGCCCAGTGCTGCCAGCCCAGCAACTACAGCAACCCTCCAGTTTGCTTCTTCCTCTCCAGTCAGAGCTCTGAGCACAGTGAGACTGCCCAAGCCTTGTACAGTATGTGGGATGGGACACACAGTGATCCCAAACTAATTAGTCAGGGAAACATCTTTATTTGTGCAATCACTAAATCCTTTAGAAAAATTTAGATTTTACATACCTTAGGGAACTGAAGTTTTAATTGCGTCTGAAAGTCCAACTCCTACAAATGTGGTGTTGTGTTGAACAGACTGTGACTTGACTGGAGATGATGTATTGAAATGTATTCCCCATGCATTTATCTCAGCTTGGATAATGAAACTAAGCTGTTTAGCTTCATTACCCATGAAATACCCTTAAGAAACAATTGTGCCACATTACAGCGAGCAGAGTTGACTTTCCTTTTCACACTCTTTATCTGCTCTGGCCTGTCTTCTTCTCTGTGCCTAAACTGAAGTGGGGGGCTCTGCAGTGAAGGAAACATGCCTTCCTGTCATCTCTGAGTAGATCCCACAGCATGTTGAATATTCTAGTATAAACAGCAAACAATAATTCACCAGTAACAAGTTTTACTTTTCAAATCCATACTGCAGCATACGGAAACACTTTTTTCCTTGCCACTTTCCTTAAAAACTTAAACTAAAAAACCTTTGTAAAATACAGGCAAACAAAACCCCAAGAATATTTATCTCTCTTAAAACCAAAATTCTGGGAGCACATCTTTAGTCTACACAAAGTGTGATTTATTTCAGGAGTAACCTGTTACCAACAGAGAAATAAAGGCACTTACACCACGATAGTTCTGAGCCCACAGGAAGAACACCCTGATTTCTTTGCACTGCTGCTTACAGGGTCCTTATTTCACTGCTGTCTTATGATCACCCCAAGGAGAAAACTCCCAAAGATTGCAAGATATCTTAAAATGGCCAGAAGTACTATCAACTTGCTTTCTTTTCTTCTGAGCTCAGCACATAACATCAGTCATATGAAAGTAATTTAAAAGAGATAAAATCCCATAAGGAATTTACTGATATTTTCTTTAGGTGATTTTATATAACAGGTTTTACTTTTTACTGATACAGCGTATCAGCCTTGCAGCTGCAACTAAACAAAAATGAGGGATCAACTAGTGGACAGAAAAATGTAAGCCAGAAATTAGCACTTGACATTCTCCCCTTCTGTCATGCCTAATGCAGAAATAACAAACTTGGGCATCTTGATCACTGGGGAGCTATGGGAATGTAAGGCTTCGGGGTTTGCTTAGTACTTTGTGAGATTGGGCTCTTTCTGGTTTTCTCTCAGCCTTCATTTCACAGGCAGATAATGGAAGGCTTCCACCTTGGATAGAGGAAGATGTGAATGAATCACAGGGCACCCAAGGGATGAGGTCGCCCCAAGCATCACCTCTGAGCTGCAGATCAGTGCAGCAGACAGAGAAGTAGCGTTATCATATAAACCCAGTTGCTGTGATTCATCTCAATCCTAAAGCAAGCTTGTCAGCTCCTAAACACTAAACTCCCTTGTCATTACTTTTGTTTAAGTCATGTAGAACAGGTTGCTTCATTGCACCATTTGTTTAGGGAAGGAATAAATGTGATGTCCATTGCTTAAATTGTAATGGAAACCAAAACGTGAGTGGCAATTTTAACCTTCAACAATTACAGGAGCTTGTAGGAGAGTGCTCACATTTTACATCTACTAGCTGAGTGAATTGAGAAAAATTATTTACTAGATATGAAGAGTTAAGGTGAAAGGACTTTCTGCTGGCCTGAAAACAACACCTAATAGCTAATCCTTTTACAATAAATCATGAACAAGATAGACTGGATATGCCTTCTTGTCCATAGATTGCATTGAAGATGTAAGTAGCTATTGATGCTATGCAGTAAGAACAAAGCCAGATTAAAAACAAAAAGCCCCAGAGTTTTATATGCTGCAAATTATAAATGACTGGCAAGAAGGGAAACTTGGGGTGGGGGGGGAAGAATTGGTAATTTTATACTTTCGGCTCATTTCTGTCATCGACAAAAAATACTGAAAATTTTAAAATCAAAACTCAAAAACCTTCTGTTGTATACATGTGAAATCTAACTCAGAAACATGAGTTTTTAAGAGAGAAAGCAATATTATCCTTTCTCCAGCCTACAGCAGGAAAGCTGATGACTGCTGACACAAATCATCACACAAAAACGTGACGCCACTATTTCTTTCTGTAGATATAACAAATACAAAGGTTATCTGATGTGCAGCCTAATTTGAGCTGGAATTTAGAGATGAGTGAATTATAATAAAAATTCTACAGTAATCAAGTAATGACATATGCAATTACCTTAAGGCAGTAGGTGATAGCATTAACATAAGGGGACGAATTTGGTGACCCCTGAGATACAGACATAGCTCTCACGTCTGGTGCTAAGGAACTGGGCTTCTCAGGGCCTCTGAAGCAGATCTGGCCCTTTCATGTAGACATTTGTCTGTAGTTGCAAACACTTCACATACGAGTTCAGAGATGATGGCAGACTTTATTGAGGACATAAGCAATTAATTCTGATTTACTATAAAACAGGCATGTCTCTGTTCCTCCTGCCAGGTGACATTCTCTGTCCATACCTTAAGTGCCATGCTTTATGCAGCAGGTTGCTACACACAAATGTAGCAACTTAAGGATCAGGGATTCCCATGGTGCATTGGATGCTGCCATTCTTTCAAACATCCAAACATCTGCTATGGTACGCCACACTGCCATGTAATGGATTTAGGGAGTAGAGAAGTACAGACATTTGGGGCACCTTTCATTCAAGTAAACTGGAAACGAGACAGATATATGTGCAGATATATGCCAAATTTCTTTTTAGAGGAATGGAGGCCTAAATCACAAGTACTTCATCACCCGTCTTTGCTAGACAATTCAGGAACATTTTTAATTACAGTCTTAGGCTGAGATATGATGCAAAGATCATCTACAAAGAAGTTCATGGGACAGTCTTGATTTTTATGGGGAGTATATCACATCCCACAAATTTAACCTAAAGCTTTGTAACTGTTCTGAACTAGTTTGTGTCTCCTGGACTCCTGAAACTTTGCAATGGACTAACTTGACCTAATGCTGCAACTTATCCAAAACGTGTTAATTTATGGGGAAGGTGTCTTGTCTTATAATGACATAAAATCATGACAGGACGTGCCTTCATCACACATCAACACAACATGCCATGAAACTACATTGAGATGAAGTTATTCTGTGCAGTACAACAAATACGATTCTCTCTGGTGAAAAATCAAAGAGAAAAACTGTGAGTTATGTCAACTGTAGTGACAAAACAGCCTGTAATACGAATCCCTTGGAGTCAGGCCAAAACAAACAACTAGCAGAGACAAGATCACACACTCAGAGATGTAAGAGTGGCAAGCGGGTAATGCTCGGAGCTCTTCTCAGAAGCAAACGTTCCTTGCATGCATTTTTTGGTGTTAATTTTTTTGCCATTGATACAGCACTGAGGCCAAGTAAAGTAACTCTGAATATTACACACCATATACTTTAACTACTTAGTGTCCTTCTTTATTATTTCTTCTTTTTAAAACCATGCCAATGCGTCTTTAACATGAACTGCCAACTTTTGCAAACAAGACAGTAAAGAGGAGAACGGCAGCCCTCTGAAAACTCAGCCAAGTCTGGAACAAAAGCAGCTATTTAAACAGTGAACATTGAAAAGTCTGTTAAATCATCTGATTTCTGTAACCTGAGCCACACTATGTGAGGTGTTTCCTCCCCACTAGCCAGCTCTGACTGCCACGAGGGTGAAGAGAACAGGCTTCCTTAGAAATGTCAACCTCTGTTTATCAAAGAGCTTTGTAAAATTATTAAAATAACATTTCAGCTACAGTGGCTGCCCTTAGAAACTTGCCAAATGCTTCTGATAAATGAATAGGTACCTCAGTAGTCCCAGCATTCCAAGAATTTCCTACCATAAGCAGCAGGAAACACAAGTTAATGCTCAGGCACTGCAGCATCTAATGCCACGCTGGCAATCTTACATGGAGCACATGCTGTAGCATCCCAAACCAGCATATTCAGCCTTAAGAAAGTAAGATGTACTTTTCACTTGGGAAAGTCCCTCAACAGCAGAATTCCTGAAGCCTGTTGGAGGCCTGAATTCCTGCCTTATGTACCCTTCATCTCCCTCTTTTCCTGGCTCCACTGGGCTTCCACCATTAACAGCACCACAGTCTTCCCATTGTGGCTGCTGGGGCAGCACAGAATAGGGGTGCAAGGTCAGGGTGCATAAACCCTTCCTTTCCCACATGAATCCTTCCCTCCACCAGAATATCATTATGCCCTCTCAAATCCTGCTACTGGTTTTTGCAGAGCTTGGAGAAATAACTCATGCTGTTCCCTACCCTCTTTCTGTTGACATGGGCTATTTAAAAAAAAAAAAAAAAAAAACCCACAAAGTTTTTGGAGAGGCAAACAAAAGCATAAGTACCTACATCTCACGTCTTTAGGAACCCAGAATGTTTTCAGAGGAGGAAATTGCAATGATGCACAGGTCATGAGAATATTTTGGTGAAAAGATGCATATAGATGGTTCCATCAGAGATGATGACAATTCTGCCACCACTGCTAGTAAGCTCAGAACTTCACACCGATCATTCATGATTGACGCATTTGGGATGACAAATATCTACTTTCTGTCTATTAACTTTTCACCATTTTGCTTACTTGTTCTCCATTAACAGACTGTTATGGTAAAGCAAACATACAGCTTGAGGAACTAACCACATTGAGTAGCTTTAGACTGACTTTGTATGTGCTCCCCAAATTTTCTCTTGGAGCTGTTAACATGTTCTGGAGCTGACCTCCTCTGTGACATCTGTACAGCTCCAAGAGCTTCTTGTTCATAATTAAAAGTGACAGTGCTCCTTTTGGTTAAAATTAACAGAGGTGAAACTTAACAGAAACTGCCTACTCAAGGAGTCACACCACTCTCCATTATCAGACTCTAAATTATTAACTTGCCTTAGTTTTATCATGATTAATTATTAAAATCTAGCTCCTTGTCAACATATTCATCATAGAACTGATAGATTAGCAGTGTCTCCTGCTATATTGGCTGTGCTCTAAACAGTGACCTTTCAGCAGTATTTCATGTCTCAAAAGGATTGTTGTAGTGGCACATTTTACTCAGGATAATAAAAGGAGCAGAAGAAGAAACAATAACCAGTACACTGGAAATTTAAGGCCAATCATATCCTCCCTTTTATCTCAAGCATCCAACTGAGTTAAGAGAGGAAAACAAGAATCAAAGTTAGCTGACTTGCATTCTGCAGCAGGAGCAGGAAGGGGTTTCTGCTATTTATTTTTTATTATAATTTTTAATTTTTGATTAATTGCCTCAGTACTCCTCCCTTAAGACTCAAGATTTAGAGGGATTGCTCAGACACAGCTTGGTGCTGAATTGCAGCAATGTTTGCCTCTAGTCCAGGGGCTACAGTTGAAACTATTCACTTTCAGTGTGGCATTCTTGGCACTAAAAACAAAAGACTTTGCTATTTGAGGAATTTTTTTTTCCCTTAAATAGCAACAATTACAATTCTTTGCAGTGTCCTGCATATTTAAGACTTATTGGAAAAGTCAGTTGAACACCACAGATTGTAATCAACATCTTTCACAGATGCCAGGATTTTTTTCTTTCCCTTTGAATTCTCAGAGCTTGCAAGTCATTAGTCCATTAGTACAAAGTTAAAGAACGCCAATCAATGTCATTTAAAGCTGTAGGTCATCTCAGGTTTTCATAAACAATCTTAAGGCTAATGACAGCTACTTACCCTTCTGCTCTCCTTTTCATTTCATCTCCAGCTTTCTTTGAAACATTAGATTTGGCATTTCCAAAGAAATAAACCCTCTACAGGTGCTGCTATTTTACCATGATAAAATAGAAATTATGTTCCCAAAAATCACTATGAGACTTAAAGAAAAGGCAGGATATTGTGACCTAGGTTTATTCTTACACTTTCTAATATCCTTCAGTTTACTAGAATGATGTGAAAGAAGCCATGCTAGAAAAAACTGTTACTGTTTTACTTTAAAGACGCTTTATTCAAATGTTAGAAAAAGTCTTGAGCTTGAGTTACATGACCTGGCAACAGTAAATACAGGTCTGAGCTCTGGTCAGACCCCCTGCCCAGCCTTAGGCATATCACTTAATCTTTCAAAATGTCTCCATTTCTCCCTCTAAATGAAAACAAACCAATTGCCTGATATCCCCCCCCCCTTTTTTTTTCTCAAGATAGCACATTGGTGCAGACCATTATAGTAAACTGGCAGGACGTTAAATATCTCCTTTGTGTCTTCCATCAACTTACTGATTTCTGCCTACCTACAGGGAAAGGCCCTTTTGGGAAATAAAACTGCTGAAATCTGAAGACCAGGTTTCCATGAGCAATGAAAGGGTTGTTTGCAAAATCTGCTGTCATCCTTGCACTGTCAGGGAAAGCATTTCACTTTGCAGTCTATCAGAAGTCAGGTAGCTGTGTGGGGATGCCAGCAAAAGGATGGATGGGCTCCCTTGTGGATATGTGGGTGCAGAGCATGACAGTGGGAACAGTCAGACACCCAGGGCCAGAGTGGAGGAGGGCTAAAAAAAAGCTGTGCTGCATGGAAAGAAGGAATGAGAAGGGGAAACTCTGCATCCCCTTCACTTCTGCTCAGCTACCAATGCAATTCTTCATCACCCCAGCTTTTATTGGAAGGTAAGGTGCTGTTATCAGACACATGGTGAGACCCAGGAATTGAGTTCTCTGCTCAGGAGCTGGTTGGTTCTCTCAACCAACAAAGCACTGCAGTGACCCCTGGTAACTGCTTCCCCAAGACAGAAATGTGAATTCAGAAATTGTCTTTGGCAAGGTCAGTGGGAGATGCAAGGACTCCCTTTAGCACTTGGTCTGAAGGACCATGCAAGGACACTGGGCTTCATTACAAAAAGTCATTGTTTTTCTCAGTTTTGTCATTCTTCGCAGCTTTGTCAATGAAAAGATACTCAGACAAGGGGGAAGAGAAGAATGAGCACCAATCTGACAGACTGGAGACTCAACTCTGTTATGGCCAAGCACCCAAATCAATGGGTGCTGGCTACTCCTGAGCAAATAAATTTTTCAGCGAATTACAGCTTTGTAATTGTAAATGTTATCTTTATTAGGCCTGTAGCTTCTAACACTATTAAAGGTTCTCATCCCATCTTTACAACAGAAGAATGTCCCTGTTGGTTTCGTATTTAATTCCAGAAAAATTATATCCTTTCAAAAATGATACAAAAAAGAGAGCAAAACCTGAAGGTTTATTGTGAAGAAGGAAGTTTACTCCCAGAGCCTTTTCTTCAACATGTGTTACCTGCATCCAGCCTCTCAGTGTTCATAGCATCCAGTGTGGTGCCCACTTCCTCAAGGCCTTACTCTAACAGCTTTCTGCTGGATCACTCCATCTTTACCAGAATAAGTGAGTTCAGTAAATGCCATTCTCCTTTCTAACACACACCAATTCCCCTGCTAGTTTTAACTATAGAAATATTTCTTAAATACCCCTATCATCCCACCAAGCCACCCTAAGTAAAATAAATGTTGTGCATGAAGTTACTCCAGATGAGTCAGCAGGGCAAGGAAACATGCAGCTGTGCAGACTGAGCATGCACTCAGGTTCAAACTGGGTTTGCAAGCAAGGTGATGGCCAACTTTTTTTTTAAATTATTTTGTTTTTCTTCTGTCTCTTTTCTCATTCTGGCCCTCTTCTCTCCAGTACAAGGAATAATTTTAAATTATCTTACACCAAAACACCAGAAATCTCAAAGGCTCCCAAGCCCTCTTCAGTCTCCAATGGACTCACTCAGTCCTCACTCTCAGTTCATGCCTTTCAGAGCTCCTCCACAAACCCTTTCCTCAGTGTTTGTGAAAGGTTAAGGCTGACCCTTTAGGAGGACCACCCTGCAATGCCAGAGCTAAAGAACACTGACAGGCAAGAGAGAAGGTAGCTGATGGCAAATGGTTGCCATTGAAAGGCCCCACCCATTGTTCAAATTGCCCGGCATCCACCATTAACCTAGGTCACAATAGCCTTCACACAGCCCAAGCAACAGGGCAGGATATTTATCAGCAGAAACACCAATTCTCAACCTGCTCCATCCTCCTCCCCAGCTGTCCATGTTGCTCTGCACTCTACAGACAGCAACTCCCTGATAATCAGAATCAAACGCTGACATTGCAAAGCTTTTCATTACTTGCAGTGTATTGCTGGTTTGTAAAATATAGATTAAGCATAGAGTCACGCTGTGCCCTACATCAGGCTAGTGTTGTTACATGTTTATTAAGGAAGTGATTTAAAAGGGAGATCATGCCGTGAATTACCAATCCTGCACAACCTACTAAAAAGTGGGTGATGAAACAACATAATCATTATACATCAGCTTCCCATTACCTGATTTAGGGTAATTTGTATTCTCTGCTTCTGTGCAAACAGAATGTCACTTACTGCACTGCCAAACTTTATTTTAAGAGTTAAAAGGTGGGTTCATTATTCATAATGCTAACAATCGGGAGTAACTAAAATGTTCCATATGCCAGAAATCAAAACCTGTTAGCATGGAATTGGTTACAGGAGATTTAAACCAAATTAAAGCTCTGACAACATTAGTTTTAGAATGGGAAAACATAAGAAAGAAGAGTTGCACAAAGACTAATTCAATGCATCTGCTCCTGCAGGCTGTTTTTGTGTTTCAAATACATATTGAAAGATAGAAAAGTTAATTATTTCTCTGGGCTAGGACAGCACGTGTGTGAGATGATGAGCAAGTGAGATGGCAAGCACATGCTGGTGTGCGCACCAGAGAAAGTCAGACGGCCCTGCTTTTGTCCTCTTCCCTCAGCTGGGGTAGGACACCTGCCAACACCCATAGGGAACTGTCACCCAGGGCTCTTGTGGTTCTCCAATTCCAGACTTCCGGTCAGGAAGTGTTTTGAAGACCAGTAAACCACTCAGCCCTGGTCTCCTCTTCATAAATAATTCCTCAGGGCCATTGAGGAAGACTAGAGCTGGCTTTCAGCTTCATTATGGTTACTTGAGAGCACTCTCTGGTCTGGCATCTTCACAGACAGCTTATTCCTCTGTGGGAAACCCTAGTGGGCTATGGGGAGCGGTGAAAGAGAGCCGTCAGCAGTGACTGCTTGCCTAGCTGGAAGCCACACTCCTGTGCACTTTTCATGCAATCAATCATGAAGGAAAGGTCAACAGACAGCTTTCAAATAACCGATCCATTTAACTACTGACATTGATCTGGGCCAGAGAAGTGGAGTTGGTGCGGGGGGGGGAGGGGGGAAGGGAGAGTTCAGTGGTCAATCAGTGGAAATCTAAGCCCCTTTCGGTCTAATGGGAAGCCTAAACACCGTCCTAAGCTTTCTGCTTTAAATCTCACAGCAATTTGCTTAAGGTACTATGGGATCTTTACACGGTTGTCTTATAAATTAAGCAAAAAAAAAAAAAAAAAAGCTTGTTAAATAATAGAAAAAAAAAAAAAAAAAAAAGCCTGCATAAAATTAAATAGGTAAACCAGAAGAGATCCATGTTTCACTGAATAATGCAGTGCTGCTCCAGTAAGCGTAATGGGTGGGATAGAGGAATAAGAGGGAGAGCCCCTGGCATGGTCCCAGGGCCAACAAAACTCCAGCTGTTTTGCTTTGGCTTTGGTTAGAAAGATGTTCTTCCTCCCATCCTAAGCATACCCTCCAGTGCAACCCCAAGGCATACTGTCACCAGCCTTTATGGAGACCAATTAATTACCTTCCAGCTAAAAGAAAAAAAAAGCCAACCCTACCTCACAATTGCCAGATTAGAGCTTTCCAACCCTGAACCCTCTTATGAAGAGCCAACATCTTGCAATAAGTCTCTACAGGAACAATGTAGAGCAATATGTAGCTGACAAATCACTGTCCAGGCTCAGTTCCAGATAACTCTGGTCCATACTCTGTCAGTAGAATCCTACAGCCACCAAACAATATTCTGTGCAGGGCAGATTTAATGCTCACTGCATAGATGCCACAGAGCACAATGTGAGTGTCTACCCACGAGAGAGAAAGCAGGTGTGCTGTTCTCACTTAAGGCCATCGTGGCAGAAGGATGCCTAGTCCTGGATCCCAAGCTGTGCTCCCAAAACTGTTTTCACAATACTTCACATGAACCACATCATCTGCATTAAGGATACATGCATTCCACCAGCACCTACAACCACTTGAAAGTGCCTTTTAGTGACAATACACTGAAATTTATCTAAACCAGGGCTTCAATAGCTGAATTCAGTCTTTTACTGGATCAAGCACTTCATCTCGCTGTACTTCAAATCCCCATCAATAAAGTGGAAGGACTATCTCTTGTGGGCATGTAGTAGGATAAATATATGTATTATGATATGCTCAGTGATAAGGATAATGAAGCATAAAAGACAGACAGCCTGACCAAGAGAACTGAAATCAGTGGAAGGATTCCTTCTGTATTAATTGGGCTTTGGCTGTAGTCTCCATTTAAAGGGAACAAGGCACACAAGGATTTCTTGGTTCCTAAGCTGGAGGTATAGAACAATTCTCTGAATCCCATAAGAGCTATTTCTCAATCAAGTGTGGTAAGAAAAGAATCTCTGCATGAGACACTACTACAGAAAAAATATGACATGAAATCCTGCATGTGTTTATGTATGTGTGTCAGGGGAAATGATATTAAATACAAGGGAAAAAATAGAATTAGATATCAAAAACAGGATTAAACCATAAAAATCTGTCCAGTATGGAGAATCCAGTTTGTAAGATAATCTTTCCTATAAAAGGCAGAATATTAAAGTAAATAACTCAGAAAAAACCCAGGAGAATCTGAGCTTTCAGTAACCAGACAGATGGAGAATGCAATATAGGCAGGAGCGCTGCATGCCGCATTTCATATATCTAAGGAAAAAATAAAAAGAAAACTATTTCTGGGGAACATTATTGCTCCTCATGGTTTCCTCAATTATTTCTTCGTTCTGCTCCTCCCCATGTGCATCACCACTATTAGTAGAGTCAGCCATTTGCACTAAAAAGTACAATTTTGTTGTGACACTAATCACACATTTCCTGCCCTCTCCACAGCATGGAGAAGCCTCAGCTCTCCGCTCTAAGTCCCTGCCACACTGCACTTTGTAAATATATTTCTGGCACAGAGCAAGGAAGCCAACTCAAAGGTACACATCAGTCTGAACAGGCTTCTCAGCTTTCATTTTGTCCAAACAGAGGGGTCTGTTAGTCTGTCCTTTTCCAGGGGAGTCTATGCAGACAGGCTGGAAATGCTGACGGATTCTTTAAAGAAAAAGCCAGCAGTCACGACAGCCCATGAGCCACAGCACCAGGTCTTGCCCCATGCCACCAAACTCTTGCTGCCTCCACCCACCTAGCACACCACTGATTTACCAATCACCTGCATTTCTGAAAATCCAAAGCAGTACATGTCCTGAAAAACTCCATTAACTTTCAAAATAGTTCCCAGCTTTACTGTCTTGGTCTTTGAAGAAAGAGCACAGGGACCTAGATTTTGGGAAGTTCTAAGATGTGCCATAGTAATGTTGCCACTCCTCATAAGTACACAGGCAATAAGCAAGGGATTAGAGCTATTAAATTTTTGTGCTATTTAAAATTTTTATTTATTCTATTTTGTTTAAATTCTCTTAGCTTTGATTATCTATAATGAAAATATGACCTTTTGTGGTAAACAGGTTCTGAGGCTTAATTAAGCCTACAGGCTGTAGGAACACAGAATAAAACTGTTAAAGGAAATAATGCAAGAGGATTCACAACTCCACAGTACAAACTGTCTAACACCCAATTAAAGGCAGACATAGGGCAAACCAAGCGGGAAAATGGTACCCCAGGAAAAATAAAAACCAGCAAATTTTGGCATACTAATTTAAAGGAACTCTGTTTTCTAAACACCCATGAGGATCTAGACTTGGTATCTAAATGTCTTTGAAGATTGCAGTCCTAGCTATCTCCAGCCAGCTTACATCTACTTCTCTCTGAAAAGCCCCACTAGAATCAGTGGTTTAATTCTGGATCTCCTTCCATCTTGTGTTAATTATTTACATGTGTAGAGTCAGTGTGAGCTGATCTTGAACATCAGAGCGCAAGCGCCTGCAGAAACTCCCACCTGATCTATTACTTGACTGAGACAAGAATCATTCAGCTCCAGCAGGAAATCTAATCATCAGCTTTTATCTAATGATAATATCTGCTACATTATCCCACAGAGACAGAATTCTGTTTTATCCAACCATTTGGGGTTGCTACTTTTAGGCTGACATGTCACAGTCAAGGAAGAACATGGACACAGGGAGACTGGTATAAGAATACAACAGGAGACAGTAGGATAAACATGTTCAGAAAAAACAAATAACCAAATAGGCACATATTTTACTGAAATAGACCCATGTTTCTCTTAAAACAGTTTAAAAAATGTACGATTGTTTAATGAGAAACATGAAATCAAGATTTAGTGATTCCCAGCTCTTCAGCTGGATAGGCAACAATTTGCCCTTATTTTGATTAAGGAGAGCTATTACATGTTTTTCCTGAAGCTATTATTCTGCTAGGAGCATGTTGTAATTTGCAAGTTTCTCCAAAAATCTTCCTTTAATGAAATGAATAGGAAATTAATGCTACCAGGCAGAAGGCTTTTAGCTAATAGTTTCTAACACTTCTCTCCATGATATTGGAAAGCAATTTTCATTTACCAGCTATCTAAAGGTACAAACAACCTGAAGCTTCACTGACAGCACTTTGATCCTCGTCTGCAGTTGTCAGACATTTTTGGTTTGGGGATAACACACAGCAACTGTAAAGCCTTCTGCCCAGAAACACTGACATGCAGTATGAGCCTGGACCCAAAGTGACAAGAATTTCAGCAAACAGCATCTTAAGGCACAAATGGGTCTAAGACATATTCCAATATGATCAAGAGAAGTTGGGTTCAAAAATCCCACTGTCTCCTATGCATTGATGGAGATGTTAGATACGATCATGGTAAGACCAAAATACAGATTAATCACAGAACACTGCAAGGGTCTACCCAGATTGAAACCCAGGACAGCAGGCAGGTTGCACAGAAACAGAAAGATCTAAGAAATAATGTCTTTACATTGGTCCAAAGCAATGCCATGGGAAAAAGGGCAAGACTAATTTAAAGACTGAGACAAGAACTGATAAACCCATCTTCAATCAGCTTTAGGAGCAATTAACTAACCTGTGCTACTCTCATCCAGTTTTATTATTTAGAAAAGGTAAAAGTCCTCAGCTTGCCAAAGGACTTGAGAACCCCTACAAACAATCACATGGCTATGGCTAGGTGCTGGGCTAGTGAGTGGGGTCCCATGGCCATAGGAAAACACCAGTTTGTACCAGGATCCTAAAACTTCATCTTTGAATGGCAGCTGTAGAAATGGCAGTGAGAGAGTGAGGGCCTGGTCTCACTCACCAAGAGTGAGACCAGGCCCTAAAGCAGAGGTGTACCAGTGATTCAGGGATGCAACATCTGCTGCTGTCCAATCGACACTACCACACCACAGAGTCACATCACCACGTCTGCTGCCTTGGCTTTCCATGGGAGTGTGGGATACCAGCTGGCAGGCACACTCTGGACCCAGTGCTTTCCTGACACTTATGTCATGCTAACAGAGCCACTTCAAGTCTGAAAATAGCACGAGTGATATCAGTGCTGTCCCTTTCTGTCCAGAGAATGGGGGTGCAGAAGGAAGGGCATCGCCAGCTGGCTGAACCCAACAGGCACTGGTGTTCAGGCATGCCCAGTAAAACACTGACCCTGGAGACTGAGATGGAGAAAAAAAAGCCATGTCCCTCCCTCTAAGAAGAGTTAGGTTGGGAAAGACACAGGAAGTACTCTGCTTCACTCCTGTTAATTCTTCTCTCAGGAGCCCTACTTTGAAGCACTTTTGAATTACACGCCTGACACTGACTTTGAACAAGCTCTCAAAGTGATGCATGTCCCCTTAACTGGCTTTTTATTTGGAAATACATTATTATATGGCCTTCTAGAGAGATGGAGTTGTCAGCCACATGAATGACAACCGATGGCAGAAGACCAGCTCACAAATTCCCCTCTTTCTCACTGTCACTTGCAGAAACCTTAAAACTGAAACAAATGCAAATAATTAATCATCGCTTGCACATCATCTTAGTAAGAGCAGATGCAGGAATAAACAGACAATTGATGATCTTTCTTCACTAGGAAACAGGCAAATTCTTCTAAAGGAGATGAGATACTAAATCCTATTGTGTCTGGGCACAGCTCAAAACCAGGTCTGGTTTTTCCCAGCTTAAAGCTTCCTACAACTTTTCAAATGGGGGATTTGCAATCAATCTCTAAAAAAGACAATCTTAAAAGGTAACAGTTTCCTACTTTATATTATCTATTATTCACTTTTTAATTAAATTGGTAAACAATTGCTCAGAGACCTTAAATATTAACTTGACTTTTTGGGTAAGTAGCCTGAAATTTCTGAGACCTAAGAGAGGATGGAAAGATCATGTGTGAAATTTAATCACAAAATAAGAAGAGTTCTGATGCAGAACAGCAGACAGGCTGCAGACATCATTGTTAGGATAGCTGCAGAGCAGCTATCACACTTAGGGGATTGTTTCACATCAAGGAGAAGAAAAGGCGTGGGGGCAAAGACCAGGCCCCGGGCCTTGGATCTCTGTGCTTAGAGCCATAATTAGGGGAACTCGGGTCATGCTTCCTTTCTTTCTCGCTATCACTTTGGACCAAAGGATCCTCCTTCTGCTCTTCATTTCTGCGCACTTCACAAAGGAGACCCCAGGGGGCAGGGGATGGTTTCTTACAAAGCAGCCTTATCTTTGCGATCAGAGCTGGCTCCTGCAAGAAGTCGGGTTTGCAGGGAGAGGAAGGACTGGAAGCTGGACTCCTTGGCAGTGCTCAGATCATTATGGTTCCCATTTAAAGAAACCTCACACTTTTCCCAAAACTGGGAGGAAAAAATTGAGCATCCTGACCATCTCTTGGAAAGGCAGGGTCCATTTCCAATGAATTCCTCATGTCACAAGGATGCTTAATTTCAGGTGCAGGCTGTCCACCCCTCACCTGGGCAGTCTCACTGAGGCCAGCGGAGCCAGTCTCTTGGGGCAGGGAGGACACTCAATGACTTCAGAGGGAAGGACAGACCTGCACAAGACCTGCTTGTTGTTATAAAATACAGCTGACATCAGTGTCACCAGAGTCCAGCAATGGTCCGGAGGATGAGAAATGGAACTCCTTGAAACAGTAGCTGCAAGAAAAATTAGGAATTCCATTTCCCTGATCCTTTATTTTTTAAAAGCACCCAGTTAACTTGGAACTTAAATGTAAAAACAGACTTCTCTGTTGCCTTATAGATGTGTACAAACTCATCATCCAAGGAAAGGCTACTATACCCACAATATCCAGTCTCTTGTCTCCTTTATTTCACCCTCCCCTTGCATCTGTTTCTGTATTTTCAGAACCTCCTCCCTGTTCACAATAAACAAGTTACCCCCTTTGTCTCTCTGCAACTCACATATTGCTTTTAATAGCTTTGCTTGACAACTTATTCCATATGTTTGCTTCCCTCTGAGTAATAGTTCTGTCTGAATTTCCTTTCAGTTTTAATTTCCTAATAATTAGATTGACTACATAGCTCACTCTTTAAAAAGAAACCCAAAACTTAGGCCAATGAGCGATACAACACACACACAAAGCACCATGAGAATAGATTACTAGTGGTCTACTTTATTATTATAATTTTCAGCCTCCATTCTGTTAATGTTCTTGTTAGAGAAAAGCAGAGTAAAATGAGAATAGGTCTCTGGCTATCTACATGTTTGATTGGAGGAAAACTGAAGTCCATTCTCCCATATCATCCATGTAAATATCCTTTTATTGTCCCTGAGGTCTAGTTTAGACCCTTCTACAGTACTATACAGTACAATAGAATATATACAGTACTTTGGATCTGTATTATTCCATCTTAATGATGAAGCCAGTAAATACCTGTATGCTAGCCTAACATTTTTACAGCTGTTTTGCTGCAATGAACATTAAGTTCTGGCTCATTCTGGACAAAGAATACCACAATCAAGATGTGGTGTAGTTAGTGTGCTTTATTCTTTTTTTATATTCACCTCTTTCATTATGATATTGCATCTTGCAGAAAATGGCATTTCTTTTGCATTTACCTATTTTCTATGAAAGCTGTGGTTAAAATAGAACAACTCCATGAAGAATTCGGCCTGCAAGACCAAAATTCCACCAATTCTGTTTGTACTTGATTACAGTGGTAGACCCAAACAACTACAGCTACAGTGAACCCAGGATCACAGTCTGCCATCTGTGCAATTCAGAACAGATCCAGGAGAGCCCAAAATTGCTCCTGTGGTTATCTTACCTATGCTCCTACTCCTAGGAGATGGGAAAGCTCATCAGATGCTGAACTCACAGAGCTCTCTTCAGACAAGGGCTTACTGCTTTAAGGAAAAGAAAATGCTTCTCTATCTTCTCATTATTTCCCTCCTGTCCCTTGCCAACACAGAAGCCTAGCGTGAGTAGTAACTAGCCCAGCATTTTCTGGATCAAAAACCTGTGTTTTTGTCTTTGAAAATCCATACAAACATTTATGCAAAAGGAAAATAAAAGCATGTAACACCGATACCTTCTTTTCTTCTTGTCAGTGCTGCCTCTCCATGGCTTGGGTAAAATGGATTTTCCTTTTACTATTCTTTTACCCTTCTTCAGACAAATAACACTTTTCAGCTGTGATACTCTCCACCAAACTCTCCAAAAGAATTTCCTACCAAGTCTTCCCCTGCAGACCCTCAACAATCAAAGTCCATCGTTACTGTATTTCTCTCTTTTTTTCTTTCTCCTTTCTGCCTTTTTTTTAAAGGAGAAAAAGAACATTTTCCTCAGATGACTAAGTGCAATTTTTTTCCTTTCAGGCTGGTAGAACAGTATACCCAGAAGGACAATCTTCTGAGCTTACCATTACAAAAACTTAGCCCTCTCCACACTCCGGGAAAAGGCATGCACACAGGTGTGAAAATGGGAAACATACAGGGCCAAGAAGTACTTCACTACCCACAAAAAGCATGAGTAAGCAACGATGGGCTTTATGCAGCCAAACAGAGCACAGAGGCCTTGGCATCAATACCAGCTTTAGTTCAGCCTTGAAAACTTTGTATGAAGTGGCTGGGGGGTAGTTCAAAACTGGGTTTTTTTTCCACAGTGCCTGGATTATTTTCAGAAAATAGGCTCCCTGGCACTAAATGGTTTGCCATAGCCTCTCAATTACTGTAAAAACAGAAGGAAAAGAACTGCTGCACAAATCTGCCATCACACCACTTGTCATTCCTCCACTTCTCCCATTCTCAAGGCTGTGCAGAACAGTCCCCGCTTGTGCCTGGCCACATTTCTATTGCTCCTAGCTGAAACGCATCTTTGCAAAGCTCACTTTGTTAGCAGTGCTCCCAAAATGCCAGAGCACATGTTAAACATTGTCAGCCCCTTTGCCTTTTGAAAGATGTCTTTGCACAGGGCATCTTTCTAACAATAAACCCTGGACACTTAATCAGTGGCAGGATAAGAAAAAACAAGCTTCTCCATAGCCAGTGATAAGCACCAGGGTTTATTTCTTCTTTGCTTGAACTTGCAGTAATGAACTTGACTGTTTTAGAAGTAACATGAGACAAAGGTGTTGCCAAAAGTCAGTGATGAAGTTACTGAAATTTGACTCGTAATCATTTGCTGGCCCCAAGCCACCCCCGACCAAGCGGTGCGAGTGATCAGCAGAGGCCAGGGGAGCACTGCAGGACCACGCACAGGCAGGGGGGGTGGGCAAACAAGAGGCCAATTCAGAGCAACTGGAAGGTATCCCAGAAAAACAAACCATGGAAATGCTTCAACCACCAAGCCAGGACTTCACTAAGCCTCTCAAAGGGGGAGTTGGTACAGCCGGCTCCCAGCAAGGATGATCAGTGAGCCACGGGGCTAGCACTAGCCCTGCCACCTGAGAGCCCTGCACACCTCCTCTTCAGGGCATCTTCCTCTGTGGCCATTTCAGCAAGCAGACCACGTGCATGGCAGTGAAACGTCAGGCTGTTCTGCAAGCCTCATCTGCTAGTGTTTCATATTTTGGATGTACTCCTGGGAAAGTGCTTACTCATTTCCCTCCATTGGAAGCGAGGCAGGCTCACTGCCTCAAGAATAATTTATTGTCATTAATAATAATACACTGATATAGAACTTTTCATCCCAAAGGATGAAAAAAGCAATTTAGAATCTCCAAGCAATTTTCAGAGTGGAATAGTTTGTGCTTTAAGGCACATGCAGTAGTGACACTGGAGTGTCCCTGGCTGTGTCTCTGCCAGTTATGTGCACAGTGTGCCATGCCACAGAGTCAGCTGGTGCCCTCCTCGGCGGCACAGGGAGCAGAAACAGTGGCAATGGGTGAATTAAACATGGCAGGGGGTGCAAAGCCATCTATGCTACTGCATTCAATGGGATGAATCCACTGGGGCTGTGATTTCCTTTTCTCTGGGCAGAGGAAACAACCCTCCCTGCATGAACCGGTGCAAAAAGTAGAGGTGATGGACCAAGCAATGGAGTTTACAGAAAGGAAAGTAGGGTAAAAGAAGACCAGAGAGAGACCAATGGTTTCTTCACTCATGCTTCCTTTGCTGCCCAAAGGTATGATGCAGTGCTTGCTGGATAGCAGTAGTTAAAACATCAGTGTGCCCTTGATGCTTTTGTACCACTCAGACTGGAAAAGAAAATAGACAGCAACAAGAACTACTCTGTGGTCATCATTTCCCACTGCAACCCGAGTGCCAAGTCTTTCTTGCACAGCAAACTCTGACTTCAAAAAAATAAATTAGACAAAATATTGAGAAAATATAAAACTGCACAAATATTAACAAGTTTGTGCAGTGTTAGGGTAAAGTATTTCTCCTGCTGACCTTCTGAATCTTCCTTCCCTTAGGAATTAATGCATAATCTGGAGAGATAAACACATAACTTCTGCTTAATGACCACCCAGAGACAAGGGCAATGCATTCCTCCAGGGAGTGGCAGTTGCAGACAGAATTTTGCTTCATAGGTCACTAATTCAAAGATAACCTACTTTACTAGGGACTCAGATGTAATAGTGTCTGTTGCTGCTTCTTAGTGGCTTACAAGTAAAACAGTTTTTCAACCTCATATGAGTTCTTTGCATGTACAAATCTCTAGCTTATGCAGATGTTGTAAAACCTCCAGCTGCAGACAGGAGGGCAAGGGTCAGTGTAGTGAGGAAGGTCTCCTTTCCCAGTTGGTCCAGCTGATCTGTGCAAATCTGGACTGGAAGGTGGGATCTCCATCCTCCTGGCATGACCCTCACACACCTCTTCTTCCAATCTCCCTCTGAGCCCTCTTTCATTATTTTTTCATTTACCCAAACCTCTTTGGCATTCCACTTTTACAACGGAAGCACACTTTCAGATCTCCAATCTTATACAGACCCAACAAATCAACCAACTCTGTTAGCACTTCCCATTGTGAACTACAGCTCTCCCTTCTCCACATCTCACCCCTCAGCTCATACAGAAGCAGAAATTAAAGCAGTTCAAACGAAGTAAGAGGATGAGGACAGATGGACAAATCCCTGTTGCTACTCAAGGCTGCTAGATTTCATTACTAAGAAGTGGTGCTAAAAATAGGTCTAAGTACAAAGCATTGTCAGTACTGAGACTTCCATCACTGCTAGACTTGGGAATTTGTTTATTACTTTTCCCAGTGAACAGAGAGCTTTAAAAATACACTTCAGTAATCTTTTTTTTGGGGGGAAGAAAGAAAATAAGGGGGAAAAAAGGAGACCATATCAAATATTTATGGAGCCATGAATCTGTTTACCTGGAGAGTAGGTAAGAGAAACAAGTATGCCATGCATCAGGTTGTATTCTAGAATGGAAAATTCTGCTGTTCTTTGCATGCTATCCGGCTCACATCCATGAATTTTTTCATAAGACTACATTAAAATTTTCATTAAGCATTTGGGGATTTAAGGAATCATTTGTGTGTGTTAAAATCAATATTAACTCGTATTGTTCACTGGCAAGTCACTCTAATAACATTATACGAAATGTTTTCAAGTGCACTGAATGAGTGATGATGGTATAAACCAGTTTTGGGGAAACTTTTATTGCAGTAAGTGCAGGGTTGTTATTTTATTTTTAAACAACCTTTACCAGCATCAAAGAGATGTAATTGATGCAATGATTTCAAATGTTGGTGGTTGCTGACATATGATTTTACAAACATGCATAGAGAAGTTAGGATAGGCCAGGCTATTACAGCTACAAATAAACTTTTAAGCAATTTAGGAATACATTAAAGGAAAGCAGAACACTCAAGAGGACCAAGCAGCTGACTCCCATGGCTACTGCTGAATAGGCAGTGATAAACAGTGCAGCACAGCAAAAGCACACAGCCTCCCCAGCCCCAAATCATTACAGTAAGACCTGTAAACCCAGGATCCTCCTGCATGGCACAGCCACAGAACTCACAGGGAACTTTCAGATTTTGAGCACCAGCTTCCTTGGAGCTGGTGCACTTCATCCTTGCCTTGCTGAACCATGGGTCTGTGGTTTGCTCCCTGCATGTGTCCCTAAAGCTCCTGAACAGTGAGTCTTGCTCTGCTGTGAGTGCTCCATGTGACATTCCACATGAGTCCAAGCTGGGGCCGCCTGCCATAAAAGAGGGACAGACAGTGACATTTCCTCTGCCTTGTGGGCAGGGACAAACCAACTGCTTCCTTTAAGGGTGCAAACCCTTGAGCACTTGGCAGTATTGTAGCCAAAGCATAGTATCAACATAGTGCCAATAAGGAAATTCTATTTTCACTGCAGTAGGATCTAAATTACTTTTTAAATTTGTGTATTCATCCTTGCTGTATAGGTGTCTAAAAATATAAACCTTTGTGTGTGTGTATATATATATATATGTACATATATATAATATTTCCAGGAGCATCTGGAACAAGCAGAAGAAATTAGTGTCTTTCTCTGAAGAGGAACTGACACTTCACTCCTGCAACAGTTCCATCAGGAGCCATCTGATGGAGCACTCTCTTCTGCTTTCGAGTCTCCCCTCCTGGAGAGTGGGCTAACCAGTCAACAGGGATGCTGAGTGACCTCTACCCAATGCTCCTCAATATTTTTCCTAACACAGTCCTTTATGCTTATGTAATCAGCTTATAAAAACTTTATTATTTTTGATGAAATCACACTTCATATGTTATGGAAATGTGCTTGTGTTTGTTTTTTTTTTTTCCCCAAAGAATATTTCCAGGGCCTAGAGTTTTTAAATTAGTTTATGGTATGTGGTCCCAAGCTATGTATTATACATAAAATTAATGATATATAGTTTCACTTTGTTTTTAAGTCTAGGCTTCTCAGAGTTCTTCCTCAAAGGCATAAATAAAACTCACTCTCCGAAGTAGATATTATTAACAAATAATATCTACTGCGAACAGATTTTCAAATTGCTCTAAATTGCACGGCAACGTTGATTTGAATGTGGTTACAGCAATTTACATCACTGCAAGACCTGACTGAAATGAATATTTCAGGCAGTTCAGTAGTACTGGTACAAGCTGTTCCCATTTGTATATTTAACATCTGAAGTTAAGTGTAAATTTGCAAATAATAAATGTGCTCATGACTATATCTATATGCACATGCTTCTCTCAAAACTTCTAACAAGGCTCAAAGCACAACAATGAACCAGCCTGAATATTCAAGCCAGCGTGTAAGAGCAGAGATCCCCCCACACTCTGTCATTAAAATAGTCGCTTCCAGGGAAAGCAAAGCCAGAGGAGTGGGGAGAAAGGGCAGATTTGGGGGAGGACCACTGCAGAAATTTTCTTGTGGTCCAGCATGGGCTGCAGTGGGAGTAGGAAGGGTTGGCACTGGGACAACTGCCTTGGGTTAAATCATGCACCTCTCTGAATATCAGACAGGATGAAAAAGACAAATTTTTACACTGTCTGTACAGATACACCCTCAAAATGTTTTTCTGATATTAGTTGTATGGGAAGATTTCTCAAAGACCTGCTACTTGTAAAAACAAACCTTCCAATATCTCAGACCACAAAATCCCAATTGCACAGACAGGCAGTAATTCTTGCAACCTTTTCAGTTAAGTAAAATTTCATCTCATTAGGAGAAAATTAAATCAAAGCATGTACTTATGTTTAAGTGGACAGCAAGGGATTGTGTAGAATTCATTGCTGCTCTGCCATCCCTGAATTCAGTATATCAGTCAAGCAGTCACATCCACACTCATAGGTGCTCTTAGCCCATGTCCAAAGTGTACGTGCAAAACTAATACAATCAAAACTTCAGTCATTACTATCTTTCCCAGGTTTTTAAAACCTCTGATGCACTGAATGCAAGGGACTGACAGCAATAGCTGTAATCTTCATCTTTAACTGTCGCGGAGGTTAGTTTCACGGGAATTTAGCGGAAGCATTGAAATGCTTTAGGTTTAGAGCGTTTCTCTAAAGCGTCCCTAAAGCGCGTCTTTAGGTTTAGAGGTTTGGAGCGTTTCTCAGCAGTAAAGCTACATTAGGATGTTGGCGACAGCGCTGCGGAGCTCCCAAAAAACCCCCGCGCTCCCGGCGCGCCCGTGCCGGCCCCAGGCGGCCGCCAGAGGGCGCGGGCACCATTCCCGCGGTGCCGCTTCCCCCTTGCCCTTCCCGGCCAAGCTCCCCGAGCTGCGCCCAGCGCGACCGCCCGGCCGCACTCAACCTGAGCAACAAGGGCCTGCCTCCGGCGGGGTGTGAGCACCCCGGGTGTGCCAGCAAAATCGAGTCACTGTGCCACGAGCCTGACTCGGTGAGCTGGGGGAGCAGCCCCAGCGTTCCCGTAACTCAGTTGGCCTCTGCGCTGGCAGAGATGTACAGGATTGATGTGCAAAGCAGAGGAGCGGCTGCCTTGGTGTCAGGGACAATTAAGGTCTCTGCTCCCCTGCCCATTAGCCGAGTGACTCGGAGCTGCTGGAGAGGTTTAGTCATTCCTGTGGGGGATAAAGGACATGGATACTCTGCCTGGGGATATTGATCGAGAAGGACACAAACAGTAGCTAGGATACTTTTTCAGTGACACAGAAGTTAATGATTTAGTGATTCATAGAAGAAAATCTGCCTTGCCACCTTTGGTAATTGTTTGCATTGCAGATAGTGCCACGTGAAGTGACCTTGTCAAATTAGCAAAAGCCCGGAGCACTGTACAGCAGGTAACTCGCTGGCAAACTACAGACGTGAGGTTATCGATACGTGAATCTCTGCACATGCACACACACTCTGTGCTTCATCCTGACTGAGCACAATTTCTAGGAGCTCTTTCTAGTAGAGAGTAGTTCAGAGCTGGATTTCTGTTCAGCTAATCCCATCCTCTGGTGAAAAATCCCAAGAACCCCAACTCTTACTTTATAACAGACAAGAAAACTAAAACCCACTCTCCTTCTTTTCCTCTACATAGTACAAAAGCAAAATTAAGAGACAAAACATTAGAGCAATCCTTCTAGGGATCCACAGGAAGGGGGAACCTGCCCAACTGCTGGGGACCCACGGTGCTGTAGGAGTGCACAGTTGCTCCCCAGTTTGCTTGCAAGCCACAAGCACAGCAAAGCAAAGCCAATCGAAATGTGAAGCAAGCTCTCAGAAGGAGTAAGAAATGGGCTCAGCTGCTGGATTACAGGCCTCAAGAGACTCTTAATGGGCTACAGAGACTGTCACCTGCAGGCTACTGTTTGGCTCAAATTCACACTGGCTGGAAGTTTCCACCAGATGATGACTTTCTGGTGGTCTGCCTAGAATAAGACAGTGCCTTCCTACACTCTTAATTGTTCTTCTAATTCAAACTAATTTTGCTGTTGTGTCTGATTTATGCTTTCTACTAACCTACGCTGGGATTTTTTTTTTTAGCATTTCATGCCTCTCTAGTAAATTCAAAAACCACTGGTGTGAAGGGGACACTTTTTTAAGCAGTCATTTAACTTTGCTCAAAAAGCCAATGGCCTGCATAGTCAAAAGCACAGGTCTCAATGCTGTTACAATAAAAAGTATGTGAAAACTTTTGTTCTTCCTGTTTAGAAACAGCTGGGGTTTGGCACCGGATGTGGAACATGCTACCCATCATGTGGTAAAACTCTACACAGGCAAAGCAGAGCAGTTTTACAAGAAGTGTGGCTGAGCATCTTGCCCCCAACATGTCTGCAGAGGGGGGAATATAATTTAATATAAATGTGTCCACAGGGATTTGCAGCTTTTCCATTACAGTGTTCAACATGAACGGTGTATTTAATGGCATCCATGTTTTTACAGACTGTTGTGTTGGAGCCACGCTGTTCCTCTTGAAGCTAATAGAAAATTCACTGTATAGATCAATTCACTATATCCTGAAATATATACATATTTCAGACCCATATATGCCCACTGCACCTCCCTCTGAAATGCACTGATGTATGAAGATGTCTAAATAACAAGCTAGAGTGGGAGTAAAACATTTTTCCCTAAAGACTTCCAATTATTTGCACTTAACTCGCTGGTGTGGCTCCTGTTTAATTTCTGTGGCATTATACCTGTGCAACACTAGAGTATCACTGGGGATAAATCAGGACCAAGACTTTTAATAGCCCATCCTGGTTTCATGAGGCATTAACTAAAGTACCTCAGAAGCACTGGGCACTCAATCACTTCTTTTTTCTTAACTAATTAAAGAAAACACTTTGGCTAAAACCACAACTTCTTTGATGTGGGTTACTCATACCTTCCTCCCTCCCCCTGAAAATGTTCAGCATTAAGCATGTAAATCATATTGAACATTACCAACCTAAAGGGAAGTGACAGATGACTGTGACTGCCATTAAATGTTTATTGCATCTCTGCCATGTAATGCAATTAGATGGCAAGGAACATGTAATGTCTATTGCTCTGGTGGGAGAATGGGGAAATTATTGAATTTTCTCTCTTAATCTATTTATATCTTGCAGTGGGGACATTAGGTAGATTAAGCTAGGGACAGTGCCCCCATTCAGTATGCTAAGTAGTGTTTGTCACTCATTGCATTGTATGGCAGTGACAGCCACGAGAGTCCCACACATTGCAATAACACTGAATCAGAGGGAAGTGGCTGAGAAGTCTTCTGCTAACAAAGTATTCTCTTAGTATCCATTCTTAAATGCTTCTCCTTCTTTCAAATAAGGGGCAAAATCCCAGTCCTTCCCCACCCCTCACTAAAAAAATTAAAAGGGAAAAAGAAATCACTAACTCTGGTTATTTCTTTCTTTCTAGGGACTGGTGCTACAGGAATTCAACCTGCATGACATGTTGCTTTAGTAGAACACTACTGTGCTCCTTCAACTGTTCTTTATATGCAGGTGGTTCTTCAGCCTCTACTGAGGCTGAAAACTTCAAAGCTTAATGAACTCAGCTTCACAGCAGCTTCTGGAGGCAGCAAGGTAAAAAGGATCTTCATGTTACAGCAGGGGCATGAAGCCATTAGAAGGTACAAGTACAAAACCACAAATAAAAGCAGGATTCAACATACCATTCCAGCTTTTCTATTAACACACACCCCTTGGCATTCAAAAATTATGTTATCTCTGCAAACTCCAGCTCAGAGCCTATGTTTTTTTCCTCAAGCTTTTCAACACTGGCTCTGCAGCCTGGCATCTGCAGCAGGCTCTGTTGGGGCAGAGGGGAGGTTACATGGCTTGGCTCCTGCCACACCACAGCCCCAGCATCACATCCCGCTCTGTGGCACTCCTGATGCTGAAGTCTCAAAGACTCAGTACGGATCTATCAACGGATTTTTTTTCCAAAAGTTAATTAATCCTTCGAACATCTGATCTCAAAACTGTCCTCACATTTTGCTAATTCAGGCCTCCTCGGCAGATTTCTAGTGTTTCCTGATTCGAGCATAGCAATGGTCGCTAATGACAGGCTAAGTGGCCAGCTGTGGCTCCTTAATACTTCACATAATTGCTGCTCTAACATCCTTCTCCTCCGAGCCTTGCATGCATGTCTGAAGTAATGGATAGATAGCCCTAGAAACCAACTGCCTTTGTTCGTCCAGACAGCTCATACGTGGTCAGGAGCAATACAAGGTTTCTCTGAGACACCCTGCTGATGCACTTTACACTGTGGCAGCACCACTTCAAGTGTATCTTTCTCAGAGGGTTAACTCAGCACTTGCTCTCCGTGTTTGAGCTCTGGGCTTAGCCCAGCACAGCCTCAGAGCCTATGTGCTCTTCCTGAGCCTGTGTCTCCTCACCTTGCTCTACATGGGCAGGAGCATGTCTGGGGTTTCTGAAACCCTGTTCCACTGCTCCTCATTCTGCAATCAGCTCTGCTTCTCTGACAAAGCTTCCCAGAACGCCGTGGAAGGACGTGGCCATCTGCCCAGGCCCACGGCAGAAGGCACTGGAAGACTTCTTGTCCTTATGTGACAGCTTGTGTCCTCTACAGACCCATCCTAGATGAAATGAAACTGAACCCCTGTGGAAAGCCATGGCTGCCAACCCAACATCACACTACAAACAGTGTAATTTATTTTGTTAGCTGCCTCAGACAGCTTCATCTGCAGTCCTACCACTCCCTAACCCCATCACCCCGGTGCCCTCGTGCCAGGCTCAGCGCTGCAGTCACAGCCATGCCTAGCACCCAACAGCCTTGAACCAGCTCCAAAGGGCGTGTGGCTTCACATTTGGTGACAGGGAACTTGCAGCCCCGCTAGCACCCACTGCGGCAGCACGTCACGTGCCGAAAGCCTCAAGCTGCTGCTCCCACTGATCGCTGATGCTTGGGGTGACACTTGGAGCTGCTGTCACCTCCTTCAGTACCAAAAGCCAAACAGTAGAGAAAAGTCTAGGCAGAGAAAGTTCCACCTTTGTTGGGCAGGCTGGCAATGCTTATTATTATATTACTCCTCTTGAGGCTGCCACATGTGATATTTCAGGGGGATTCAAGTCACTCCACTTTAGGAACAGTCTAGGCCAGGAACTTGGAAAACAACAAGGACTATTCTGAACTCACCTGCTTGGCTCAAGAAACTTAAGAGCCATAACTAAACTGGGCTAAAATTTTCATTTATATGTTAGAAACCTAACAGGAGCAAAGACCTTCCATGAAGCTTTCATGCACCTCTCTAAGACCAAAGGATCGTAGAGGTGGAAAGCTTCTTTCCTGAGAGTGGGCAAGTATCAGATGAGACTGTAAGTGCCCAGCAGAATCTGAACCGTTCTGCTGCTTCCCAAGGGCTTTGGAGCAATTCAGTTTTCATGCCTTTTGCTTTGTCAGATGAAATACTTGAATTGCTCTATCTAATGATGGGGTGTGTATTCACAATGAAAATCCCAGTCCTTCTCACAGTGTTATTTTTGACATTGAGTACAGAATGCTTAAAGTTTCTGACTGACACCTTTTCATTAAAGGGAGAAAAAACTGCACACATCTATCAAATCTCTAGATGCAATAACATAATATGATTATTGCAAAAAATAAGATCAATTCATGGTACAAAAATCAATTATAGCAATTTCCAGTGCTAGATATATTGCTTTTATGTCCTTTTGTGTACAGTACTTGAACTAAGTGAAAGCTGACACTCAAAAGCTCTCATATGACAGCTCAGCTTTTCAAGAAACTAATGTAAAAAAAAAAATCTTCTCAAGCTCTTGAAGGGGGCCAAATAGAGCCCTTCTGGAAAAACATGCAATATAAAGTCAGTAGAGCTGCAATTGTTGATATGTGGGCAGAAGCCTTTCCATGCTCAAAGGCTCACTCTCCTCCTATTTCCCAGCACTACAGTAATCTGCTGGCAGATAACTAAGCTGTAAGATATAAAGGCAAAACATATATTTCCTTGAATGAAGACAAAGGAAACTCAGTTTGTCTGCCTCTCAAATTTGGGAGATTAACAGTATTACAAAGGGAATGTTTTAGTACCACATGTAAATCAGACTTGGAAAACTGAAGAGTGGAATAATACTCCTGTGGAGCCAGTGAAACACCACTTTGTGAACTGGCAAGTCATTGCATTTTGATATTTTTCGGCACTGCAGAGCATCTGCAAACCTGTCATGCTATCTGATAATCTTTTGGTATTTGATAATACAGTACTAAAGGCACAAGTGAACAAAAGGCAGCCAGGGAATTATTTGTGAATTATATGATATTGGTATTCAGTAATTAAGCCTTAGAATTAGTTGGGAGAGGAGAGCATTAGACTTCAAAATTGCTCTACTGAGTACAATATTTGTCTTCTGTGTCAAACGCATTTATTCAACTGAGTCATGCAGATCTGCTTCCAAGCTTGGAGACTTAATGCCTAGTGAAGGGCTTGAAAATGACTGATTCCAGCATTTACCCCTTTTCATTCCCAAACTTCAGTAGGCAGGCAGGATTGTAAAAATTCTATCCTTATTTTTTACGTAGAAGTATATCTTGGTTTGTGTAATCTCACGTAAAAAAATACCTGTTTCCCTGACTCCTTGTTTGACAGTAAGCTTCTGTAGCTAAATGTTTCCTACACAGCCAATCTTGTTTTTACTGAAGCCAGTTTAGGAAAATCTCACAAACTTCACACAGAGCTGTCAGACAGTAAATGTTTGTCCCAGACTGCTAAAATGAGGTGGTTCACCACCTTATAAAGAAGGTATCCATTAGAGCATAGATTTAACTGAAAATAAGAGAAATTATGGGCAACAAAAGAGGAATTTCATTGTGAAACTGATGCAAGGGACTATAAAACATCTGGAAGATGTTAGTGGCTGCATTGGCTGAAATCACAAAGCACGCTATCTACTCTCTGAGAGCGGATTCTCCTTGACTTTAAGGGGGAAGAAAACCTCAAGAGAGATAGCAGATGAGTTGTTACTCAGAGTAAGCTGGCACTCCTCATGCAGGCACTGATAAAATACCAGAGGGGGGCTCTGGCTGTGCTCGCTCTCCAAGGAGGAGACAGCCAGCCTAAGCTCCTCTCTGACGGGTCTGTACATCACCACTGACAGTCACTCCAGAAACACAGGCGTTTGCTCAACCCCAAGCACTGAAGCAATCCACAGCCTCCACCACTAATCACTACTGCAGATACTCTGAGTAGGAAGGAGCCACTCTTTCCTTCTGACTTACCCTCTTTCTTCACCACCCCCCCTCCTCCCACTTGCAGAAAGAAAAGATTTCTTTGAAGTCTCACAGACTTTACTGTTTTCCTTTTCTTTCCTCCCTTTGAGAGATTTTAAATGCTCAGATATTTTTGTCTAAACAAATATTTGCAATTATTAAAGAATACTCCACACTCAGGTAAAACGCCTAATGAGATGATAGAGGCAGAACGAAGTGGAAGAAAGTGTTACAACTAGACTGGGAGACTACACTAACATGTTTTAATTGCTTGTCTCTACTCTCCCCTGATATTCTCCTGGGCCCTCAGCAGTACAGATTCAAACAAGCTGAAAATCAGCCCTATCCATCCTGTTCTGAAAGGCAAACAGTACTCTGCCATTGAAACAGCTATTTTGGTTGTGGGCTTTATTAATAATTGGAGTGTGTTGTGGAAAAGTCCTGTACAGGCTGGCTCACTTGTAGCTTCTCTTTGGTGTTCTCTGAAGAGATAACGTCAAGGTGAAGTCCCATCCCAGACAATGCTAATGGAAGTCTTTCCAGAGGCTGCTGTGCAGACAGGGTTTGACACCCACCGTGTCCTTCCTCCGCACCATCCTCCCTGCTTCAGGTACCAGACCCACTTCACAAACCTCCTCAGTTTTACCCACCCCAGGCTACTACCGATGTTCCTTTTAACTTGTTTCCCAAGACAAATCTGATGTTTATGTGCAGTGTAAGTCAAAGGTGATAACAAAGCTGTTGAGATTTATGTTTCCTGCAACCCAGTAACTCAAAAGTGCATTCCAAAATAACCACAGCAATCCTGATTGGTGCTGAAAAACAGCAAGAAGATAAAGTAGGGACAATACATGAATTATCATGTTCTTTACGAGTTATATATGGCCTTATTTCTTTCTTAGTTTTATTTACAATCCAATCTGAGTATTATCCATCTACGTTTGCTGGTTTTGCCAGTATTCACGGAATTATTTTCACGGAAAATTTTTATGTACACTTTCCTCCCAAAGTCTTTGTGTTGGCAATATACCATTTCACCTGGCAAGGCATACAAAATATTAAGAGCCATTCCTGCTTCCTAGCGCAGAAAATAGTAAATCATAAGTATGCTGCTGACACCCCTATATATGCAGTACATCTTAAATCCAAATTTTCAGACAAATGATCAATCACACCACAACCCAATGGACTTTAAAGAATCACAAATAATTTCAGTGCTACCTTATGCGGATGCTGAGAAACAGCGGTGAGGATGACCGAAGGAATCACAGAAATTAAATCTAGTGACACACTGACAAGTACGCTAATCCGCATTAACGCCTCTGTTTGCTCTGGGAGATAAAAACCATTACAACTAATGACAGAATCAACCTTATCAACAGCATCCAGAGAAGTAACAAAATATTTGGATAGCTGCTGGGACAGCTTCTGAAAAGAGTCTGCAGAATTCAGCCAGAAGCTTTTTAAAACAGGTTTCTGGGGATGGGTTTTTTTAAGATAGGCTGGTCTCCTGACACGCAGAGCCACTGCCAGAGGTAAACCTGCTGCTGTAACCACCCTTCAAAATGATGTGCAGAAACAAAATACAGCAGTGAAAAGCATGCAAATTAACTGAAGGTTTGAGAAACTCCAAAAATAATCACATTTAAACCCAGAATGTTGGAAAGAAGTGAGAGGCAGAAAGGTAGGGAGCAATGCAGAGATAAAACTCTTGAAAATTATTTCACATAGTCACAGGAAGAAGAAAATATTGGAAGGAAATGCTGAGGTTATGCTGGAGAAAATTTAACATGCTTTAACATATTTTTGCTTTCATTGGTATTATGCTCAGCAAAGAGTGAGAACAGACAGCTACGAGGGACGCTGTCTAAATACAAAGCAGAGAGCAAACCCTAGCAGCATGTCGTTTAAAAAAGGAAGGAAACATGCCAGTTCTCAATTACATGCTTTCATTGGTCAAGTCCACATTCAAAATAGTTTACACAACACCCCAAAGTTGCCTGCATGTATTTTTGTAGTCAGAGTGCAAGCCAACAGCAGAATTATTTTGCTGGGAGACTCAAAATGACTGGAAAGCTTTGCCTCCCAGATCTGGTTTTTCCATGCCACTCTTTACTTGCCAATGAAGCCTTGACTATCAGCACACACAAATGAAGAATTTCCAGAACTTTTAAAAAGCAGCAGGTTTTATTTCTTGCATTGAGGCTGATGCCAAGAAAACTGGCAAATATTAGATTAATTAAACTACATATGCAAATATAACTAATAAAACAGCTGCAAGAGATTAAGGGAGACAAACATGCTGGTATATTCTAGTATACACTCTCTGTATGTTCTGGAGTATGTTTTGGAGACAGGTTGTCTAAAGATTTCATTTAATATTCCAGATTACAAACCAGTACCAAGTATAGTTCATTGCTCACCACAACAGACATCCTGACTGTTCTGCTGCGTCTTTTTCTTACCTTTCCTTGAAACAAAGCTGCACTTTTTAGGGACATTTTTAAACATTTTCCATAGAATAACAGGATGACCCAGATTGGAAGGGACCTTAAAAATCATCTAGTTCCAAGCCTCCTGCCATGGGCAGGGACACGTTTTACTAGACCAGGTTGCTCAAAGCCCCATCTAGCCTGCCTTGAACAGTTCCAGGCACGGGGGCACCAACTGCTCTGGGCAACCTGGTCCAGTGGCTCACCACCCTCAGGTGGTGACACTTCTTCCGAATATAAATCAGTTTAAAGTCATTATTCCTTGTCCTAGCCTTTCACATACCCTCTCCATCTTTCTTGTAGGCTTTCTTCAGGTACAGACCACAATTAGGTCAGCCCTGAGCCTTATCCTTTCCAGGCTGAACAAACCAAATTCAGCCTTTCCTTATAGGAAAGGTGCTCCATCCCTCTGATCAACTCAGTTTCCCTCCTCTGGACTCATTCCAACAGGTCCAGATCCTTTCTGTGCTTGAGTTCCAAGATATTATTAATACATAATTGACTGACTATTGCAACACGTCAAAACATTCCACAGAAAGACAAAGGCTGGATATGGAAACCACAGTGTCTTCATGTCACTAGAAGTGGGCAGTTGTATTAGATACATGATTCCAGTTTCCCAGCTCAAGCATTTGCCCTACCATTTATAAATTAAGTGAAGCAGATTTATTTGCAGTATAATGTACTGCACCATCTATTAAATGACTGAAGCAGATTTATTATGTGCTAGATTTGAAAACAGCCTTTTAAAAAGTATTTTCAATAATCCCAGTATCAAAGCAAGATTTAGAGTGGTAAACTGTATAATAAAATACATTTAAGGAAAGAACAAAACCTTCAACTATTTTCTCTACCCTGCATAAATGAATGACATTTCTGAATTTAATTCATACATAGGCAAAGGACCCATACAAAATCTCATTGACACTGAATTTCAACTAGAATGTCTTAACAAAGACATAAGTAGTGTGTAAGTCAGTCTCTATCCATTAAAAATTACAGTATTACACCAAAGAGAATGGAATGTCCTCAGGACAACATAAATTAATGCAACTCCATTTTCCTTTGTTTTTATCAGCAGTTTAAATTCTTCAATAATCTGACCTTGAAAGCAACAGACAAATAGAAGGCAGTTCTGAACATTTTAACCCTAAGAATGTTTTGCACAGGGGCAGAGTAAGACTGTCTCCATATAGAAGTCCCAGTCAGGGTACTGTAAGGGCAGTCAGAGGTGGGTGCAACTCCATCATTCTTCTCCTTGCATTTTGTTCAGTAGCTAGTACAGCATTTTGAAGAAATAATATAATATCCACAGGTTATATAGCTTTCTGATTTGGAAGATATAGGGGAAAATATAAGAAGGAATTCATCCTGTGCCAGGCAAAACCAATACCAGAAAAAGTAACCACAAAGAAAAGGCATGAAAGTTGTTTTATATGTTACATCACTAATTTTTGAACTCAGTGTTCAGTGAATACCAGAGGATGAGCTTCAATTGGAAACCCTATCAGTTATTTGCACACAAGCAGCAGAAATACACCACAGAAAAACAGAAAAACCACAACTGTATCTTGGCCCAAAGCAATTTCTTCAGCCAGAAGTTTCAGAAGTGTCTAGCACAGGCTATCCCTGCAGTGAAAATTGCAACATAATTCACTTTACTGTGACACTGAGAACCAACCCTCCACTTCTGAACAGCAGAATAAAGTTGTGAAGTGTGAACCATAGCAAGAGAGAACTGACTTGTTCTGCAGAACAGGGATTTTTGGATTGTGTGACCTTCTGCAGAAGGTGCAGGGCTCAGCTGGGCTCCCCCAGGAGCATCATGCAGCTTATTAGAGAAAAGGCCTGCTACAGTTGTAACAGAAATGAGTACCTGAAGCAGTTCCTATAGGATTTGATCACCAGGGTGTCTTGAGGACTGTGCATAACTCACATTGTTACATGAAGCCTGCAAAATGCCACGTAGGTGAAAGGAAAAAGGGGGAATGATTCATGCATGGGCAGGGATGCTTTTGAGCAAGCGTGAAACACAGCCAGAAAGCCAAGGGTACTTTAAAAGCCACTGCAACAAAGTCACATTTTGTAGCTAACAGTGATCTGAACGATGATTGAACTCTAGTTCCACTCTTCTAAAAAGAAAGCGAGTTTTTTGTCCATTTGTCCAAAATATGTTGCGTTCTTGGCTGAAGTTGTGGGGTGTTCATTTTCCTTCCTAGACTAGTCAAATGAGTGTGAGTGCTTAGGACATATCTTATCCAGGCTGTAACTCCTGCTTCTGAACTTGGGAGGAATCTGACTTGCCTCTTAAAGCATATTTGGTGCCAGAACTGCTGTACCCTAGTGGTGTTTTTGTGCAGAAAATTGTCATGTCTGGGACTCCAAAACCCACGTGGGCCCAAAGGTTTATTACAAGGTAGTTACAAATATATCCTCAAATTCAATAGCAGGCAGAAATCTCACTTAGCCTGGAGAAGTCACCGGTTCTACCCTTGGGTCCAGAGAAGCCCTCAGCATCAAAGAAAGGATAAAAACAGCCAGGCTTGTAACAAAGGTCATCACTTCTTAACTTCCGTAAAGCAATAAATGCCAAACTGCAGGTAAGAGGTTGTGAATGTTAATGGAGTTACAGACTGGTGGGAAGTGCTGAGTGGCAGGAGTCACTGGAGTCAGGGGGGAGGTGCAACCCATCCAGAGAGCAGGGCCAAGGCTTTCAGAAACAGTTCATGATTTTGCCCAACTCTACCATGGGATCAAAGCACAATGCGTGTTAGAGAAGCCACACAAACTTCTTTAAGAGGAGCACCCTCAGGTCAGTAGTTATTTTTCCCCTTTGATATACGTTATCCTTTTTCCACATCATAAATCACTCCTCTGGGCAAACTGCAGAAGCCAGACAGAGGGGTTAGGCAGCACACATGGCAAAGGCCCCATGACAGCTCTTCTTTTCCTGACAGACACATCAGCAGCACCTGGCACAGATGTTTGGCACAGGTGTGCACATTTGCAGGCACACAGAGCTTGGTGTGTGCAGCTCAGGGACAAAGGAAGCTGAGTCACCAGGACAGCAATCCTGGCTGTGCCCAGCGAGCCAAATGACTCCTCATCAGACTGCTCCATGTTCCTGCCTTTGACTGGTGCTGAGGCACTGACAGCTTTGCACTCATTCCTTTTGTCAGCTGGATTGTGCATTTATAGTCACCTCAGCACTGCCTCTCCTACTGCCTGGTCACCAAAGCCATTACACACCACTAGGAAGAAAAAGCAGGGATTTCTGGAGCACATACTATGTTTGCAAAGGATTGCTTCATCCCAACTCTCATGTTTGTATCCATCCATTCATCTTTTTTGTCAATCCAGTTCTCTCTCTAGTTTTTTTTCACCGTTTTCTTTTACAAAACAGGGAGAGTCTGTTTTCCTGATTATGTACTGCCTTGAAGATAGTGTATACAATTGTGCTTCCTCCTTATATTATTACTGGAGTGCCAGGATCCAAAAACTTCTTGGCATCCTTTATCCCTAAACCTTTTTTGATCAATAAATAAAAGAATTCTGCAGTTTATATGAGGTGGATAGAAGCTAAGTAGTAGCAGCCACCAAAATGTTTTTAACTTTCAAATATATGAATCTATTCAGGTATTGACATGTGCAAATGCAAATAAGTTTAACCAAAATGTTTCATTAAAAATAAAATAACAAAAGGTAACATTTGCCTGTCCCTCTTGGATTCACTTACATCCTGCATGCATTTTAGACATTTCAGGTAACCCTGCAGTTTTTGTACAATATCTCAGAAGGTTACTCCAGCTCTTTTCTGGGGGTGCTCCCACACAGGGAGACTCAACTAGTGGATTTTCTAAGTACATCTTCCAAAGGAGGAAATAAAAAGACCCTAATGTACTGTGGGTCTCCGCTGTCCTCCAGTGCAAACACAAATTCATAACTACCAGAGCCTGAATTGTCACTACTCACAACATAAACCAGAAAATAGAACACATACTATGACTTAAAAAAATACATAAAGGAGAACTGCTGTGTACCTGTTTCCTGTGCTGAGAAAGGCAGCCACATCCAACCCTCAATTTCATGGCACCTAATAAAAGTGCAAGAGCTGAGCCAAAGACCAGTTCTGTATTTTGGGATGTGTCTGTTTACAGACTGATTTTGTAGTGTTCTGAAGCAGACAGGAGCTCCAAACTGGGAAGGAAAGCCATTCACAGTCAGCACAGGCAAAGTCTTGATGTGCTATCTAATGCCCCTCCAGCAGCTCCAGAGCACCCACCATCTCCAGCCAATTCTGCCCTCTTCAAATACAACTGGTGCCTGACACAGGGGTGAAGAGAGGACACTTCTCTTGAGTAACTGCACCACGACCATGAGGGACCTCCAGCTGTGCAGATTTGAACGATGCAGCATTGCAGCACAGCTGCTTCATATGAAACCCAGCACAGCTTTCCCCTGAACGCAGCCCCCATGGGGCACAGTGGCAGTGGCACATACGAATACCCCCACCTTCACAGCTAAAACAGTGTTGGAAGTGCTCTGGGAAGACTTGTCCATCTGGTGATGAGAAAAGGAGGCTTTTATGAAGGGAGTGAGAAACAAAAAGCTATGTAGGGGCCCCATTAGAGTCACTGAACCACACATGTGGGCAAGCAGGCTGGAGTTAACCACATGGCACAGACAAATCAGGCAGGACTGGTCCTCAGAGGCACTGGCAGAGCTGGACCAATGCTTCAGCACAACAGGGCTTTTCCTGGGCATTAGGAGCCCCATTCCTAATTTGATCTGTGTCTTGCTGACTGCCGGTGAGGATGAGAGGCAAAGCTGAGCTGGGCCAGCAGCATTTAAGCTGGACACGAATCAGACCATAGTGCAAAATTCCAGCACCCAGTTCCTACATTCTCCATAGCCTTTTCATGGAAACAAACACCACCATCAGCCATTTTCATACCACAAATTACTTCCATGTTTTCTTGAGCCCACCAGAGGGGAATTCCTGTCTCTGCTCACTCCCCAGTCCTGCCTCCCACTCTTCTGGTTTCCATCTAAAATGGAGATAATTATACTTGCCTCTCTCCAATATGTTTTTCCTACTGCAAATAAAAATGCACGACATTCACTCAAAGGCTTCTGAGCTTTCACTATGCAAAGGCACCCTTTCTTAGGAGGCATGCGCTTTGTATTTCAGAGCCAAGATGGCTCTTCATTAATTTAAGCAGCATAAAAAGAAAATATGTTTAAGAAAGTAGTGGAACAATGCACTGAGAAGTCATCCCAAATTTTATTATGCATAGTTTTTAGGTTAGTGGATAATTTTTTAATCCAATGTGTCATAATTAATGTTCTACCAAGCCAAATGCTTAGATACCCCCAGTTCTTTGTATTTCTTCCTCTCCTAGCTTAATACACTGGGTCAAGTGTGACTACTGTTTATTTTAACTTAGCAAAATTGATCCCAGCTTCATATTTTTGAGACAGATTGGTCCATTTTGGTACATTTCCAGAATAAATCCTGCCTGTTCTTTTAAAGTGAGACAAACTTTTGACATACCATCGTTGTGACTGTGGAAGGCATTTCTGGCACACATAGTGAGTGATTGACTTCTCTGCATGTTTTCATAGTGATAAATATGTGGTACCATTAGGCAGGAAAACAAAGTGTTTCCCCCAAAAAATCCCTGCTAAGCATATTTCAGAGAGAATGGGTTAGTATAGATACATCATGCTCTCTTTTCTGTGCTAAGAGGTATTTAATTCCACAAAATCCACTCACTCCCACATAATTTAAACCACCAAAATGGAACATTCTACTTTCCCTTTTCTACGCATGTAAAAAGAACAGGCAATCTTGCCAAGGTTAACTATACAATCTTGTTAGGCTTCTATAGATTTCATTAATGCCTCATAAAAGAGAATCAATAAAACTCCTTGCACGTCAATATAAAAAATGACCTTTCGATTTACTCTTTAAGATACAACAAAAGAGAATCTTAATCAATAGACATTGTCAAAACTTCTCTGATAAGAGCTCCTGCAACAGGGAGTTTAGATTAAAAGTTCTTCAGAGAAGTTACGTTTCTGGTCTGAACTCCTTCCTAAGGATATGTTTTTGATCCTATTGGGAAACTTTGTTGAAACTACTCATTTTAGGCTACACAACCTTGCAAGGCTGCATATTACAAGTGTGGGATTACTCACATACTGAAACACAGATCCTTGTAGAAGTGCCATCACAATTCAAAGGTTAATAGGACTGCTCACAAGGGAAAGGATTCATACAGAACTGGGCCTTTAATCCCATTCTTGCTTCAAATTTTCCTTTGATGTGTTTCCTTGTGCATGCAAGTCCACAATGCTTAAACTGACTTTTTCAGCTCCTTTTGTGTAATTTACAGCTTAGCATACCCAGCAACCACACAAAAATGACATTTTCCTAAAACATCCCAGCAGGAGAGTTGGTAACAAATAGCTCTGTCCTGGCACCAGTGTCGACACTAAAAAGCAAGGGCCTGATCCATGGTCTTTTCACTGATACTTTCCAACTATTTTGCTCCAAATTCCTCACTCAGACAGCTTATGGGATCCCACTTGACATTGCCTTTGGGTTTTACAGTGTCTTCCGGATTCAAATATAATAATGACCCACTGATATTTTTATGGCTAGATGGACCAATTCATAAAATTGCTTTAAGTCGCCCCTCCCACTTCTGTGAGTTTTCTCAGGTGGATAAGGAACAGTCTCACATAAAAACAAACAATCCAAACCAAACAACAACATCAAGAGATAACTTGGTGGCAATAGTAAATATTTTTCTTTTAAAGTACCTCTGTTGCTTAATGTATCTCCTAGCCACAATATAACAGATAGTTATATCTGTTTATCTATCGTATAGATGATGACACATTTATTTAAAAAACTACCGATCTTAAATTCATGTGACTTTCCTTTTGGTTTTCAACAAGTTTTTCCTCCCTGCCTGCCTTAGCTCATCCTGAATAGTCTTCAAGACTATAACTGAGGATCCTGAGGTCATTCCTGAAGCAGGGAAGCCTAAAGCCTCTGATGTCAGGGCCACATTCAGTTCACTCAGTTGTGAGCAACTAGGGGTGTGGGACGATTGTGGGGCCACTCACAGTCATCAGGCCAAACCAGTCCTCTTTGTGTGTGCTGGTGTCCTAACGAAATGGAGCAGCTCCTTTATCACTGCCTTCTCCTTCTTGACTCAAGTATCCATGCACAACATACCCGACCTTTAAACAGGCTGTCTGCATGTGTTTGTGTCTGTCTTGTGGTTTTGGAGTGGCTGGTAAATACATACTCCTCTGCTCCCACAGGTTTGTTCCCATCCCAGTTTTCATGCAAGAGAAAAGAATGTTTAGTGTATTCCTTGTATTTTGGGGGGAAGAGGGTGCTTGAACTTCTTTATACAGTACAGTATTTGTCTTACCACACAGGAAAATAATGCAGTGTATTCAAAACTCTTAACTCTACAAAGAAATGTATGTTTTCCACTGTTACTAATATTTGAAATCATTAATCCTAGCAGGTTCATTTTTTTGTGTTTTAATTTTCCATTGCCTACTTTGATAGAAGACAATGAGGACAATCAAGTTTTATTTCTGTTTCTGTAAATACCCTCTAAGATGATCAGAAGCGATCGGTGATTACCATAGCAAGGAAGATGGTCTTGATGGTACACGGAAAAATTAATCTCAGGTTTTGTTCAGAAGTAGGGTGATGTTCTGAGAACAAAAAACTGCAGAGTTGGGGCAATGTGAACATACAGCCTCTTCATTTTAATTACTAAATCTTTGAAGAGGCTTTGTATCAGTGGGATAGTGGGCGATTGCAAAAACTTCCAAAAAAGATTTTCTTTTAAATAAAAATCTTCAAACAATTTGTAGTCATAAACCAGCATTTAACCAATAACTGCCCTTCTAGATGCCTATCTTTTCTTTAGGCTCTCATAAGTGGGACAAGATCTTGTAAAGATACAAACATTTTCCTCCTCATTTTAGTGGTAAATAATCCCTTTGTTAACATTGGGACTGCTCTCTGATGTACTTTGAAGCATCTGCTCCCTTTTCTCCCCAGTTCTTTTAAAAGCATTCTTAGAGTCATGGAAATTTTTTCTGTCCAAACAGACCAGATAGAAATCTCTCCTCCAGGAAAGAGTCTTACAGAAACCCTGACTGTTAATAGCCCTCAGCTGGAGCAGAAACAAGGCACTGAACTCAGGAAGCTGTGCTAGTTTACACAAAATGAGAGGTTCAGCTGCAAGCATATTTTGTGAAGGCCAACTCTTCTACTTAGTTCACCATCCTGAGCATAATCAAAAGTTTCAACACCTAGAGCCTGTAGGCTGAAATTTATTGGGAACAGATGGGGCTAAGTGGCACACACCATTTACCTGTGTACCTAAATAACAATATACATTTATAAGCATAAATAAAGCAGCTGGTCTCCATTTCCTCACTAATGAAAACACCCTTGGCCTTCCTGAACTCCAGACCTACGCTGCCACAACTACTTGGTCTTCACACACTCAAGTCATATCTGTTGGCCTGACTCATGAAAACCTAGTGTTGCACAAATTTTCATTAATAATTTTGGCTCTGTCCTGGTTTCAGGTGGGATAGAATTAGTTTTCTTTCTAGTAGCAGGTATGGGGCTTTATTTTGGATATAGGATGAACTAATGGTGGCAACACACTGATGTTTCAGGTGTTGCTAAGCAGTGTTTATACTGAGTCAAGGACTTTTCAGCTTCTCACCCCACCCTGCCAGCAGGGAGGCTGAGGGTGCATAAGAAGTTGGGAGGGGACACAGCCAGGCCAGCTGACCCCAAAAGGTTTATTCCACAGCATATCCTCTTATGATCAGTATACAAGTGAGGGGGGAAAACCAGACAGACTGGCTGGTCATCACTTAGCAGGTGAACAATTGCACTGTATATCACTTGTTTTGTATATTCTAATTATTTAATCGCTCTTATTAATATTACTGTTATTTTCTTTTCCTTTTCTGTCCCATTAAGCCATCTTTAGCTTGATCCATGAATTTTCCTTTTTTTTCCCCCCCAATTCTCTTTCCCCTATCCCACAGTGCAGGGACGGAGTGAGCCAGTCAGTGGCAGTGTGGTGTTTGCTACCTGCTGGGTTAAACCACAACAGGCTCCTACAGGAAGGCTCATGCTGTCAATTAAATTATGGCAGCAGCTGAAATCTAAAGGTCACATCATCTAATATGAAACAACACAGCATTTGATAAACAGCACTAGTCAGAAGAACTAACTTTTGAAGGTCGAACTATTGCAAGGTAAAGTGCTGTACTCTTGGAGGTAAGCACATCTTCCCAAATGATATTTCATGGGCAGAAAGACACCTCCTTAGCAAGATACTTGCATGAAGCTTTAAGCTGGGTTTGTGAGAAGGGAACACGTAGGCTTACATAAGCTATTTCGGTCCAGAAATTCCTTGTGGTTAGTTAATTACATATACTAATAACTTCCCAATGACAGTGTCTGGATGCAGCCTGCACATATACACAACAGAAGAGCAATTAAATATTGTTCATGCACTACCATGTTCTCAAGCAATGACTCAGACTTCAGTGCAAGTTCTCATACTACAGAAAGTTAAAAATTGGGACTTCAGCTTTCCAAAATTAAAGTACTGCATTCAGGAGCCCCTGTGATATCTCTAGAGAGAGTGACTTGCTAAATACTTTGCAGCAACACCTTTGCAAATCATATCCAGGGATCCTTAGGTGCCTGTAGGATGATGTTAGAGACACGTAATACTGATCACAAGTATCACCATGTAGTTCTACACAAATCAAAATACACTGATGTATCTTAAAATACTAACCATCTAAAAGCAAGGCCAAGGAGCTCCCTTTACACAAACAGGCTTTGTGTATTCCCTCATAGATGCAGGGAGAAAAAAAAAGAATTGCTGTGACATATCCCAATGTTATTTCCTACCTCATAACAATTGTTAGTTGTGGTTTTTATTTTCTGGGGGTGGGATCCTAAGCTTGAGAGGTTCATAGCTCGGAGGGAGCAGCATTCCTGAAGAGCCTGGCACAGTTTTGGAAACCAATGATTTTTTTCAGAGTGTGCAACAGCCAAAACATTTGAAAATTTATGTCAACTTTAGCAGGGGAATCCAACTGCAGAACAAGGGTAAAATATATTCCCACAGTGGATATTTTCCAAATTTGCCTTTCTAAATAGCACTTTAGTTACTTTATTTCTTATTTTATTTTAGAGGTTAAAAAAAATTTCCAAGTAAACAAAAAAATGCAAAATGTTGTCTTTTGTACAACTACTTTTTAAGGTCTTTGCTTGACTTGAGGGATAATCATAAGCCTTTTCCCGAACCTTCGAGGCACTTTTCTGAACTGGACAAACCACACAGTTTGAGCTCTCAAAGATGATTTAGTAGCCTCATGCAAGCCCAAGTATTCTGCAGTAGCCAGATAATCGATCACATCTTCTTCCTTCTATTTAAATACCAGTTCAAAGCCTTCCCAGAAAGAGGGGGCCCAGTACATAACACAGTATCATAGGTCCCTCAGCAGCCCACTGCAAGCCTGGCTCCTGGGCACCTTTGGTCTTCCAGCCCTTTGGCCACCTGAATTAACAGCATACTCAGCTGCCTTTTAGTGTCTTATGCACATCTTTCAGGCTTAGTATACAATACACAGACATCCAGACAGATAAAAATAGTAAAACTTTGAGAAAGACAAAGAGTATTGGCACTGCAATGCCTTTTCCAATGAAAAATATTCATGGTTGTATTGAAGCAATTGTCCTGTGCCAATGTGAATGGCGTCATTTTGTTAGCTCCAGCATAACTTAATTACATAATTTTCCTAGCTCATGAATGTGTATATATTTACTTTTTTATAATAAAATACAATAATGATTTTTTAAAATAACTTTCAGGCAAAGTAGTGCAAGAGATTAGGAAGGAACATATGGTAAAAGTCATTTTTGACCTATGTTTTATCCTTAAAACCCAAAAGTGGATTCAGTATTAAAAATCAAAGCACTCTAAGTATATTATGAAATATTTACAGCTGTTATTACTGCCTGATTTATGTGTGCCAGAGACCAGATTATTCAGGCTGGTTTCACAAGCAATATGTCAGTAAACAGGATTTTGTTTGGTAATTATATTAAACATGTCCATATAAGCTTTGAATTAATTATAAACTGTATTTTACTGTACTTGATAAAAGCACTAAGCAGCAAGTACTAACGATGGCAAAAAGGTCTCCTCTCATTTTCAATAAAGCTTTCCATGCGAAAATCTGTCAACATGAAAAAGTTGCTGCTTGTAATTAAAACCAGGCTTTAGTTCAGTAACATGTTTATATGTTATGTTCCAGAAGGGGGAAAAATGCAATTCAATTACTCTCCTTAAACCCTGTGGTTCGCACACACACAATCTACTCTGGGCACGCTACTGATGTCAGCTCCTCCAGCAAGGAAGACACAAACAACCAGGCTTGGCCTCATGACACGCTGGAGAGTTTTGCACTACCACCACAGCATGGTGAGAGTGCAAGGGAGCCCTGGAGATACATTCACAGGATGTCTGCAGTGGGCTTGTCTGCCCACACCAGGCACTTCGGCTGTGCTCCTGTCAGTACTCACACAAGGCTTCGCTAATGGACAGATGATGACACAGCAGAGGCAGAGGAGCTTACAGCAGTCCGCCAGCAGACCTGGGAGCCTGTCAGTGAGCAACTAATTACCCCTCTGCTCCAGCCCCCACGTTAACTTACTGAGCCACCCCTTGCCTGTCTCTGCACCGGCTTTATAGCACAAGGTCTATTTCCAATGCAGACTTCAAAGCGACTTCTCCGAATCAGACCCACTGCCAAAGCAGGTGCTAAACCGTGCTTCCCTGAGTGCCAAGACCGCAGTACTGGGACCTCAGCCTGCTGGTTGCTTCTGAAGATGAACAGTAAGTTCCTCACCTGTAACACTTCTCAATACCAAGCACCTGTGCTTTTTTTTACCACTCTTTTCAACCCTTTTTTTGATACATAGAGATGGATGAATGCTATTTGCTGTGCCATTGGTTAACTAGAATTTCAGACCATAGGATACAAACACGATCTTGACGTATTTAAGGGTTTTCACACCGCTGTAATGAGACATATTTCCTAAACAGCCAGGAAACAACCTCCTTCCATGACAACCTAGTGCTCCACATGAGAAATGAGAAGGCATCTTACAGACTTGAATATAAACTTTTATCAAACAAGGTCATATTATATTTAATGATAAAAAACCAAGCAGATAAGCAGCTCTGTGCTTATCCTGTATTACAGAAGCCTGTACACTACATTTGTTAATCTAGCTTTAATTCAGAAACCTGACACTCCCCGCTTTCTTGTATCCATTTTTGTTTCTCATTAATGCAACCAGATGGTGACTTCAGTTTGATTACAATTCTGCCTACTTTAATGTGAACTCTTCATCTTACTACTATCAGATGACATTTGCTTTTCTTAATGTACATAGTTTTAGGAAAAAGTACAGAAGTGCTATTGCTGTGTTACATGAAAAATTCCAATATACATTTAGCTGACATAGCATCAGCTGGTGTTTAAACTTGGCTTAGCTAATGGACTTTTAATGTCAGTGGGGTTGTGTGCAGTTACTGGCTATTAGCAGGAATGGGCCCTTTCTATAAAAATCACTTTTCCTCAAGTGTGTTGTTTGAACATTCCTTCCCCTGATTTAGTGACTGTCACCAAATACAAAACAAATGCAAGGATGCTGGAATCTACTGTTATCTTTAAAACCAACTTAACCTCAGCCTGGCCTCCCCAAGTGAAATATGTTCTGCATTGGTACTAGTGAATACGAAATTTCAAAGACAAAAGACCAAATTTTCTTTGCCTTGCTGCAGTGAGTAAATCCCAAGCAATCCAGTAAAAATAATCAGACAAAGTAAATTTGGTCACAATACTGTTATCTATTGATTTCCCTAAACAAAAAAAGGCAATGAAACCAAGTATGGTAAAATAAGCTGATCAGTAAAACAAAGCAGATTAATAGTCCACACAAAGTCACTTTGCCACTTAAATTCATTTTCTTTGCAAATGTCTCTCATAAATGCAAATTTAAAACTATTCTTGAGACCACAAAATGATAGAAACATTTATAAAGTAAGTAATTAAAGCAGGCATCTTAATTTTTTTTTAAGATTTGGAAGGATGGAAGCCATGGAATTAATATATAACTTTGGGGGGGGTGGAGGGAAGAAAAAGATTCATACAGAAATATTTCAGGACAAGCAAAGGACAAAAGTCAGCAGCTGAGCAGTTTCGCCTTCTCCAGTGCTTGTGAAAGGCATATGGCACTTCTCATTCTACTGCCTGCACCAGGATAACAACTGCTTTTGTTACCAGCTACCAGGCTGCACTTCTAACTTAAAACTTCGAAGCCCATGCTTTTAATGGCAGAGGTCTTTAGTTAAAAAACAATTGCTAAGGCAGGAAATTGCAACACATTTTTCTGTAATAGATATTTACATGGATATCTGCCTACGGTTGGTGACATTCAGCTGTCAATGTTCTTATCTAAAATATCGTAACAAAAAGCCAAGCAAAAAAAAAGTCTATCTGGAAGAATCTTTCCAACTTGTTTTCAAGTGAGGCACCGTGTAAATCTCTCTACAGGAAAGAACCACATTGATACATGGAAGGGAAATGGAAAGCCTCAAAGTTATTCACATTATTTCATTTCAAAAAAACAAAGCAAAAAAGAAACAACCTCACGAAAAAAGTTGCCACCAAATAAGAAGAGATCAAGGTCTGTTCATCCTAGAGTCTCACTCTACTGTGTCAACATATTTTTAACACAGAAGCAGATCAGCTTCTGGCATGTGCTGGCTCTGAAATTAATGGAGCTACCTTTGGTGGTGGTCATAACCCGGCCTTGTACCACATAAGTCTATCCTTGGTGTAAACATTAGACGTTTCAAAAAATAACAAAACAAAAGGAAACTGATAGTGAAACTGACAGGCCCCAGTACTGAACTTTCTAATTACAAACTCTCCCCTTCTTAGGAAGCAAGAAATTAGGAACTTCCTATCTGCTCCAGTACAGCTATTTTACATGACGAAGAGAAGAAAAACCCACACTCCTATTCTTGCCAGCAGAGATCTGCTGCATAAGAAGATTGCTGTGTTTTGTTTGAGCAAGAGGCCAAAAAGTTACCCTCGCTTTCAAAAACTGGTGAGGAAGCAGAAAGGAAGTCCCTCAAGCTAGGTTTGGAAAGTTTACATGAAAAGAATTTGTAATGGGGATGATGATTTGTCAAAAAATAGTACAGCTTTGGAGCCAAAAACCTTTGAGCAAGGAATACAAGCATTTCATGAGACAATTCAGCAAGATTTTCTGTGAACAGCACTTGTAGAAGGCAGAGTCTTCTCCATTTAATTACAGATCCATTCCTTAACTAGACAGAGTTCTAGTTTCCACAATGAGCCCTGATTTTCAGATTAAGTGGCTAAGTTTAACAGAGGAAACTTTATCTCTTCCTAGTTGAAAACACCAGAGAGTTTTATCCTATTAATAGAGTTTCATGCAGCAGAAATTTCTCTATAGTCTCATCTGAGCGCAGACATGAAATTTCAGTCTGGACACCTCACTGTTCGCCTGTTAGCCTCAGCTACTCACTGTTAGTCGCAGCCACTCATCTTTTGTATGTGTAGAGCTGCAGAGCAACCAGACACACACAAAATTGTGGGAAAAAGGAAAGGTGAGAGGGATGCATCTGTGCTGACTCTTTGAGCAACTGACAAAACTTAGAGATACACTAATGAAAGAGAAAATTCATTTAAGACTATGGCAGTGTGCACATCTGTACTTGGAATTACTCCTGATAAGTGCCCACACTTCAGTCAGTGCAGGTAAATCCAGTGCCCATGAGAAAAGAATTAGTCTTGCTTGCTATTCTGTCCCACTTCTTACTCCTTGATTTCAGTATGACTGAACTGCAATTAACCTCATTCAGTGAGACTGTATTATTATTTTCACTCACTATGTAAACTTTCCAGTATAAACACGTATGTTGGGAGTGGATAAGACAAGCAATGTATTTAAACAATAGATACACCATATCATGAAAGTACAGCAATTGATATTCCAGCCATTATTTTAGCAAATTGATAGCTGGAATATAGCTCTCCAAGAAGCTCTGAATTAGTAATAATACTGTGGTGATCCCTTTAGTCTCATGTGAAATGCACTAAAATCAAGCAAAGAAACACCTGGGGAACAACTATCAGTCCAAACAAGTTTCCAAAACGGCTGCAATAAAGTCAGCCTCTTCTGACAGATCATTCAAGGCTTACTTGCACATTTCCCTGTATCTAGCTGATGAAATTCAAGATTTCTCAAACAACTGCATCCAGCACTCAGGGGACCAAGAAAAATGCAAGCTTTCCTTTTTCTCAAAGGATACACCGCTAATCCACTGAGATTAACATTTCAACCTCTCACTCAATATAAGAAATAAAGCTACTTTACTTCTTGAAAATAACTAAAAAGGGATTGCCAAGAGCTACCTAACAAGAAAATGCTCAGCTGTTGCCAGGCCAGTGAAATCTATCTGAGCTCCTTAGCATTATTGTTGAAAATGTTCCTGCAACAAGAGAAAAAAGATACTGATTTAATTGCCTAGGCAACCTCATAGGTTTTATGACTTATAAGGCAACAGGATCCTCTGGAGCACAAGTCATTTATTCAGATGAACGAAGTACAGTTGAATAACATGGTTGGTCCTGAATCGCAGATTAAACCCAAATGAAACAAAACAGCCCAGGACACTAATCCTTATTGCATTTACAACAGTACTGCATCATGCACTGGATCTGCTCTTCTTCCTTCCAAATTTGAGACAACACTGTGGATTGCATTGAGCAAAGCAAATCCTTCCAAGCTGCCTGCCACTGGAAAGTCATAGTTTTTAGGAAGCATCCCTGTTCCTGAGCAACACCAATATACTTTTGCCTGTTCCTTTGTTCTGGTTCTGGCTAGCACACGGTTAATTTTTGCAGTAGCCAGGAGGGGGCATGGCTAGGAGCCGCTGGATATTTTACTATACCAGCTCACTTCATTTTCCAGGGATGAGGTGAAGGGCTCTCTTCCAAGTCTGGATAATGTTGCAGAGGGAGTGGTCAGGCATTGCTGTGGTCAGGGAGTTTCCATGTGAATCATTCGCCTCTTTCTCATACCTTCTGTCCTCAGCATTGTTGCTGTACATTTTCTTATCTAACTGCTGTTCCCAGCAAATTGTTCTTAGCTCAACCCATGATCTTTACATTTTGTGCCCCCAATTCACCATCCCACTTCAGGGGAGGGGAGGAGGAAGGAGGGAGAGAATGAGGATCACATGGTTTCAAGAGTCCCAGCGGGAGAGACTAAACTGACCATTCCTAACCCACAGCATCCTTTTATACATATTTCTAGATTACAGCAGATATAAAGAAACCATCAGTGAGACTCAAGAAATTCAACATTGAACCTGAGAGCCTTCTCAACATAGCATTCCCTCTGTAGCATCCCCTCTTTTTTCAGACAAGAAGAACGGACTGGAGCACCAGAGTCTTGGCTACTCAAAAAACTTGAGCTCATATTTTGGTTTCCCTTACACATTTGCTCTGCACGATTCCTCCTAGACCTCTCCACCAAACAGTGATAAATGAAGCAAGCTTCCAAATCCAGCAAAATAGAGATTGAATAACTGAGGCAATGTTACAAATAAGAACTTCCCATTGTGTCTAGCAATGCAAGCACATAGCTTTGCTAAAGATGCAAGTGCAGATATTCCCCACACATCACCAACTGAGACAAGCATGCACAGCTTTTTGGGTGCCTCTCCTGTCCTGCCTGTGTAGGACTCACAACAAAGGAAAGTGAGAATTTGAGGAGGTGCTGAGGCACTGCAGAACCACAGGCTGACAGGGGAGGTGTCCCTGCCTTGACAGGACTCTTGGGCTGCCGTGCAAGCTAGAGCAGCGCTGCTTGTATTCAGGGAGCAGCAAAAGCACCCACCTAAATTCAGCAGTGCCTGAGACTCCCTGGTGGAAATAAGGGCATGTCTTGCACCACTGAGAATCTGGGTCTCCACCTCAATCTGCATCACAGTAAAATCTGTGTGAATTATAAAAAAAAAAACAAAACACAAAACCCAAAAAAACACCCCACCCAAACAAAAAGCCAAACCAAAAACAAAACACTAAGATCCAGACAGCACTGCAAATATATGCCTTAACCAATGCTAACCAGGACTGTAAATGAAGTCTAACAGTGAGGTTTTTCACTAAGCTGGTTGAAATACGTGGAAAAATGGAAATGGAAATGAAAACCATTGCTGTCAGAAAACTTCACAACTTTTTAACTTCTTCATTTTCACTAAACACCTAACACATTTTCAAAGCATAAATACAAACAGTTTGGACAGTAGGGTAAATATTTATTGACCTTTTCTCTAAAATAACTGAATCTTTTCTGGTTTTGATTAAGATTTCTTCCTTTTTTTTCCAACATGCCCTGAGCAAATAAGCAAAAAGGAATCTTCTTTCTCTTCTGTTTCTCCCTAGATTTTCCATGTTGATAAAAAGGGTACTGCTAAGTGAGACTGTTTTTGCATGAAGCTCTTTCTCCCCAGCCCAAACTTTTAGATAATGTGCCAGGCTATAAAGGGACTCCCCAAATCCTGGTGTTTGATGACTTGGGAGGAAATCCCATATTTCCTGCTTAACGTCCATGTGATTTGGGATGGAGTCATAAAAGCAAACAGGAAGTTGTTCTAGTGATGACCACCTAGGGAGAAAGCTACATACAAGCATCTCTGAGGTTACTGAAAGCTGGGAAAATCTCTGGCAGCTCCTGCCCACTGCTCCCACTCACTACACCTTACTTGTGCGTGTTGTTTGTACAAGCAGAGCCAGCCTTGAGGAAAACAACTGGAACACAGCTACAGTGCAGGGCTTTCCTTTAACTGCTCCAGCTAGTGTGCACAAAGTTTTATGCTACATCCTCACACCAGAAAGATAAATCAAAATACAATAACCACAATGGATCTTCTGCAAAATATTTAACCAAACCTATCATGAACCCAACAACAATACTCAATAAATCATCCCTCCACCACAGCAGTGGAGTTGGGGGCTGGAGTACCTACAGATGACCCCATTAATTTAAACACAGGAGAATAAAGGATGCTCAAAATCAAGGGGAATTTTGTTGTTCCTATTTATTCTATGTTAAGTTCTTTATAACCATTTCCCTTTTTGGCATGATTTCAAATGCTTCCTTGCAAATGATGCAAATTAAGTGTTTCTTTGAATACAGTTTGCCTCCCAGAAGACTTAACAACATTTCCTTCAGATTGCTTCTTGGATAATGTTATGATGGAAAGATCCAGGGGCGCCTGCTCCTGAGACTGGACTCTACTGAGCACACACAATAAATCACTTAAAACACCACCACTCCTTCAGTCCTTGGGAGCAGCTGACGCTGAACTGTGCCTCTGCACAACATTATTCTGACGCTGTGCTGATGGAGGTTATGGCCAACTGGAAAACCACAGCTCGTCTCTTACTCCTTTCCTTTGATTCTTGACTTGTACTTGAGAAGATGTTTTGTACCTCGGAGCCGAATGCGCAGCAGAGCTGGCTAATGCAAATGACAGACGCTGTAATTACTGCTTCACCGGCACCGGTGCCAAGATCGCTGCCTGCTAGACTTGAATACCTCCACTGGGTGGCTAACAAGATGTGCACTTCACAAACCAGCAAAGCCCTCTGCCCACCCTAAAGGGAGGAAAGACAATGCCATTTTTTTCCTAAAGGAACATATAGACAGGTATGTGAGATATATTGCATAGGCAGAGCATCCATGATTACACTTTTATTTCAAAGACAGCCTCCAGTAACATGTTTTCAATGACAAACCAAGTCTGAGACTCACATGGAGCCTAATCCTCTTTGACTAAATCACAGCAAACTCTTTACTAGTCATGTAAGTGATGCAAATTTACCCAGGAACTCCCCTTTGCACCAGCAATTCAAACATATTTGTCTGATGTGCTGCAAAAGTAATTTTCTTGCCTTTTTGTAGAAAAAGTATCCAGATCAGATTCCTCGAAAGCCCAGTGATGTAAAATCCAGAAAAAACAGAAATCAAGAAATACAGCCATACGCTATAACACAGGTTACTAAAACAAGATTGTTTTGCTGGTAGCATGGCATAAATGTAGCTTTGATTTTTGAAATATAACTTTTGTATTCTACTTATGCACAAAATTCTAGTCATATACTGTACAGAAATAGTCAGTTGTTGTCCTTCTCAGCCTGGGCTTCTCTTACTTTCCATAGGAACTGATTTGCTTTGTATCCTATTCACCTGAACTGGGTAGACTGTGCCTCAAAACACCTCTCTTCTATTTGCATAAAAATAAAGATATTTACCTAGAAATGTCTAATAAATATAACCCACTTTTTCTGCTTTCCTACTGCACAGACCATCTATGGAACTGATTTGCCTGGCCTTGGCACAGAGTTGTGTTCCTGTTTTCAGATGTACTGTATTTGGAAAATTAAATTAGGAAAATCTTTTTAATTTGGTTAAGGCTGTTTCCTGTTTCTGAATTTGGATGTCACACACAAAGCTAGTCCCAAAATATAGTGAATAACTGGGGTTTAAGACTATTACCAAAGAAAAATGAAGTTGTGTGGTGAATGTTTCATGTAAAGTGATTAAGTGCAAACATGCACAACTATGGAAATCTTTAGATGCACTCTGGCATTCTTACTGTACAGAGGAAAAAATGACACTGACAGTAATGCTGAAGAGCCATCAGGAGGAGCCTGTATGTGATCTATATATTTTTTCCATAACTCTTGCAACCAGCTGCTAGAGCCTGGAGCCAGAGGAAGAAGAGCTCAGATTCTGACTCCCATGTTCCCAGGGAGGAATCTCTCCTCTATGCACAGATTCATCCACTTAATTTAATCCTGCTTAAACTCCACCTCTGTCAGCAAAGGAAACACGGTGGCTGCTTTGCTTTCTGCAGTACTAAAATGCTACTCAGAAAGAGTACAAGCTACCACATCCAGCTCAAATTTGTCAGCATCACTGAAATCTACCACGGTGCATCGCTTTAAAACAGATTAATGTTCCAAAGGGCCTTATCCATTCACAACAAAATACTACTTGCCTCTTGCTTTATTAATACAAATACTACACCCACATGATCAAGTACAAGAGGTCCACTGATGCATCAAGATAATTAAGTCCTTTCCCCGCCTTTTTTCAACAGGATGTGTTTAGGTATTTAATTAGGAAATGCATCCCCAAAAGGTTAGTACATTCACATGTTATACTTCACTTTTTCCGCACTAAGCATTTTCAAACTGCTGCTGTTGCTAATACAGACTATGCTGGGGCAAGACAAATATCTGCACATATGGCTCTTTTACAGTTTTCTTTTTAAATTATCACTTTGATTTAATTAGGTTTGAGGGGTTAAGCATGAAAAATGCACTCTTTTATTGTAAAGGAACAAATGAAACACAACCTCATTAATATGTAGGCCATTTAGCTTTTCTACCATATTTTACACTATCGTTATTAACCCCAAAAGCTATCTGAACATGCTTATCACTATGGGTAGACAGCCTGACCCTCCCTTTCGTCCCACCTACACAACAAAGCCTGTGGGAGCCACAGGCTAAGTGGATAACAGTTTGGGAGGTGGGAAGTATGGGGGCTGTAGGGGAGCACAACAACTGAAAGCCTGTCTCTGCTGATTGAAGAGCCAAAGAAAAAGTTGCTCTTATGGAGATAGCACTGAAATGCCCAGCAGGGACACAGTTCGGGGCATTTAAATTCTCATTCTGATGTAGCTAATCATAGAGGTATAGTAAATGCAGTGAATGCCAGATCACAGTTGATTCTGGCTCGATAATCGCTCTGGCCCCATTCGCACTGCTTTGAGAATTAAGGGCTGTCTCTACCATTGCAGCCATTTCCTGTTCTCTCCTGATAACAGCGGAAAAATACGTAGACAGCTTCAGATAAGAAGATAAGGAATACTCATAAAACAAAAAGTGCATTTAGGTCTGCTGAGAAGCTCACAGGAGGACGCCAAGATGCAGGGATATTGAATGTGCCAGGGAGTGAGGGGGGGTTGGTCCACCAACCCCTCAGTTAATAAATTCTTCTACAAGGCAATGGAAAAGGAAGGTATGAAAGCACAAGTCCCAGCAATGTTCATGGCTTTCTCAGCCTGCTTCAAAAGTAAAAGATAGTTGGGGAATTGAGATGAAACATACATGTTTTTGAAATGTATATACAGAATAGATGGAAAACTTGCCCGGTGCTATATGATGAGGAAACTTCCTGAAGAGGGCATAGTTAAACTGTTGATTCATTGCCTCACTGAAGCACCGTGTGCACATACACATGAAGATTCCCACTGCACACACCAATCAGAAAATCCCAAAACCAGGGGAAAATGCCAAAACCAGGTCTGCACCCAAATTGTCTGCCTGGTCCTAGCAATAAAAATAAAAGGATAAACGGAAAAAAAAGTCCAAAACAAAGTGCTACATCCCAACCACATGCCCTGGATTTTTCACTCTTTTGTGCAAGTTTATCACACATCACACATTGGGAAGTGTTGCTGAAGAGCTCTCCATCCCTTTCTGGGTAGGTGAGCACACCTGTGTTCTGTGGCAGGTCCCACTCATGCATTGCCCTGGCTCCTCTGCCCTCGTGGCATTTCTGTCACACAGCGTTGTGTCACAGAGGGTAAGTGTGGAAAGGAGAAACCATCCGGGAGCGTGAGCTGCTATGAGCCCTGTGGCACCGAGAGGAGCGCTCTGGAACAGCCGAACGCGGGGGGTCCTCTCCTCCCTGCTCAGGCCATCTGTCATGTGAAACTCCCGTGTCCTGCCAGCAGAGCCGGCAGGCTCCTTTCCACTCCAGGTTCAACTGTCTGAGGGGAGCTTTCCTCTCCAACACCCCCTGACATGGTGTATCTGTATCGACACAGACTGATATATACCCCTGACATGTAGGCCTACATGCATATGGTACTATTAAAACCTCTAAGCACAAATTATCAAACCCATCTTATCTTGAACATGAAACCAACCAGTGAAAGGAAACGATATGGAAGACACAGATGAAACATGCCAGGATACATAAGGGATTTTTGTACTCTCGTTCTGTGCTACCCCCTTTTCATGGCCAGATTTCTGATCTTCCTATGAGATAAATGAGCGGTGGAACATGACTTTGAGGGGATGGAGTAAGTATCAGCAGGAAATAGATTAGCACTGTTACATGTACAGACATGGTGTTCAGTGCATCCAGCCCATCAGCAGCAAACCTACAGCTCTGTGCCTGGGAGAACCCACAGAGAGCCTGCCAGGGGCACCAGGAATCAGAACAACCAGCGCTGCTCTCCTGCCAAAAAGGCCACAGAGGAGTGCACTTTGTAAGGGCTGGGTGAGAGCATAGGGTCAGTTCTGTGTAGTTTTCACAAGTGCCTCTCCACAGACATGTATGTGGGGAAAATCAAGCATTCTTACACTTGCATTATGCTAGCAACTTCAACTCAAAAGTCTGGTGCATGTTATTACTTCGTGGTTACATACATGTGGAAAACAAACAAACAAAGAATCTTCTAAAATTCCTTTTCTCTTGTTAATCATATAACTGAGGTTTCCAGCTGCTTTAACCAACCCGCACATCTTTGCTATTTGCAGCTCTGCCCACATGCAGCAGCAACCTCTCTTTCTCTCTCCTGTGTTCCACAAAAGCAACACATTTCCACATTAAGTCTAACTCCTAGAAAGAAAGAAGAGAAGCACCGAGAAAGTTTGTCCAGCATCAGCTCGCAGGAGAAAAAGCCTCCTGCTGTGGCTGTCAGCCGAGTGGGTGCCACACTGAGCCAGCGCTCTTTGTGACGCTCTCAAACACCCCTAAACACTCACTGAGAAGCAATACATTGCCATTTCGAAAAGGGAATTTATACAAGGGCTACAGGGAAGGCAGATCGAGATGTACTCCAGAATCTCCGACACGGGAGACGAAACAAAATCTCAAAACATAAACACAGAAAGACGGCGACTCCCTTCGGGTGTATCATGTTTTAAGCAGGAAGAAGGAGGGCGTGGGGGGCCTTGGGGGTTCAAGACCGACCGTCGATTGCAGCATCCCAGGGTACGGCTTTGCCGCTGCGGAGGGACACCCGCCCCGCACCTGCCTTTCCCGCGCACCTTGCCAGCTCTCCGGGGCGCACCGGCGCCGCTCTCCCGCCCCGGAGGGCGGCCGGCGGGGCTCCTTCAGCCCGAACTTCCCCTCTGCTCCCCGTGCCCCATTTGAAAACGGAGTGCAGGCAAACGCCTGTCCCAGTCAGGCTCAGCACCTACAAACCCAACCCGGCCGGTACGATCGGAGCCTCCAGACCCCGGCGGGGGTCGCGCATGTGGGCGATTACATGTTTGTACATACAGACACAGTAAAAAAGATAATCACGGCATAAATTCGCATTTCTAACCCGCACACAGAGAATGCCCCAACCCCTCTCCATCCATACATCCATCCATCGCCTTACCTTGCGCCGCGGAGCCGGGGCGGCTGGCCCCCAGGACGGCCAGAGCGGGGAGCACCACCGTCTGCAGCAGGTATCCCAGTCCCAGCCCGCAGCGGGCCGCTGTCCCCTCCAGCCCCTTCCCCATGGCCGGGGCAGCGGGGCAGTGTCGCGGAGCCGCGGAGCTTTCCTGTGCCGCCTCTGCCGACCCCGTCCCACCTCCGGGCGCGGAGCGGCGCGGAGCCCCCGCCAGGCGCTCAGGCTGCGCGGAGGGCGGCGGGGCGAGGGGCTGCGCTCGGACCGGGCGGGCAGAGGCGCTGCATGGCCCCGCGGAGGGGCGCGGAGCCGGCGGAGCGCTGCTTTCTTCCCGCGGGCGGCTCGGCGCGGCTGCCTCCACCCCGGGGGTGGGCGGGGGCCAGGGCCGGGGCTGGGGAGAGGGGGCTGCGCCGGCCGCCTGCGATAGAATGCGAGCCGGAGCGAGGAGCAGACCCAGAGGGAAGGGGGCGGGGGAGGCTGGGAGCCACCCGCTGCAGAACCGGCCCCCTTTCGCCTCCTCCGCCCGCGCCCCCTGCGCGCACAGCCGCGGGCACGGGCACACGCAGATGTTGGTGCGCACACGTGCGCGCCCGCACACGCTCACACCCCCGCCCCGGCTCACCTGGGCAGGGCGGCCGGGAACAGGGGCGGGAGCCAGGGCTGTGTTGGCCAGACCCCATGACACCCGTGGCTCTCGCATCCCCAGACTGTCCCCGTGGGTCTGATACCCCCACACACACCTCCAGGACTCTGGGAGATCAGGACCATCTTTAGGGAGCCATCAAATGCAGGATCGGGGAGCCCCATGCCGGATGGAGGGTACTAGTCTGCTCCCGCAAGCAGCAGGGCAGGGGGAAAGATAGCAGAGTTGTTGGAGAACCCACCACCCCTGGGGAGCATCTCCCCCTTTGCCCTCCAGGGCCTCTCTCTTAAGGCTGGGGTCACTCCATTCCAGTCCTTATCCTTCCACCATGCTTGCACCCCCAAAAAGCTGCCCCTGGCCTCTGACTTCACCACGTGCCCGCCAAATCTCACTGAGAAGGATAGCAGTGCCCACACCTCAGGTTCACTGCTCAACCAGGGCTTGGTCGGTTTTTTTACTGCTGCTTTCTATGGCTTTTTTTTCCCCCTTGGTTTGGTTGGTTGGTTGGTTGTTTTTGTGTTTTGGGGGGGGGTTTATGTTTGGTTTTGGGTTTTCTCTTATTTTCTAAGTTGTCCTTCTCTTTGCAGAGCCAAGGCGGGCTGTCATGAGCAGACCCAGAACCTCACACACCACGTGTGCCAATGCCAAGGGCTGTAGCCCCGGAACCCTCCGTACACCACGGTACTCCAGAGAGCGTTGCCTTCTCCAACCCAGAAGATCCCCCAAGCCGGGCTGCGTGCGAGGCAAGAAGCACTCTTTTCCTGCCAGACGTGGCTGGGATCTTCACAGTCACTCTGGATTTGCCTTCCCCTCCCTGTCCCTTCCACACAGGAAAACAGTTACCAGCTTTGCTAATGCTGCAGGACGGTTTCCTGGGGCCGCTGGAGCTGTCTGCCTCCCGGGAGGCTCTTTCCCACCTGCCCCCTGGCTTTAATGTCCTTCCGAGGGAATTATCCAGACTGTTCCCATCTCAGGGTCTGGCAGGGCAGCAGTTTTTTCTCCTCGACAGCAGCTGATATAAAGCTTCAGTATGACAGGAAAACAAAGTCCTAATTTTTTTATTTGTTTTTTCTTTTTTGTTTGTTTGGGTTTTTGTTTGTTTGGGGTTTTTTGTTTTGGTTTGGGTTTTTTTTTTTTTTTTTTTGGTACAGGCTAAGAGCATTGCAAAGGGACAGTTTTTGTTCTGGGCATGCTTAGAAGGTGCCTCAAATAGGCTGTTTCAAGCCCAACAGGCTGGGTTTTACTCAATAACTCTCAGTGATTCTCTCCAACTGGAGCACTCCACCTCTCCATCTCCTTGCTGTTCTACATCTTTTAAGGGGGCGAGTCCCATCTGCTTCAAACAATACAGCACAGACTAGGACATATTAAGGCTCCACCAAAATCTGTGATTTAAGTTTCTGAGGCTGCGTAAGTGGTAAAAAGGAAACTCTCAACTTTTAACCATGTTCAAAGGAGAATGCGAGGCCTGAGCAGGAGCTTTTTTGATTGCAGATGCTCCCCACAGCAATCCCTGGCTTCATGCTCTCTGGCTCAGATAGTCAACAGAACAGGTCCCCATGTATGACATCTATTTGCCAGTTTTGCCCTAACTCTGTGAATTGGGAGCATCTCTCATTTTTGGGGTACTTACTGTTTCCCCTGTTCCAGGGAAAACTTTTCAGAGGCAGGAAGAGAAACCCCTGAAAGGTATCAGATGTAGAAGATGCATTTGTTGCGGCACCAGCTGACGAGCACATCCCTTGTCACAAGGGAAAGGGGACCTTGCTTCTCCATTAATCGGAGTTAATTTATTTTTGATGTTTTGGGGCCTCCCAGGAGTAATACCTATAGTTCCAGGCTTAGTTTCTAGTTAGTAGCTCAGTGACCTCATTAAATAGGTCCATCCCAATTTCAAGATGATGTCCCTGCAGCCCTGCCTGGGGATCCCTGGTGGCTGCCAACCTGTCAGCCTCTCTGCCCTGGAGTAGGTGCAAGGGGGAGCATTGCTGGTTTACAGCTGTGACAGAAGTGATGGCACAGGGACCACATGCTCTCAGCTTGGGAAGAAAGTAAGTCTTTTTCCAGTACCCAAGGTGTGGTAGTCAATGGAGGAACAAAGGTACTGCGGCCTGAGGTGTTCAGTAACCACTTTTTTACTGGAAGTGGATATACCTTGGCCTGGAGAAGATGGCTCAAGCAACAACAAACAATAACTAGATAGAGGTCTTATCTAGAAAACATGCTTTCAAATCTTTCCATGCTCCACTATGTGTAAGAAAGGGCATCCAAGGATGCTCCATGTATCTGCATCACTGAGCTTTCTCAGAAATCCAATATTGTAACAAACGACACTTGTGTCTGGACCATCCCTAATACCATTGCACTGGATTTTCCCTATTCAGGAGCAAGTCTGTCCAAGGGCTCTTTACTTTTCTCCCTATGAGATAAATAGAATTATTATCCCAGCTTAATAAATTTCAGATTTGACATGGAGATAAAGGATTGAGGTAATTCAGAGTTTTGGGATTAGAAAGTTCAAATTGCCTGCGTTTATTCCAAAAGTGGTTGTTTTGTTTCCCTGATAGAACCTGGATGGGAAGGTATTTTCCATCTATCTGAAAAGTTTGTGACTTAAACGTATCTGTAATGTAAGTCTATCACTTTGTCACCTTCAATGTCCTAAAAATCACTCCACACCCTTCATAAACTCATGTGAAGTATCAATCTTCAATTTTCATACTTGGACAGAAATATCAAGTGTCAAAGAGTCTGCATTGGACAGTGGCTTTAGCAGCCTAACAGGTGTCACCTTGGTTTTTCAGGTAAATTCAAGGAATCTCAACCCTAAACTAGATACCCCTAATAGATGATTATAAAATCTAGGGTAACATTTAAAAAGTTGTTGTGTAACTTGTGTACTGGTGAATTTGACTTTAGTGTATTTTGTTGCTCAAGCATCTGGAGTTGCACTAAAACAATCACAGAACCAATCAGGTTGTAAAAGACCTCTCAGGTCATCGAGTCTAAACCTTTACTTTTCACCAACTTGTCAACTAGACCATGGCACTAAGTGCCATTTTCAGTCATTTCTGGAGCTCTTCCAAGGATGATGATGATTCCACCATCTCCCTGGGCAGTCCATTCCAATGTTTAATAACCCTTTCCATTAAGAAATGTCTACTAATGTTCAGCCTAGTCAAAACTGGTTCCAAGTGGTCAAAATCAGTTCAAACTGGATCCAGCTGGTTCAACTGGATCAGAGCAGTTGCAACCAATTCAAACCAATTCTAAACAATTCAAACTGGATTAAACTGATTCCAATAATTTCAAATCTGATTCAACTGGATCAAACCAGTTTCAGCTGATTCAAACCAGAGCAAACTGGTTCCACCTGGTTCAAACCAATTTTCAATGGTTCAGATGCCCCAATCCTCATTGCAGAGAGTTTCAAAATTTGATTGATGGCTTTGGAGCAGAGAGATACTCGTGTCCCCTGCGTTATTTGTGATGTCAGCAATGCTGGTTTGAACAAGGAGAAGAAGCTCTTCTGTGCATTGATAATTACCAGTAAGAATTCGCTAACCAGTCCTCTCATTGAGCATTGTGCTCCTTGGCAAGTACTGTCAGCTGTGTCCAACTGACCCAAGGACTCATTTTCCACACAAATGTCAGTATGGGATGTGGATTCAGGCTACGCACAGGTGACTATGACAGTCAAAATGTTCTCAGCTACTGCCACATCCCTAACCCAGCATGGTGCGGTTGACAGAGGGCTGTATTTTGCATGTTCCTGCACGAGCTGTTTGCAGTTCAGGGGAGCATGTGGCACACACACCTGCTTTTGGCTGTGCCATTCCCCCAGGCTCTGCCATGCTGCTCTTATTTTATGACAGAGCCCAGCGCAACGCAATCCAAAAAGCAGGTGTGTGACAAACCTCTCACTTCACTGACATGCCTGCCCCAAGCTATCAAGTACTGCAGTTTGCTCTCACAGTTCAGATAGGCAATTACCTCCTCTGTGGTTGCTGTGTGTGATACTGGGGATCAGCAAATGAAACTACCCTTCTGATATCTTACATTTCAAGAGCAACACAGCCTCATTTCCAGTAAAAACTTCTGAGTGGTTTTTTTCACGCTGAGAATGACTATTTGCGGTGGAATTGTGGTCCAAAGAAAATTTCTTTCATATCTACTGAAATTTAATAAAGCGACTGATTGTGTTTCATCTTCCAAAATCACTGCTTTGTCTGCTTATTTATGGAACCGGATTTTCTCAAGTTCATCTCTACTTATGCACTTATACAGTAGTGTGGTAAATTTTCAGTCTTGGTATTATACTAGCAAGTCCATGGATCAGCATATATGTTAATGGTGCACACTGAAACTGTTTAAACAATGTTTCACCTCATAACAAACCAGCACTACAGAACTGTGCTGAATCACCTGGGAGACAATATGATATCCTGCTCCTGACACATTTTGAGGTGCACAGCTCTCATTTGTTTAATAAATTTATGACAATTAAGAGCTTTGTTGTACTCACCATTCTTTTGAACAGCTTGGTTTTTCATAATATCTGAAGAGGACCTTCTTGAACCAATTATACTAAAAGAAGGGCCAAATTCTGTCCCTATACGTATGCTGGATACTGTGCCTATCATCCTGTTGTATTCTACTGTGCATAACATCCTGTCGTCATTTGTGCAAGAGGATACTGCTGGAGCTGGGGACTTGTATGCCTAGGGAATAAAGGTAAAAAATTCAAAGGTGTTTAAGTCTCACTTTCAGGAACATCACATTTTTCAATAGCAATGGGACTTAGGCTCCTTGCCCATTTTTGAAATGTGTGTCCTCCAGCTACTGCCAAACAATGCAGCCAAAGAGCTTTTTCTTTCATTTGAGTTGTCTGTAATCAGATCACAATTTTCTTACTTATTTATTCTCTCTTCACTCTTTTTTTTTTTTGGTGAATATCTTCTCTGAGCAGTTCCTGAGCTGTAGCTCATTCACAAACAATTCACCATGAGCTTTTTGAAGCTTGGTATTCAAACCGTGTTCTTTATTCCAATTGCACGGTACTGTACCAAAACGCTTCNAAAAAGAGGGAGAGAAAATAAGAAAGGAAAAGCTTAATCATTTCAGTCTCTATCTGCCTGAAAAATCGCTGCAAAAATACCAAGGGTGAGACCTAGTGTCAATCCGTGTTTGTTGGGAGCTGCAGCCAGCGCTGTCCCGGCTGTTTCTCCAAGGCAGCTCCGAGGGCGAGGCGCGGCCGAGCGATTGCGGGGCCTCCCAGCAGAGGGAGATGCGAGACACCGGCTCCGGCCCCGGCTCGCAGCTCCCGAGCCATGAATGTTTTAGGAACGTGTCCGAGTCCCATGGCCTCTCATTATCTAAGCATTTTAGCTGAGAACAAATTTCTTTTAGGCCCGTCTCTGATAGTGCAGCGTTCCACACCAGGTTTCCTCGGTTCCTCCCTTTGGCTGAGGTGAAGGACACGAATAACTTGAAATATTCCGTCTTGTACAACAGTGTTGTATTCTTCTCTCCCTCTCCACTCGGTATTTATATTTGTAGCATTGTAACTACATATATACCTCTGAGTTGAATATTAATGTGACTGAGGGGTGTCAGTCTCTGCCCCAGGATCGTCTGATTCCAACCGACATGAGTTTCTCTTTTATTTACCAAGTACTAATTTCTGATTGTCCCACTCAGAGTACAATGCCTTGAAATTTCTTTACAAGCGTCACAAGAACCCTCCCTCTGAACCCTCCCTCTTACTGCCCATCTCTGCCTTTGTGGTTTTTCCCTGCCTTAGGTACCATGAGAAAATAACATAATTTTGCTTTTAGAATCTTTGTTTCAAATTCTCTCTGTAGGTGTATATTCTGGGTTGCTCTTACCACATGTGTTATTTTATAGATTTTCTTCCCTGATGCACTTTGCAGAAAGTAACATTAGAAAGGATTATAATTATAGTATTCATTAAACCACTTATTAGGGGAGGAAACTGATAGCATGAAGAAAGTAATATTTAAGAAGAATAATAAAACACACTGGCAAAATATGTTTAAGAAGATGCAGATTCTATGAAGAAATCCAATTTCCAAGAAAATTAGCTGTTAACATAGTACTTTGGTGCTCTACAGTACTATCAACTTACATACACACTTGTGTAGCATTCATTTATCTTCTAGATAAAACAATGACCTAATTTTGTTATAGATTTTCTGTATAGTTCAATGTATTGGCAGTTTCATGCATGAACTATTTTGTGAAAACAGATCACATTCAGAAAACTGTGGGAGTTTGAATACATGGCAATGTCCCCAGCCTTCCCATTTCCGTCTACTTTGTGAGGAAAACCAGCTACAACAAAAACAAAGAGCCTCACTTTTTGTGTTTGGTTTTATGGTTTGTTTTTTTTTTTCCTTTTTCATTTTGAATCCTGACAAACTACTCTGTTGTACAGTGGGTTTGAAATGCAACTCTCCCCAGCAGTTCCCCTACTGTACCTTCCCAGAATGCATGAATGCATTTACTCCTGCCAACATGTAACCCAATAATCTTTTTTTCTTTTTTTTTTTTTTTTTTTTTTACCCAACAGAAAGAAGCTTGCGTAGGAAAACCCTCAATTTTCTGAGCAGTGTGTGTGACAGTAAGAGGAAATCTGTTGCAGTTGCCTGTAATGGAAGCCTGGTTGTGTGTTTTCAGTCTTTTTTCACCTGGCCTCTTAGTGGCAGGGCAATTAGAGCTCAAATGTAACAAGGAAAACTTATCCCAGTCCAGTAATCAAAGCAAACATTATATAGATTTTGATTGCTCCAACAAGAATGAAGTCTTTGTTAACTGAAGTAGCTTTATTGATTCAAATGAGGAGATGTATTTATTCTGTTCTGTGAAGTGCTCCAAGCTGTGTGTGCATTTAATGCTTACGTATTCAGAGATGAAGGACTGGAAAAGTTCTATCTCAAGCTGTAGAAGAGAAATGGTATCATTCCCAGAATATTTATTCTAATGTTCTTTTCCAAAGGCTGTTTTCATATTTGTAGTTATCATTATCATCTTATAAAAGACCTTAATGTTTCACAAACGGCGTGATTTGTTTAAGTCACATAATTAACAACATTCTTGACTGTGTAGCAATAATTAGTTTGTTTTCATAGAAATACTCTGTTTCATCTCTCTGTACAGAGGTTGAAAAATGATGGAATAGCAAAAATGTTCAGTCTCACAGCTGAAGATGAAAAGTTTACAAAAATAAAATCACCAGCAATGACAACATGTGATCCTGTTTTAAGTATGACCTTTAGCTCCTTAAAGGATGTATAATTCGATCCTAGAAAGTAACTCAGATTTGCAACACTACAGTAGTTTAAATTGACAGCCTTTAGATTTCTTTGTCTGAAGACATTACTAGGAATTCAGCTGTACATTTGCTCATGGACAACACAGACAACATCAAGCAAAACATGAAAAATAAAGAGAAGGCTCCCCTTGCTTTCAAAGTCTACCCAAGATAATATGTGTTTTTGGTAAAGCAGGGAAAAAAAGTTTAAGTTTTGTCCCAAGTAGAAGCAGCTATTCTGGATCTGGTCTTATTTGAAATAAAATTCTACAGAGATTTACAGAAACCAGCTCAGGCCTTTTGGGAATACGTTCTCTGTGTGAAAAACTTTGTGCTCTTTCACCAACAGGACTCTACTGTAAAGATAATAACAAGAGCCTTATTTTGGTCAGAGAGCATTGCAGGTTATCTGCAGATGTCTGCTTTATTATCACTTCAATTCAAGACCTACATTTTTATTCATTGTTTCTCTTATGAGTAACATTTTGAAAAGTAATATCAAATAAATGGACCTGTGGCTGTGGCCCCACACAATGCTTTCTTTTATTAGATGTCTCAGTTGTTCTGTGTTGGAGGATGATTAAAGTATCTTGAACAGAGTTTTCATAGTTACATAGTTCATAGTTCATTTTATTCCATGTGCATTCACAAATTAGTTGATGGTAATCTATTAATAAAAACTTAATATTCTGCATTATTCTCTATAGAATGTTGCAAGGTTTTTGTCTTCTTTTTTTTTTTAATTTTTTAATTTTTTTTTTTAGCAACTGGAACTATTCACAGACTCCCTTCAGAGTATGATAAGATACAGATTACAGTACTGGCTTGATAATGGCCAAGACTTTTCCTTCCTCTCTGAGTAACATAAACTCTAAGATGAGAAGTGATACTTTACCTTCATAACTAACATATTAGCCATTATTTAGTCTTGAGATTATTAAAACCAGTTCTAAAATGTGGATCAAGAATTTACCACTGAAAACCAGCATATGGTAGACTCTGTTTTCTTGGTCCCAACAAATCAGTACCAGCAATCATGTTATCTGCAAGATTAACCTCCCTAAAAGCTCCTCCCTCTCCAGACCGCAGGAGATAAAAAAACGGGAAGAACTTGATTTTTACAATGTTAGACCACAACAAACCTGCCTGGGGACTCATTGATTTCTCTGGAGTTAAATTGTTCCAAGTAACAATACCAGCTCATTTAATGATCCCTTTGGAAAGCAAGTTTTAATGATAAAGTGACCAAGATAGAAGGCATAGGCTGGAAGAGAGGAGACACAGGAGTAGGACAAGACAGCACATTACCAGACAGTCTCAACATTCACAGGAGTGCCAGGAAGTTCATTAATGACTGGAGACCTCTGATGCTTTCTGCTTGCTCTACATGTTCTCAAATATTACCTGGAAGAGGAAGGCCTAAACTGGAACTATGAAAGAGTAGCATTATGGAGGCTGCTGGCTGACTTTTTATCCTTTTAATTTTTAGCAGATAAGGAAGATTTGGTTACTTCAGAAGAAAAATGAAGAACTGATCACGGTTTACAAGGATGAGCACGCGGGAGGACTGCAGGGGATGGAACACTGTAAAAGTAACAGGACATAATACATAAGCAGCAAGACCCTGTTTCTTAGAAGACTCAAGTAAACAATATGATCATAACTAGGACAAGATTCACAGTTACAAGTCAAGAAAATATTTTGTGATTCTTGTTTTTCCTCACACCTCTAACATTTCAGAGATAGTCAAAGTCCCAAAATCCCTCCAGGAGCATTGAACAAAGTAGCTCACGTATCTTTAGCCGTTTTTCCTCATTTTTTGTTGTTGTTTTTGTTTTATTTGTTTCTTTGTTTTGTTTTCTTTGTTTGTTTGTTTGCTAGTTTGCTCATTTTTGGGTTTGGTTTGGTTTTTTCCCCCTCCCAAAAAGGAATTTATTTTTCACTTAAATTTACTTTTATTCCACACATGCCTTTGATCTTTCTCTGCAAGGAAAATAATTCTCACAGTGATGCCAGGACATCACTAGTTTGCACAGCAGTATGTTCTGTAAACTGGGCTACCTTTGAATATGTGGTGGAAAGTAATTCTGTGATGTTCTCTAGCTAGCCACATCTCTGTGCATGGTGGAACTCTAAAAAAAAAAAAAGGAGTTCAGAGCATGCAAAGGAGACACTGTGTAGTCTTACCCCATTCTGGCTTGGATCCAGACCTTTTGTTACCCTTTTAAGGACATTCTTCTGCCCTAGGAGTGCCATGTGTCCATAATGTTTACAACAGAATTAAGATTACCAGTGATACTGGTCTTAGGATCAAGAGGCAAGTCTACATTCAATACCATGTTTATACTCCCAGCTGGTTTTCCCAGAATAAGTATACACATCAACAATTACATAATGTATGAGTAAGATCTGTTTATTCCTTACCACAGCTTCAGCATTAATCATTTGTTCTTCTCCAAACCACCAGTAAAACTCTGTGCTGTGGAAAAGTACTAAACAATGTGTAGTGCCTTGGATCAGGACCAGGCTCAGACCAAGCCCAGGTTTAACAATACAGTTTTGCACATGGTCATTACACTGTATTTCAGCTCTCTGCTCCCAGATAAAGGAATTCCTTCAGTTTTCCATTCAGCTGGTGCCCTGCTCTCAACCAGTAATTTTGGAGTATGGATTTTTTTAAGACATCCAAATGTAACCAAATACAAATTTTTGAGAACAGGAGATCACTTATGTGGCACTTTTTGCCAAAATTATAGGAAAAAAGTTATAAGCCACTAAGATCCCTAACATTTTGCAGTGCTGTAGAAAGCTGCAAGGCCAAAGCTAATGGGGTTTTCTTGGGTATTGGATTGGTGTCACAATTACTCAGTGCTGATGAGTGGCATATTTAAGAAGCATGTGCCAGTCTGGGGATTATGATAGAAAGAAAAAGACATTTTTAGATCACTGCATCTAGTGGATTCATTTGGAAGTATTGATAAATAGACACAGCTGGCAGCAGAACCAGCGGCTGAACTGTCTTTTGTTTCCTGTCTCCTATGAAGTATTAATATGAGGTGAAGTTTATTGGTATTAAGAAACAAACTGAAAGCAACAGGGCAGGGAAATAACAAAGAATAGAACTAATATTTGTCTAGAGTTGCCTAAATTCCACAAAAAACATGAGCAGTCTTCTCTTAGCTTTGTCTGCTACTGCTTTCCTGAGAACTTCAGCAAATACCACTCTGTGAGATATCTCCTTTCACAGCTACTGAAGTGTTACAGTACCTTTTATAGCTACTAAAGATTGTGTGTTCATTAGCACCTTGGCCATGCAACTACACAGCCATTGCTGCAAATCACTGTGGGTGGGTGTGTTTCTTCAAACTCACGCCCACAATACCCAGAATGGTTTTCACCTCTCACTGTAACACTTTTCACCTGGACCACCTAACTCCCTGTAGTTTTCAATACAGCTGGTCTGCAAACAGACATGCTGTTTTCCCCACATACAATATTTATGTCCTTCCACGTTTAACCCCAATAGAATCAGTGCTAAAGGTGAACATTAAACCAGAGAATGAGTCCTTTAATTACATCTGCTACTGACACAAATGTTCTTTATATCCAGAATCTCCTGCTAGTCCTCTTATGAACTACTGTGTACCTCTGGCAGGAAAGCAAGTGTTCACAGGCTTAAGGAATTCCATATTCATTTTATTGATGGTAATTCTGTTAGCTGTGCACTCTGAGGCTCCTTCTGGAGCGTGGACTGGCTTGGCTAATGGATTCTGCAAACAGAGCATACATTCAGGGGGAATTCTCCAGGGAATTGAAAAATGAGCCATTACCTTTATACAGACATTAGGAAAAAAACAAAACAAAGCAAAAGAGCCCTCCAAAACTTAATACAACAATATTTGTAAAGTGTGGTTCAGCCTGGATGGTGGAATATCTAAAAACCTTGCTTAAATGTTTGCAATCCAGTCTAGTGACAGACATGTTTACTGTGAGTACCTAAACCATTTGTAGATGGCAGCTGCCACAGACTGAGAAACACTGACTTAGAGGATTGCTGGTAGCCTAATCCACCTCACTGCAGAAACCAGTGCCAGCTGATGGCAAAGGAAACTACCCAGTCCTGCATATCCCAGCACACATCAAAAATTGTGGCAATTTATTTTCATATAGGTTACAGAATAAGATCTGATGAACCCATATGAAATACCTCTGGGGCAAGTCCAATTTCTGTTAGAGAGGAGCTCACACCAAAATCCTTGCCACAGTTTCAACCAAGATTTTGTGAGTTGCCTCCAGAGAAAGCCAAGGGACAGAAGTACCTGTTTGCTGTAAGGCATCAGTAGGCATGACACAAAGAGGATTAACAATGTCAAAAGTTTAGGATTAACATTTTTGGTCTAAAGCCACAAGGTTTTGTGCTTCTGGGTTCTTCAGGTCATGCTTAGTCTGGATGTGTCTTAGCCAGCCATTTAAACTGAATTCATCCCTTGAAAACACAGAAAGGTTGGAAGTTGATCTCACTGCCTAAAGAAGTGATAAGTTAGCCTGTTTCTCAAGCACGTATTAGAAATGGCAATTAAAATCTAATTCTAATTAGCAGCACTGGATGCTAATCCAAATAAACAACAAGCAAATTTGTTGTGCAAATTTTTAGCTGCAGAAGTAGACACTTAGTAGATAATGTGCAAGTTAATCACTGTTGCAGCAGCAAATAGACCAGACTGTAAATACATCAAAAACACACTTCAGATTTCTTCTGCCAAACAAATTATTGTCAGACCAGACATTAAGGCTGATGCTGAGGCAAGGGCAGCCTCTCTAGGCCTTAGTGTCTGGTCTGATTTCTGGTTAATTAGGGCTGAGAAGTTGAAAAGTTTGCAGCTCTGTTATTCTTTACCTGCTCTGAGGAGTTAAATTAGGAGAAACCTCAGGCTCTTTGTTTTCTATCTCTAATAGTCATCCAATAAAAATTACAGAGAGGCTGAAAGCCTGTATCTGTCAGCTCAGACTTACTACTGTGGGTCAGGTCATCAGGAGAGCCAAAAGAAGTGAGGATCAAGGAACTCTAAGCATTAAATTGTCTTTTGTCTAACCATTCCTACTGCAAACTGTGTCCCAAATAAGGCAATTATAAGGCTCCTCATTCAGTCCTCTTAATTTACTACCATAGTCCTAATAAATGCTTTCATTAATTTGAGCAGCACTAGCTCCTGATCCTATATCTACCCCACCAGGCACTTCAGAAATGTGAGTAGTGCTATTACTATTCATGTGTGTACATCATGCAATGTGCCTAGGGCCAATATCCTGAAAGTTCAGCATCTAAATATCTTTTGAGAATATGGCCTACATTAAAAAGAATTGAATTTGTGATACATTTTAGCATAATGCTACCAGAAATTACACTAATAACTGTAATAATCCCTAACCTAGCTGTTATAAGGGAGGGGAGCCATGTTAGAATTCTAAGAAACAGAAACACATGGAAATATTTGGATTATGTCACCCAACATTATATATTGTGTGTTCTAATTGCAAGGAAGCTGGGACTGCAGTGCAAAACAGCAACACTTGTGAATTTGGACTGCCATTACTGTCACATTTTGTTGAGTACTACATTTATACGCATTTTAATGGTACTCAAAATAGAATGCCAGACCTTCGCAGCTTTACTTGCTCTATTAAAAGGGTCTGAAGTCAAAGTCTAGAACCAAAGGAAAGAAAAAAAAAGAGATGAAGAAAGAATGGAAAAAAGAGGAAAAACCTATGTGATGCCTTTCCTGGAAACAATTCTGTGGAAATAGTAACAATAAACCTATTCTAGAAATAAAGGCATGTAATCCACTGCTCCATAAGGAAAGTAGATCTTTTAACTACTGTAAAACATGTGAAGTACTACCTTTCAATAGTTAAGCATAAAACAAAGCTTTTCTCTTCATCTTCAAAACCAGAAATCTGAAAACTGGACTAAATACAAATCCAGGGAGTTTCATTGATCCAATTCTATACACATTTGTAAATAGCCCTTTAAAACTCTGCCTGATTACAATTTACATGCAAGTCTTATAATAGAGACCTGGGCTTTCACACAAACACGTATTTCAGGACTTTCTGACAGCAACTTACTGTATTATGAAGGAAAAGGAGACAATTTATCCCAAAGATGTTTGGATACCTTCTTGCTTGTAATTCCACACAACAGTAAAACATCTGGCAAGAAAAGGAAAAGAGTGTCCTCTTTTCTGCATATGTCAAATTGTAGAGCCCTTATTAATATCCATGGCCTCTCCTCTATCCCACCTTGAACAGCTCCAACTATAACTGAAAGGCTGAGTCTAGAGCTTCAGCAGAGACCTTTATCTTGGCACTAGCTTAAATTCTGCCTCTCCAAAATGGTAAGAGTAAATTTGCATACACTGAACTCATAACATTAAAAAGAACTGCTTTCCCTTCCAAAACACTACAATCCCTATTTCTGAGCTTGTTACAACTTAATTCAACTCAGCCATGACTGGGCCAAAGCTGTAGAATGAGGTCTACATACACTAGGGTGATGCATACTGAATTGCAGACATGGTAGACTTGAACTGGAATTTGAACTACATTTCAATTTGTTGGCAATGTCGCTTTTTTTAATCATTCCTGTAAATGCAGCTGTTCAACACGTGAGGCCTAGAAATGATACACCATGATTGGATAATTCTTATTAATTTATGTCACTGCTGCATCTCTGAAAGTCATGCTGAGTTAGCCTATCAGTTTAATCAGGGTGCAGGCAAGCTGCATGCTTGGGAAGTACATGGAGAAGTTACCTTTGTTTTCAGAACTTCTGAAAGGAGTTCCAAGATACTGACTGCAGCGTCTTGCCTCATGTCCCTGCCTCAAAGATTAACATTTTGCCAGTAATAATCACCTGAGCTCTTATTCCTTAATTTAATTGGAAGGCAGTGATATATATAAAATTAAAATGCAAAATTAAATAGTTCAAAGGAAAGGACTTTATCTCTCACTCATACAGTTAATGAGAGATGTGTATTATGAAAGGTGTCTGTACAAATGTTTAACTTAAAAATGTAAATTAAAGTTCTGGTCTCAGACATTGGAGCAACTTCAGAACAGCACTGACTCTGTAAAAACATTCAGTGATGCTAAGATCTTTCTAGGTTAACACAAGGAGAGTAAAATTGTTTGAGATTCATTGGCATAAGAATTGGACTTGAATTTCTTTAAGCAAAAATGTATTCCTTGCTTTATTGTCTTGCAACTCAGATCTCTTATGATAATTGTGTCATGTGAAGAGCTACAAAGATTTGAACTGTAGTTGTGCTGCGTGTGAAGACAGAGTTTGTAAGGACATATGGACATGGGGAAATTTGTGATCCATGCAGAGCAACATTAAGATTACTGGGGCTGAACTCAGTTTCAGGATCTGTCCCACACATACTTCTTCATGGGCCTAGAATGCAGAAAACTGGGGAAAAACTCCATAGCAATTGTGAAAATATTGTGTAAGATTTTAATTTTTCCTATGGCATGGTCATAACAGTGTCTCCAATGATCTAGAAATTATTGTTGTAATGATTGACTTACTCTATTGGGAAATATACTGAATTTGCCTAGGGGAAGAGGCAGGACAAAACACTATTCTAGTACAATTATTTTATATGGAATGCAACAGGTCATGTAATCACAACACATATTAGGCATTGCATAATTACATTTTTTCTTTTGTATCATCAAGGCAGTGCAATAGCTGAAGTACAAGACTGCCATGAGCTAAATAAAAATACAACCAAGTTCCAAAATATTTACAATTTTAGCTGAATGCATCCTGCCCAGGATACATATCCTACTGCCAGATCTGGATACGTCTTCTGCACAGACATTGACCATTCCTTCCCTTTGGTAGAAAGGATTCACAATATGAGGGTGCAGCAACAAGCTGCCTGCTAATCTTGCTTCCCTGGAGGCCCTGCTGGCTTGCTCAGCACTTAAAGTAAGTCAGATAAGTGCTTATATATCACAGTGACAGGCATTATAAATATCCTGCTCAGCTGTGTGCATATGGAGCTGCATTAAGTCCAGGGCAACGTACACGTGGATCTGGAGGCAAAATGTTCGGTGCAGTTTCACTTGTTAACCACACATGTAATGACCTTCCCAACTACCCAGGTAAAATGCCAGATGTCCAAAGATGCTGAGCTGACTCCTCTCTGCCAGCAGGTACCTGAGAAGCACCTATGTTGTCAGCAGCTCTGCACTGCAGAAGCGGCTGAGTGCCTGCTCTCTGCGCTCTCAAGTGGCATCAACAAAGACCTCAAGTTGGTGGCCTTAGGGACAGCCAGGAGTTCTTTGCTGCCTGTATTCCCAACAGCATCAGTGGGAACTCAAAGCTCTTTGAGTCTCCCAGTTCTGTGCCCAGCCCAGCTGTCAGTGGAAGTCTCATGTCACGCAACATTTTGGAACCAGCCTCTGACTTTTGCTTCTAACGTGACCTGAAGTTGAGCCATAGGTGAAAGAACTTTCATCTCTGAGTAATCACATTGTCTGCATCAACATGATTAAGCCAGCAATACATTCAGAGCTTTGCATATGAGATAAATTAAAGCTTTTTGTTCAATGGCACTGAATGCATTTGAGTTAAAAAGGGTGTATAGAGTGTCCCTTCAGTAACCCTGCCTTGTCATCATGATACACCACCCTGTACTCCTAGGGCTCAGAAAGATTAAGAGAAGCATTTACATCTTGCATTAATGAAGCAACAGATTATGAGGTTGTGCACTCTGTTTGCTTATTTTTATTTATTTATTTTTTTGTTTTACAACCTAAGTGAATCAAAAGTTTCAGCGGGCTGAAGAGGATGATCTCAGCTGATGTCTGGAAGTAATTTTATAATTGCCTAGTAAGTCAGAAATGACAAAACCTACTTTTTTTTTTCCCCATGGCACTGAGACCACCAGTTGCTGTAATTCTTGCCATGATCTATGCTGCTTGTACTTGAGAGGTTTCTTTTCAAGGAAAAAACTGTTTACATCCATGACTAAAACAAGACATATTGTACAGTGGAGGATATTTGGTTACAGAATAAAAAGACTGGAAGAAGGGGAGAGAAAATAAAAACAGCAAGCAGTGACTTAAGCCTTCAAACATTCTCCTCTTTTTTTGCTTCAATACTGCTTTGAGGTTTGTTTTGGAACAATTTCTCAGCAGAAGTCTTGGGCTTTCTCACAGATGAGAGTTCTTATTTCCCAAAATTGTTTTTATTATCTGGTTGCAGAAAGGAACACAGTTACTTTGTCAAACAAAAGGCACCTGAAACCCTACCATCATTAGAGAGGTTCATAGTGACTCTCAGCAATCTTTGTATGGGGAAACTTTGCTCAAATTGATTTTAACAGCAGAGCCTGGTGGCTAGAGGGGGAAACTTGATGTCTCCTATTTAATCCCAAACCTCCTGTGAACCCAGCAGACAACACGGAAGTTCAGGATTACCTCCAGGTCTCTCTCCTGAGGATGAACTGGTAATTATGATAAATGTCACTTCCTCGTTGTACTGCTATAGCTAAAGGTAAACACAATGAGTCAGATCTCAAAATAAACAATTACTGAACTCCTTCCAGAGCCATTAAAGTATCTCTCTCCCTTACCTAACACATGCTGTCTGATGTCTTCTGCTTGTGTGACAGATGATCTGCAGCCACCATTGGCATGTGCATGGTCACCCCCAAACTTTTATTTAGGAGTGCATACAGCACAAAGACAAGCTGCCATGCAAAGAGAGAGGAGGCTGGATGCAGTGGTTCAAACAGCCAACCCTGTGTTTGGTGTAGTGCTTTAGTCCCTGCTCTCTGCTACAGGAAGGCGTTATATTACATACCCAAATCAGGTCGGTCTTCTGTGGCTGCACACCACCAACCTCATTTCTGTGGATTCTCTGCTTTTTGGATTGCAGAGGCTGTTTGTATACCCTATAATACAACAAAGGCCAGGTCTCAAGTGGGATCTGTAGATGATATAGCAATAAACTTAGCAGGGAAGTAATATTTTATGTTGTCCTTTGTCTTTATACAAGGGCATTAGGCACTCTGAGGTAGGCCAGTTAGGATTATTACTTTTTGACTGGCAGGGTCCAAATTACATGTCATCTGATTAACTCCTTTTATAGTTTATTTGCAGGTGTTGGTGAATGCAGTGGGGCTGCCTGTAAGCAGTTCTTCACTGTGACAAACTTAGAGAGATCAAGTGGCTTGCCAAACATTTTTTTTTCCAGGATGCCTGCTGCATACAATCTGTCTTTTTGGCATCTACAAGCCTTACGATCTGCATGTCCTCCCGTCATCTGCTATTTGGCTATCGTCTTGTTTAAAAAAGGGGTTTTGGAACTTAAATGTCAACAGGTGTGACAGAGTGTATGAAGGCATGCTGTACAGAAACATGACTAATTATGATCTTCTTTTCACTTAAATTTTTATCCCGTTAACAATTGAAGTTAAAAATAACGTGCATACAGTGCACTGTGACTTTAGAAAAAGTTCTCTAATTAATAGAGCTTCTAATTAATGAAGCCTTACAATCTGTGTTGGTTATAAGTCATCCCAACTCATACACATCTTGCTGTTTACCGCAAGTCTGGTATCAGGCTGATCTGTCAGGCATTTCGTACACGGCGTTTCTGGAGTAGGGGCAGGGGTCTGACCAGCATCTAACCCACATAAGCAGCTTCTGAACAGATGGGACTGGAGACCTGGCAGCTGAAACACCCAGTCTGTTCATCGACTGTGGGCACAGAGCACAGCCTGTCCAGACAGATTTTGCACCTTGAGTTAGAATGCCTATGGCAAAGGTGTTGTACAAGGAGATCTGTGAGCATTTTAGAGCTCTGAATCCCAAACATCATGGATATTGAAATGCCAAGTGGTAGAGAGTACTAGTGCCTCATTAAAGTACTCCTCAGCACATACTTCTGCAGAGCAGTGTTCCACAAAGAGAGAAACAATATTTTGGCTCTTCTGCTGCTTTAGAAGTAAAGAGCTAGCAGAGAAGCTGGGAGCACATACCTCACTGTGACATATGGCAGCAAAGAATACGCACTATCTTTCCCTCTGGTTTCTCCTTAGAGACACAGAGGAAAAGAAAATTCATGGGTTGTGCTTCATATAGTTGCTCAAATTGAGGGGCAAGAAGACCACATGGACTCCCATTCATACATCTCAAAAAAAAAAATTAACCAAAGGATGAAGAAATGGGTTACCCTTCATATAAAGGACATGATCCAGAATACCTACCTTGTATCCCAAAGTGCTGATTTGTGCTTATCTTTAAGCATCTATAACTCCTTGCCCTGTGCAGCTTTATTAGGATAAATAAAGGAAACATATCAGAGGGCAGAAGATGGAGAGAAGCAAGGCAAAGAAATACCTACATTTTTATGATTATTTGCAGGAGATGGATTCTTCTCAGCGCCTTATCATCAGTCTTATAGTCACTAGCTAATTTGCTACACTCAGGGTCAGAGGAATCGTATTTGTCTATACTTGTTTGTGCAAGCGTATGTGAGGTAAAGTGAAGTATGAAACGTCAGGAATACCAGTGTTGTAATTCCACCCTCGTTGCTTCACAGATTTTCCTAAATTCCAGGTACTGACTATTTCTTTCTAACTGTGTCATTGCTTCCTGTACTCAGCTTAATCCAGGCAGTGCCATTAGGTTAATGCAGAGGCTGAGCACAGAATCTTTCTGCATTATGCCAAAAAAATCACCCAAAATAGGTCTGTGCAAAAAAACCTTTATGATGAATTTGCAAAGGCTCCTGTAAATGCCTAAGGACTTTGCACTCTATAAATATTTAAAACAAATATCTCCCAATACATAAACACACTCATTTCCTGCTGATAAACCCAGATGCATCAGCAGGGGTGGAGGGAAGGCAGTTATCTGCATTCAGATGTTGTTCAGCATATCTCTAAATGCAATGAAACTTTTTTGTGTTCATTCTTCCTTTTCACTTATCTGTTTCATCATCATATAGCATTTCAAAAATGCAGGAGATGTAATCCAGCTCCTAATCTGAGTTAATGGGAACTCTGTCTAATTAAAAACTCATCAGTGTAAAAATGTTTTGTTCACAGCAAAAGAAAAAAAAACCTACAAAACACAACCCTTAAAAATTCCGTCCTACAACATTGCTACTTTTATTTCTTGTGCATGATCTGCTCAATTAGACAGCAATTTACCTCAATTAAACAACATCACATACGTGCAAGAAGAGCCTTGTTTACACTAAACAGTTTGGGAAGATGAAAGGTGTTTTCTAACATGGGAGTCAGCTCATCCACTACCGAAAAGTAACAACTCAGGAGCAATAAAGTAGCTCCTGACAGCTCAGTCTAATATTACACAGCAGCAGAGAATTAATAAGAATAATAATAAAAAAATGGTATCAAGTACTATCTATCAAGGAAAAGCTACACAGGCAGAATGTTTCTGTGTAATGAACAGTGCATCTGGGTCAAAAAGGTCTTCAAACAATTAGGCCTCATTTTTCTGTCTCAGCTGTGCAGTGCCTGCTCTCATCCTGTTTGCCTGCCCTGATTCAGATGTAAATTGGATTGAGGGAGCGTTCAGCAAGTGCTGCACTCGTGTCTGAGGTACTTGGGCTCCTCTCAATGCTCTGCTGAGTAACTGAACCCTGGCTCTGCTCTTCCGACCTAGTGCCATCTCTGAAAGGACACGAGGACAGCAAATATAGAGATCTAGCTCCAGCATTCGGAAGTCTGGCACTGTCCCAGAGCTCTAGGAGCTGCTTCACTGCTCTCTCCCAAAACCTGCCAGGTGGTGGGTGAAAGCCCAGAGAGCGTGTGGACTGCTGTCTTTGCAATTTTATTGCAAAGCTCAAGTAGGTGTGTTGTTTGCTTACCAGTGCTTGTTTGCACTGCTGCATTTCTACCATTCCTGTTTGGAGAACAGCCTTCCTCTCTCCACTTCCAGAACAATGCCTTGCAGGGAAACACTTAGTGATACACTCGGGAGAGCTCCCGCTGCCTTTGCGTGGGAATGAGCACCGATTGCATGTGGAGATAGAGTCAGGTTAGATTTCCACTTTCTAAGTTCAAATAAACTTCTCTAACTTATTTAGTAATGTGGAATTAACTTTACATTTAAAATAGGTCCTGTGCCCACAAACTCAGAATAGCAGGAAAACACTCCTTGAGTTTTAAAGGCTTTAACCCTCGCAGATCTGGAGAAGCTGATTCTTTTCTCTGCATAGCAGCCAAGAATGGCACAATTGGAGGTGGGCCAGGAAAATTGGATGATTACAAAGATAGGTGTACAGACTTATGACATTTTCTGACTGCCCTTACCAGTGCAAGAAGGTTTTATTTTCTATTTCTGTTCTTTGCCTTGCTTCCTTTGTTCCAGAGCATGATCTCCCTGTTCAAGCAGTGCTACAGATTACCTTATTTTAGTACCATATTGATCTCTACCTGCAGCTGACAGCATGCAAGAGTTGCCTGGATTTTTTTTTATGAAAGTTAAAAGATTTTTAATGGTGTTTTTTGCCATGAGACACAGATGAAGCCTGTGCTCAAAACACTGAGCCTTGTTTAAGCCTACAGTGACAGGGTCAAGCAATTTCTTTGACTCTTTAGGCCAATTTATTCCATTTAAATTAACACTACATCAACAAGTCCTTGGCTTCTCTGCGGTCACCGAGGCTGCCAGTAGTGATGATGACATTTGCAAATGAAACCTTGCCTGCTGTGAGCTGCTGGGTTGGAAGGCGACTGCTAGACATTTGAATCCAATGTTAAGCAGAACTGTGATGATGTTTTGGGAGTGAATTTGTAACGAGTTTCCTATTTGTCTTCATTTCAGGGGTACTGCATTACTCCAACAGCCTGAATCACACCATGAAGCTTGTCTTGTTACAGTTTACAGAGTACATATATCTCCTTGCATGGCCTATAGGGTCTGGTGTCTTATTTATTTTAATCTCTTCCCACGTCTAGATTTTAAGTTGTTCTTCATCCTTTATCCATATTTGGTTCTCACTTCTGTTCTCTGCTCCCACAGATGTAGAAATGAAGAGAATTTATTTGGTTTCCCTTCTCCCAGGGTGAACCTGAGGAACACATCTTCCCACCTCTTTCAGTCACCAAACAGAGATATATGGCTCTTCCATAAGCAGGTAATGCACTATGATGACATATGCTCAGCTACAAGAAACTGTGAAGCATGCATGGTAAAATAATTTACTCAGTATTTTATGTGAATCAAAGCAGATTCTGTTCAAACAGAGCAATATCTTGCCAATTGTATGGAGAAGCAGGCAGAGGCAAGCCTAGAAAGCCTTTTTTTTTCCAGATCTTTGCATAAGCTTTCTACATTTTTGATTTGAAAGTAACAATAGGAGTTAGCAATTACATACACAGGGCCCACCTCCACTTTGAGCTCAGTGTGGCCATTTATACCTATCCTAAGCAACTGCAGAAGAGCACCTGGAAGAGGCAGAACTTCCTGGAAGCGTACAATGCACACTGCAAAGGAGATGGAGCTTCACCACATTCTGCTGTGTTCACCAAGGTGTCTGAATCATCAAAGGGCTGGAGGAGCATTGCCAGTGCAAGGGACTGATAGACATGGGAGTGAAAATGACTGAAGCATTCACTTGTTGTAAAGAAGCACTTCCATGTATTTTTGCTTCCATGGCAGAGGATAGCCTGATGAGAGGGAAAAGGAGTGCAATATGCAGACATTGGTGATAGTAGCAGAGGGAAAAAATGGAAACTGTGCTGTGGGTAGACCAGCAAATTGGAATGGATTTTTTTTCTACTCTAAAAAGAGGAGAATTTCCACACATACCTGCTAATTAACAGGACACCCTTCACTGCCAATATCAACAGGAAGTGCAAATCCTAGTTTGGTTTCCTTTGTTTAAGTTTTTAGTCACTGAGCGAGCAGTAGATAAGTGTACTGTAGAAAAAGCTATGATAAATTCTAAATTTTCATGCCAACACAGCTTCTGCTTCCACTTCTTTGCTGACAAATTCTTGCCATGCAAAAAGTAGGATAATTAATGGAAGAAATTCAGAGTAGAAGATAAAACATGAAGGCAAAGATTCTGCTGCTGCTGTTGAACTTCTTGGAGGAATGAGGAATGCTCCTGCTCTTCTGAACATCTTGCCAATTAATATTAATTTCCTGTTGTTTCCTCAGGGTAGGTGGCAGAAATCATGGTCGTTTTTAACAGCCTATATAAAGGGAAGTTCATGTGCTCTGGTAGGGTGATGGTTACCTGGCATTATGCAAATGGGGAAATTTAGGCTTTATCAAAGACTGTGGGAATTCTAAACTAGGGAGAAATGGGGCTGCGTTTTACTCAACCTAAAAAATTTCCTGATCCTACAGAACATACCTGGAACATTACCTGAAGCTTGGTTGGTGGAAAGGCTGGATGTGATCAGCTGGATCTCAGAACCAAACCAGCAAGAAGAGGTGCAAATGCCTCTGTGTGACCACCTAGACCGTCTCTTGAATTGCAAAAGTTGATAACAATATTTAAGAAATGGTGGATAAAAATATGAGAGGGAAATATTTATATTTCAAATAGTTGGGTCTTTTCCTTTCTGATTACTAACAAAGTTGCTTGGAAAAGTCCAATATTTCTATTTTAAAATAAGCTAAGAGGAAAGGGAAACACATTTCCTGTGCATCTTCTTTTATCTTTGTGTGACTTCATAACAGAATTAATTGCCACTCCGTGCTTTATCTGGCAAGAGGGATGGTTTTGATTTGGAACAACATTGCAACAAACACACAGAAGCAGAAGTGGGCATGGGTCTTTGGGACTTGGACAGAAAGATCAGTCACTTTTGGATGAGAGGTGCTGGCAAACCATTGAAACAATCTGTTGAGGCAAAGAATAAAAGGACTGCACAGTGGATATCAGGACTATGTACTGCCTGTAACACGTCGCCTACCGTTCAAGGTTACAAGCCTAATGTACACAAAATAAGGTCAATCACAGCAGCATCTGAGTCATTCAATGTATTTTTGGATGTGTGTGACTTCTCAATTTCACACCTGCGCAGCAGGGCTTGATTCCTGTGTTGCAATTGCTTCTGACTCAGTAGGCATTACAAATAATCAGTGCTCCTTGATTTCTCCACCTCTCTTCCCGAGGAATCTGTTACCTACATTTGGTTTCATGCCAGATCAAAAGCAACTAATTCCATTTTTAACCCTGAAGCTGTTTAATCATGTCTCTCCTCTTCTACCTTTTTCCCTCACTGTGAGAGGGTAATGACCCATTTTTGAATGGGTCTGTAACAAAGCCCCTCTCCTGCACAATTTACTAGTTTACAACTATTCCAAAAGCTCTACTGAATTCACAGACAGAAAATAGCCTTTAAAACACGTCTTAGAACAGCAAGAACAGTCAGTCAACTTTGCAGCCATGCTAATCACTTTTCCTACATTTCATGCATTTGGGATCTGAAAAGGGGGGGGTCTCTGCCATATTTCTTTAGGCAACACAAAACACACTGAAGAGATTTCAGCTCTGCCCACACCATGCTCACACGCAGACTGCCCAGCACACCGGCACAGCTGGGTGAAGATGCCTCCCTGCAGAACTATCCCCTCTTCCCCATGAACAAGTCGGGTGTACTTAATTATCCACCTTCACAATAAATTCACCACAGGCACCAAAACACACACAGGATACCATTACTGTGGCTTACTCTACTCACCTAACTTAAAGCTCTGTTACTATAGATGTCAGTTTGGCCCATAATTGCCAGCCTGCACGTTGTAGAAGAGCTCTGGAAACGAAGCTCTCTGGGAAGCAACATACTCCAGGGAGGATAGAGCTTTAAATAAAAATGTTCTCATAGTCAGAGAATGAATAGGCAGAGTAAGCAGAGGTGAGATCTAGGATTAAAAATCTGATGATTCCTCTTGGCTTGCTTTTATTGCTGCAGACAAACATGGAAACACAGCACAGGTTCTCACAGCTTTGTGGGCTGCATTAGCTTTAGTTCTCCCTCCAGCAGTGCAGGCAGCTAAAGCTGAAGGGTAGAACTCTCTTACAGATAAGCAGCAGCCACATCCCCATGATACTACCAGGTTCAGCAGGGCCATAGCTCTAACTGGAATGTGCATGGCTGCTTCTTAAAGCACTATTCAGGAATGTTTGCCTTGGAAACTACAATGCTTCAGCCTGTGTTCCTTAGCAAAGTCCTGGGAGAGCTGGTCACTGGGGAAACTGCCAGCTAGCAGGAGCCCTACCTTGTAGAAGAGGGAGTCCATTAGCACCCTGCTATAGTGGGCATAATGGGGTGGGACTGATGTGGGTTTAGACAGTGCACTCATGCATAACATATGTTGTCAAAAAATCCTCGTGTTCTTCACTGATCCAAACTGCTTGCTTTCAATTTTCCCAAAGCCAGAGACAGGGACTAAACAAATCACTGAGTTTGTGTGAAACTGTTCATCTAAACAGGGTTGATGGAGTTATGAGTTGTTGTCTTGTGGCTTTCTGAATGGGGACATTTATAGAGATGCTCCAAAAATTTGTGACTGATATACAGAGAATAAAGTGAACATTGCTGGAGTTAGATCACAAATTTCACTTTATGAGTAACAAACAGGTGTTTACCAAGGATTGTATGTGCCAAAATTAGTCACATTTTCCTATTTAATCTGATTTCTGCATTTCCCTTGCTAAGAAAGATCGTATGTATTTCAAGAACAGAGGACTAGATATCTGGTCAAGTACCATAGTCCTATTTCCACTCTGACTCTCATTCACAATTCTTTTTTTTTCCATCAAAGCTGTGGTTCAGGTGCTAGCTCTGCTTATAAAGCTTCAGCTCTTTTCAGGCTATCAGTAAAAAGAGCTCAATGAATTGAAGAACAGCACTAATAGTCAGCAGGAGCCTTGACCGTGGTTTGTAGCAGGTGCTAGTTTATACATATCACACTCTCTTTCAAGGTACTTCATAAATTAATAAAATGAAAACACTTGAACTACTGTAAGTGGTATATGAAATAATGGAGACAAAACATACAAATATTTCTCATAAAACTCCTTAGAATGCATTCTAAGTGTCTCATTTTATTAATAAGGATTCCAATCTACAGCTGACAAACATTCCAGTGAAAGAGAAATAAATCAATCAATCCTTCCCTTTTATAAAGATCAAAACAAACCACATTGTTGCATCTCGTGTTTAGGCAGAAACAAGGGATAATTTTTTTGAAGTGGTTACTAAAGGATATCCACCTACCCCTGCCATAGTTTTGCAACTGGAAGGAGCCCAGGTGGCTCAAACAATGTTTATCAATCCTTTTCCTGAGCTGCTGTTGGTGCATTTGAGCAGATCAATTGTGTTCAGTCAAGGTGATGGTGTCCATTCTGCAGTACCTCCTTGACCTGCAGGATATTTCATTTTTCTGCAACGCACTGCAGGGCCTGCATGGGTAAGACATGTCCCTTTGGCTTGCTGTTTGTCTGGCAAGCTTGTGTTTCCACAGGCATGTCAACACCTCCTTGGATATTAGCACAACTATAAATGTTAGTTTATGCTAATAAGTAAGACATTGAAAAACAAAGGAAAGGTCAGAAACTGTAGTTTTATATTAAGTGTGATTTCCCAAGACAAAATAAACCCGATTCACAGCACATGCTTACACTTTTCCAAGAGATATATTTATAGCTGTGGATATGTACTTTGGCTAACCCTATTGTAAGCACAGTGAAGGGAGGAGAGGAGGGGTTTTTTTCACTTTTAAAGTAAAAGAGGGAGGTTAATTGGTTCTGCTAGCTGAAGGGCTATGTGCCAGGCAGCAGGAGCATGCATTGTAATGGAAGAGCTACAGAGACAAATGAGACAGTCCACAGAATGAAAAAATCCACCTAATGCCTTGGGAGAAAGAGGGGGAAAAAACACCAAGGCACAAATAAAATAAAATAAAATAAAATAAAAGCAAGAAATCTCTGTCTACTTCAGATACAGTGATTTTAATCAGCATCTCATGCAAATATTAAATAACTCTTTGCTTAGAAAGGTAAAGAACCTATTGTTTCTGTGCTGTAATTGCTAGAAGAGGCGGTCAGGTCAGGACTGAAGTATTGTTTACTCGTCACCATCATATTTACCCTTTCTGGCCCAGAGACTCTAGAGCCCAAAGTAGCTAAAGGCATTCCATCATTAAAGGTTTGTGTCATGATCACAAAGAACAAATCTCACTTATTTTGTCCCCTTAAATCAGGGATGAATGATTTGTGTGAGCCAAGCAGCAGTGCAGTAAAAGCAAGCAGGAACAGATCTCATAGGCCTTGAAGGAAAATCACTAAAGAAAGGGACAGTTACTCCATGGCAATGTTTCACAGACACTGGCCGTGACAAGCATGTACATAAACTTATCACAAAATATTTACAGCAGGAAGGGGAGATCTTGATGGGAAAAAGAAGCTCTACTTAATTTTCTTGTTTATCCAACTTTTTTTCTGCTTAATTGAAAGGAGGGAAATGATCTTCTTCAATTTTCTTATTTCTTCTTACTCTGTGTAGTCCACTGTCCCTTTGTCCTTTCTTTCTTTCGTCCTTTGGCAGAAACTACAATTCTCCTTCAACAGAGACCTGCTTTGGAGAATCTCTTGTACTTACCCATTACTCTTCACTGAAGGTCACACATCCATTTCCAACACTGATTGATGATAGTACCTGGTATCATCCCAAGCTGCACAAAAGCCAATGAGAGCACCTGCAGTAGCCCATCCTCAGGAGAAGTGTCAGTGTCACTGACAAAACTGCTCTTAAAATACTAATAGTTTCTCTCAGGTCTTCACTTCTATTCACAGCATTATAAAAGCTCAGGAAGTGGTACTATCTCTGTGGTACAGATGGAATTTCATGAAAACTTACAGAAGGAACGATATGAGCCAGCACCGCTGTGTGACAGCAATTTTCTCCAGACCCAGCTGAAGCCAGAATGCACAGAAATTCAAAGGTGTTTCATTCAATAGGAATTAAGACCCTGGATAGCTTTCAGGATCTGGAAGAAGCAAGATTAAGATATGGATGTCTGGAAGATATTTTGGTCTGACTCTACACAGACCTAAGTTACTTGGGGTTTTAAGTCCCACTTTCAAACATGATCTTAATGTAACTGCTTAGGATCACACCTTCTCCATGATTTTTATAGGAATGTCCACTTGGATGGACAAGAGTTTGCAATTTGGACTAGACATAGTCCTTTTCTTCTAATAGATCTTTTACTTTATTGGATGTCACAGCTCATGAGCTTAATATTCTTCTCTGTAATTGCTAAAATTGTTAAAATTTTGCTTTCTGCCCTACAAAGTATGAAGCAGTTTAAAACTGTATATCACTAATGCTAATGGAAGATTTGGAAACTCTGCTGTGCAAATTCCACAGTGAACTGCTGAGGCCAGAGTCTTCTTTTCTTATGCCTCTTTTTAAATATACTTGGGGAAGTAAGTCTACATTTCCTTTGGTAGGTCAGCTGTAAAATTTTACTTAATAACTAAAATAAAGTTATGACATTATTTCCACTGGGATTGAACAGATGTGTAACTGAGAGAAATTCAGAGAAGGAGATTAGTAAGGAGTCCTTTTTCTTTCATGTCTTATTAATAGAACACCAAACCATGAAGCACTGAAATTTCCAAAGTGAAATTTCTGTTATATTTCACAGGCTGTGAATGCACAAGTTTTTCATGTGCTTGGCACATGCTAGAATACATTCTTATTTTTTTGTAAGTTCTTATATTAAAATGCAAATCTTAGAAATTGTCCATCTTATCAAGCTCAGTGTGTTGCTATGTGAGATTCTAGTTTTTGTAAAAAAAGATGGACACTGGGTAGATTAGATGCTTTTTTTCTACATAGAATATATTGGGCATTAATATACATAGTACTCACACATACATAATATTAATAAAATCATGACTTAATAGCCATGGCCAAAAAAATATCTTCTGTGGAATTAAACAGTAACATTGGAATTATTTTGCTTCCAACATATAATTTTTATTCTTCTGGAAGGGGTAACTGTTGTGCAAAATTTTCTGTTACTCTCTCCAATAAAAGGTCATGTTAACATTTGCTGAATGACCTAGATTCCAAATTTTCTACTTTCCCCCTCTCACCTAAGTAAAGATCATTCTGCTGTGCTTGTATTTATGTTAACACAATAATTTCTGTTTCTCACTCTTATTACAAAGCACTGCCAGGATATTTATGGAAAAGCATGAAAGGTGCAGATTTCTGGTTAGTTTGCTGTTAAATTTTCAAATGGAAACTGGAATAGTTTTATTTCTTTATCTATTGTTGTTGATTTGAGGTTGTTTACAGAAGGAGATGAAGAATGGCATATCAAACAAAATAGTTCAATAAGAACTAGACAGGACAGTGGAAAAATACCATTTTGATTATAACAGTTTAAAAAAAATATGTGGACTAAGAAGAGAAATTAAAAACATAGATATTTTTGAATGAAGACTTAAAGCATTTTCCTTTAAATTTTTTTTCTAAAAGTTCCAAGTAAAAGATTTACACTTTTTCTTTTGTCTTAGTTCTTTTTATGGAACAATTCAGTGAAGCTTAATGGAATACACATCCCCTCAATTTACATTTTTCACCAAAAGAATTGCTTCAGCTAAAAACTGACACGGCTCTGAACAAAGAAATTGAATACATTCTATTTTGCCCTTACTGTGATTTATTTGCTGCCCTGAAAAAAGAAGTCTTTCTGAGTCTTACCATTTGCCCAGGTGAATTCAGGATAGTTAAAATGAAAATATTTTGATAATAAATAAAAACAAAACCTGAGGAAAAAAAAACCACCAAGAATTGTTGTAATCATCTGAGAATGCTATTGTATGCATGGTTGAAAAAGTGTGTATTTTTATTAGTTTAACTACTGGGATGACCAAAAACCTGTAACTTCTCATTCACTTTTATGGGAACATAAAAGTTAATGATAAAACTTCATAAAAACCTAGCTTCACTGATGTGTCTGTTTTCAAAGCAAATGAAATATAAGCCATAAAATGTGATTCCATAACATCTTCTCAAAAAATGTTTAAAATTTAATTTTTTATTTATATGAATTAGATGAAAAAAGAAAGGAAAAAGAAAAAAGAAAGGAAAAGGAAAAAAGAAAATAAAGGTTATTATACTTAGATTTTTTTTTCCATTAGAGAGATATTTGAAATCTCCACCGAGACTTTCTGTTAGTATAAATAATTAAATTATTTGAGCAGATAATTTTTTAAGGATTCTTACAGTTCTGTCTTGTAACTAGAAGTTTTCGAGCCTTTATTTCCAATTCGAAATTGCTCATTGCCATTTTAACTTCAACAATATAAATTGTTTGAACTTTTAAAAGTCTGTTTAGGAAAAATATTTAACTAAAGCCTGTTTAGTACATATTTAGAGGAAAAAATTATTAAAATGTCATTAGAGTGTTAGAACCTGATGCTAGATTTGTACATTTCTCGGAATGGAAATGGAAATATTTCCTTGTCTACATTTATGCTCATTCATATCCCTTAGAAGAGAAAATAGATTTTACTAATGTTATGGAATACATTCACCTTGCACTACAGAAATCCTTAAGTGCACAGAGGTGCTGAGGAAATGAGCAGCCCATAGACAACAAATGTCAACTAGAAATATCAGACTTTGCATTTTTTTATTGTTTCCAGGCAAGATGGAGAAGAAACTGCCCCGTCCTCTATGCTAAAACTGGGCTAATCAAAGACATCAATCAACTTCACTCTGTGGAAGAGGTGCTGTGAAAAACCTGTTACAGTACATTGAGTTGTGGATTTTAGTATTCAGCTGTGCACCACGGGCATCAGGGGCTAGAATATCATATAGTGTATGTTAAATGAAGTTCCACTCCATGCAACACTCGTGCATCAAAATGAAAGTAAGAGCTCCATTTAGGACAGTATGAGCAGTATAATTTCCGTTTGGTGAATTCCCACAACTTGCACCTTGTGGGAGAAGTGAGGCAGACTGACAGGAGGCCAGGAAATTAGTTCTGATGTGTTTTTGCTTTCGCATCAGAAAATATTGAAATAAGCACTCCAGACAAATAGTTACCCTTCTCAAAGCTGCCCAACCTTTCTCCTTCATTGCCAACTCTCAGTGTGAGAATGGGAGAGAGACATCATTTTGCAAACAGAGGTCAGACTGCAAAGAACAATGTCATTAATGAAGTGCTCTGATTCATGAGAAAATTTTGATTTACATTTCAAATCAATAGTGATCTCTACCCAAAACAGGTTCTGAGCTAAGAATAAAGTGAACTCTGCGTTTCTGTGGAGGTAGTTTGTCAAGCATAACACACAATGGCTAATCTTTCATACTTTTTTTCTTAACACTGAGGCACATGTTACTCCTTGCTAGAAGAACACAGCAATTCATGAACGCAATCTGTATTTTCCTGTTGGTTCCCTATATGTCTAAAAAATTATTTATATTCCAATTACTGGAATTACTTTACATAGCATCCTCTCTTACATATAATTGACATAGATTGAAGTCCTAAATACAAGGAGGTTTCCAGAATAGCTTGTAAGGAGAAAAGCAAGGTAATGCTATCATTAACAAAACCTTTTAATCAACATTGTATTACTTAAAATATCCTTGCTTTTATCTATGAAAGGTTTGGTTACTGTATCTCCTCCACAGTTTGACTTTTGCTTCCTGTGCAGGTATAAAGCTGGCAGTCTCAGTTGTGGTTCATGGGAAAACAAATTTTGTTCTTTTTTCTTTCTTTTTTGTTCATAGTCTTTGTCAAGAATAAGTTCTTAGTGCTCAGCACTGCTGAAAGGGATGGGCTTTAGTAGCAGGGAGTCATAAATAGATGCAAATTTATGTGGCCATCACCTCTTCTGTGTACTTAAAGAACAACACTGAAAGAGCATCAGCAATACTTTCAGGAGTGGTTTGAAGCATTTTTTTCCCCACTCTGGCAAAAAAATAACCAGAAAGCAGTCTCTCACTCAAACCAGTTTTGATTTCCCAACAGCAGAGCAGGTACCCAAACTGTATTCCTCCATCAAGTTTTAAGAGTGGATGCATTTTGAGACAAGGAGACGTGGATAAGTGACAAGAATGTCTTACCTTCTATCTTATTTTGGCTGGTCATGCTGTTCCGGCAGGTTGTGCCTGAGCTGGGCTCTGTACTCGTTCACAACAAACCTGTTAACACAGCTGCAGCTGCCAGCCCAGATGTGACTCCAGAGTCTCTGTGCAGTTCCACTGTTGACTTCCCTTTGGGGATATCCAGGGGAAAAAGAAAACTGATGGGAACTGAGGCATCTAATGGCAATGAAGTTGCAGAAGTGGTAAAGTAGGAAAGATTTTGCCGTGCCCTAATGTTTGTTACACATGAAGTTATTTGTGCCAGACAGAATAAAGATGGATTTTCAGGTGCTAACACTGGCAGTAGTTGAAAGCACTGGCCATTAGGAAATTCCTAGCACATTTTTGTGCTAGCACATTTTGCCTCTGACCTTTGTGAACAGATACTCTAAACTCTCACAATGTTGCCTTCACACGTACAAGCTTCAGACTGTAATTGCAATTTAAAGCTGGAAGCATGCACACTGCAGATTGCGGGTGAGGTGCCTTTTGCTGGCTGTCTGCACTTCAGAGCTTTTCGTTTGCCCAGTGGGGTGCACTCTCCAGGTATGAGTATCACATTAAATCCTAGTAGAAGATTATATGGATGACAGAAAGTACTAAATTACTGAGGAATGTGCTATGTAGAAGGAGGAAAAATGTGAAGAAAAATGTCACCAAAAATATCACACAAAATTTTTCCAACAATAAGAACTGCCTCAAACCCTGTAGTTATTCTTTCTGAAGACTAAAAGGTGCTTTGACCTTGTCTTCAAAGGTAAAGCCCAGAGCATCTCATAGCAAACCACTGTGTTTCCCTCGCTCGACATTTTTTTTCTGTCTGGAGAGCAAAAAACCATTAAAGCTGCCACTCTGGCCTAACACACCTTTGGAATAGGCATAGGTGCAGAATAGGGACATAAAAATTATTAAAAAAAAATCTGTGATTAGATACAGAATGAAAGAGAGCAAAGCAATGAGATAAAATTTGAAAACTGCTTAAAAAACAAATGGAAAAGACAAAGGAAGAGCTGAGTCACCTTTGTTTGACAGCAATTCCACTCAACTGTTTTCTTTTTTGAAGGGAAGGAAAGGAAGAATAGGAGTTTGTTTGAGGATTTTTTTCCCAAGTGAAACTGTAAGTGGAAATTTGAGATAAAGATAACATAATTATATAAGTGGATTTTAGCTCTGACAGAAAGGTTAATGATCCAATACTTGGAGGTATGCCAGGACACATTAGTGACCATAAGAAGTCATAAATTTGGTTTTATATTAAAGTGAAAGTATCCCTGTAGTATAGCATCTCTTGTCATCCTGGTGAAACACTGGCTATGTGATGAGCTGGGAAAAATAAAACCTCTTTATTCAATGACATCCTTTCTGATGGGACTTGAGTTGTATCTAGAGATCACCCATTTGAATCCCAACAGCAATCCTATTTCAGTTCAAATATAGTGTCATTATTTTAATTTTCTTTTTGGTTTTATTCAGCACTCTTCAGGCATGGTAAAGGATCTCCTGTTCTGCCTTGAGCTGTGTTAAATTCATAGTGAACTCATTTGTGAAGGCGACAGAGAAAATGGACTAAGGCCAGTAACCATATTACAAGATAGACACTGCAGCATTAGTTGGAAACTTTGGAAAGGAGANAAAAAAAAAAAGAAAAAAAAAAAAAAGGTAGAGAGCTGACAAATGCCAAGGGAACAAACATTACATCTAGAGCAAGTAAGGGAAGAATAAACAATAAGCTGACAGACCAGACAGGATAAATGAATCAGTCAATCACTAAAATTAAAAGAAGAGCAAAACCCAAAGAACTCTGTCAGTTTAACATAGCTTTTAAAGTGTCTAGCTTGACAGAACCTTAGGAGAAAAAGATTATTTCAGTAAGAAATACTGACGACCCTTCCTGCTGTACAAGGAGTCCTACAAGGAGACCTTGGCAGGTTGGAGCTGGGAGGGAGCTCTGAACAGGCCAAGGAACAACATAAATAGCAGGCTTAGAAGAAAAACTAGCCTGAAAATCCCAAACCAGACCATTACAATACACAGAGAAAGTCAGCTAGATCAGAAGCTGAAGATAAACAGGAACTGATTTCATTAAATAAGCACTCAGCCTATGATAAGCAGGACATTGCTTGGGCAAACAGTGCACAGGCAAAACCTTTTCAGGAACAACTATATTCAACAGTTGTCTCTGTTTATATTCACTGTAAATATATTTTCCTGATGTATGTCACAATAATAGTTCCTAATTTTTCACTTTCACTGGATTTACACTTTTGTAAGTGCATTGGCTTCATCAGTGGGCCTCCCAAATTGCCTTAGACTACATAGGAGCATCTTATACCAGCCCAGTGTAAAAGAATATATTTATAATACAACCACTGCAAGCACAATTATGTTTCACTCCTACTTGCAAATTCCTTGAGCTCCGTTGTGTCATTTCTGATTTCTGAGTCCTTCCAAATTTACTTGCATTCCTTCCATAATTTCATAGGAACCCACTGGTGCTTGCAGAGCACAACAACATATATTTTCTGAGCCATGAGGAACAGAACCACCTCATATCCATATACAAACCCTGGCAGTCCACCCCAGCTCCCTGCAAATCTCTTAGCTGAATTTTGCCCAGAAGAGTTTGGTTTAGGTTATGGGACTGAATCCCAGCGATTCTGGCTATCAGAAAACCAGAGCTTTGGTTTCCTGAACATATTTTTCTCATCTTGGTAACTACTTGCTTTCTGGTCCCATTTTCAGCTCTCACATAAGTATCCTTTGGCACCACAAATACCAGGACCTGCCCGTGATGCCCTGTTAGGTGCAAGCAGAGGGGTCAGGCTGGCACAGGGGCCATAGTGAAGGATGGTCTGGGGTTCAGCAGTACCTGAGCACAGTGAGTTGACTCCCCCCAAACTCTCATTACTTTCCCCAGCTTCCCAGAGCTGTGGCTGCTCCGTTCCCTGCCTGGTGGCTAAATGCTACAGCTGCCTGTCAGTATCACAGCACAAGGTTAATGGTTACATTCGCAGCATGAGCCTTTTCCTCAGCTCACATCAAAACTGATGTGTCCTGCAGAACTGGTGGTGTATTCCTTCAAGCTTTAAACCCACCCTGAGTTCACTGGGAAATCTGACTGAATGAGCATTGCAACAGAAGAATTTCAGTGTCAGTTTCAAGAGTCAAGGGAATTGAAGAAAATGCTCTGATTCATTTTAGTGGCCCTTAGACAGTAAACTTATAATTATTTCTGTGATTATATCATATAGACTTTTATAGCTTACAAGCAAGAGCCATTTATGTGAGAAAGAGCAAATACTTTCTGTGTTTCTCTCCATGTATCTAGCTTTACAACAATGATAGTTGCTATGCTCTGCCTCTGAAATAAACTGAATATTCAAACAATACAATTTTAGTCTTAATTTTTGACTGAGTTCCAGTTAATTAATCTTCTTCCATTCCCCATTGCTCCTTGGCACTGAGAAAGCCTATGCACAACAGTATTTGTATTTTAAAGATATAAGAAGCTGTGAAAGGACAGCATGAACAAAGATTTCACTGTTTCTTGAGGAAAGGAAGCTCAGGGGTGACCTTATCACTCTCTACAACTGCCTGAAAGGAGGTTGTAGCCAGGTGGGGTCCAAGGTAACTGGCAACAGGAGGAGAGGACACAGCCTCCAGAGGTGCCACGGGAGGTTCAGGTTGGACATCAGGAGGAATTTCTTCACAGAAAGGGTGATTAGACATTGGAATAGACTGCCCAGTGAGGTGGTGGATTCACCATCCTTGGAGGAGTTTAAGGAAAGACTATACATGACACTCAGTGCCATGGTCTGATTGCCATGGTGGTGTTTGGTCATAGGTTGGACTCAGTGATCTCAGAGGTCTTTTTCAACCCAATTGATTGTGTGACTCTGTAAAAGGATGGTCACATGCTTGTGTACAAAGACAGGAGTAAATCTAGTAGATACTTGTCAATATAATGTAGAAAATAATCAAGCTGGATCGAAATAAAGTACCAGGAAAAATTTAATAAAAAACAGTCATGTTAATGCAATGAACATCTGCACGGTTTTAACTTAAATGTTGTTTTGGGAGAAGGAAGAAAGTTGAGTTCAGGGTAAAAGGCATGAAAAATGTGAACCTTTACTGGATGAAACTATTGGTCTTCTGAATTACCTGTGCCCCATCTCTCCGGGGCTGTATTGGTTGGGCCACTGGATGTCTACCAGCCCGTGGCTATGCCTTCTAAACATCCACAAGTGTGGCTGTTTAGAAGTGGGTGCTGCCACAAAATAAGCACAAGCTGCAGTCTTTCCTCTTATTTGTGAATGGCAGAAGCAACAGGAAACACCGAAGGCCTATTCTCCTTTTGAAGAAATACCTCACCGAGGAGATGCCAGGCACTGTGAATGGGTATGGTGAAAAAAAGCTGCACAGGCACAGCTGCTTTCTCACTGGTGGAAGAGCAAGGTGGAAGGTCTTTGTATAACTCCTTTTTAAAATGGCTATGCACATAAACTATGAATAAATTAGAAATCATTTAGCAACAAACTAACTAGGAGACGCTCAGAAAGACTTTATTTTAAAAGTCCGTGCATATGGGGTATCAAAAATGAAAAACCTATTGTTATCACTTTCTGAAAATCCTGTTGGAATACAGTTCTAAATATAAGTGCTTATTGTTAACTTGAGAAAAGCCAAACCCAACCACCACCTGAATGAGAATAGCAGAGTGTTTGAGAGCCCAGTTCTCACTGGCACTACCCCATCTGGCTAGAGCTGGATGGAGGTGTCAAATGTAAAGAATCAAGGTAGAAACAGGAAGGGACATTTTCCAGAAGCTGCTAGTGACAGTGGCACTTAATCTGTAGGCATTAACTACACACAAAAGAGCTAATGTCTGGTTTTTATGAGGTACTCTGAAAAGCTGGAACTTCCAAGGGGCTGGGGTAGCTTTTTAGCATTTGAGCTGTTATTTGTTTCAGGCCGAGCACACAGAAACTGAGCCCTCCTAAATCTGGGTGCAATCCTGAAAATGCTGACTTTCACTTTTTAACCTCCGCTAATTTGCGAAAGTAATTTTTTATTTCCCAGCTCAGTGCACCTGCAGAATGTACCCTGCTAGATGACTGCAGCATCTCTAGAGGAAATACCTTTTCCATCTACAGAAACAAATGCTATCGACCTGGCAGACTGAATGGAAAGAGTTCACTTTAGACCCAGACACACCTGCCTCAGGCATCACGTCCCTGACATTCAGCTTTCACTGCCTGTGGCTTTGCCCTTCCCAGGCTCTTATCAGCCACCCTCTATTCTCATATTCCATTTATCTGCCAACAGATGTAGCAGAATTAAACCGCATCTGCTGGATAACGTTTAAAGTTTCCCTGCTGCTTAGCACTCTTTGGCCTACAGTCTCCAAAGACAGATTTAAACTTCTGGTTTGCCTACGGCTCCAAGCAGAGCTACATGTGTGTGTGTCTCTGTGTGTGTGTGAGCCTTCCCCTGAAGTAATTTTCCTTGTTCCCTGTTTACAACAACCAGGCACTTCAGCACAAACTGTTTTTGACAGGGGAATAATGTGTGTAGTGCGTAGGAATATTTAGCACAAAAGATGTTCACTTTACTGGAATTTGCAGAGGAAAACTCTGCCCAGAGTCCTGCCTGGCTGGGGAGCCTCCTCTGATCTGAAGCAATTGCAAATGGACAAACATATTTTTTCCATTCCCCAAGACACTGTGCAGAATTTGTACAATTTCAAAGCTAGCTGGGAGGAGGAGTTTTACAAAGCCTTGAGGCAAAGTACTCAGAGGTGTTGTGAAATGCCAACAGGATTTCTCAGTGGGCAAAATAAAGGTTATGTTTTAATAGAGGAAAAAGATCTCAGATAATCCAGAGAGATCTAAAGGTTTCCTTTCGTCGCTAACCACTTGATGCTACCAAAACATATGTTTTGTTACCTCTCTGGAGGCATGAATTAAACAACTATATTTGGCTATCAGTGGGCCTCTATTGTTTTTCTCCTCTTCAGCACTCACTGTCACAGAGATGTCTCAATTCGCACATAGGAAAGAATGTTTTTACTGATAAAAATCCCCTAGGAACTACACCAAGTAGCATTCAATTTAGCCAAAAATTGTGCAGGCATATTATCAAATTATTAGCTATTTGGACAATGATGAATCTACATATAATCAGGTTTGTTTGCTTGTTGGGTTTTTGGTTTTCTTTTCCTTTTTTGGCTTTCAAGAAGCAAATCTCATTTCCCTTTAGGCTTCTCTGCAGGACATAAGAAGATCTGTCCTCTGTCTCTACCCCACAGCACACTCATCCCTATCCTGGCAGCTGTCACTCTGCTGGCCATGTGAGACAGCAGCCATGGAACCAGCCTTGCTGGGCTGTGAACAGAGAATGTTTTCTATTTTTATTAGTGGCGCTAAGGAAATGTTAGTATTTTTGTGATAAGGGAAGTTCTTAGTAATGAAAGAAATCATGTGGCAGGCATGAACATTGGTGTGAACATTAATCCATTAAATGGGCAAACTGAAGAGACTGTTCAGGGTCCGGTGCCTCACTATTCCTTGCTCTGCCAGAGCAGATTTCTGTCCTATTTGAAAGAAATTATATCTATTCCAAAAGATAATGCAATTGTTTGATTTTATGTCTCTCTGTGCCCCAGCTTGAAATTCATAAAGAAAAGATTCCCTGAAGTTATTTAGCGTAAGTGGTTCTGAGAAAGCCGGAAATCAAATACAATAGATATTTTCTGGTACCGAGATGTTTCTGTGGATGTGGAAAAGGATTAGATGATCTCATTAGCTCCCTGCCAGATCATCTCCTATGATTATATGCAATCAAAAAAAACCCCTAATCACTCATCCAATTCTTCTCCCAAATATTCCATGTTTCCCTTTTTTCCCCCTATGTACTACTCCTGATGGTGACTTGGTTGTTTTTTAAGGTGTGAGCTGAAAGATAGGAGATGGTTTTCATTCAACACCAGCTGTTTTACCAGCTCTTTGTGATTTCACTTTTGTAAATTGTCGGTCATTGTGTTGTCAGTTCTCTTGCTCTTTCGGCTGATTTCACTGTTACTCTTCAGAAGTTTACATATGGGGCATTTGAGTCTTAGTTCCAGGTGCAGCACTGAATTCCTCTATAGCCATTAGCATATCTCTGAGGCTTCCCATCTCTGCTATCATAGTCCCTAAACAGCCGCTCCCATTTCTTTATTTACTTCCTCTCCTGTTCACTGCTGGCCAGATGTGAAATGCTGCTCCTATGCCACTAAACAGTGATTTCTAGGGAGAAATATAATGCATAGACTTATATTTATTTATGGATCCACTTACTAATGCATCTTCCATGCCATAATTCAGATTTAATGTAGTATATCACAATTTGTCCTTCCTCCCAAAGCAGAACACCAATGCCCCCAGTGGTCCCTGTTCCCTTCCCTTTGTCCTACACTGTCTTTCCACCCTGGGGACCCAGTTGTATGCCCAAGTTTTCCTCTTCCCCTTTCAGAAACCAGAATCCCAGGGCACAGTTTGGGGTCTTGATAAGTAATACAATGTGAATCTTGATTATTCTCTCCTTTACATTGGTTGCCAGTTTAATTATGAAATAATTTCAATAAAATCTGTCATGCTATTTTGGAGCAGGTGTAATTAAGATGAGAAAACTCCTCTTTCTCCAGAGCTAAGTAAATTGTTATCAGAAGGCATCTGCATGCTGACATGTGTGAAGAGAGGCAGTGGTCCCAGCTCACCTTGCATTTGGCACTTGCAGGCAGTTCTTGCCTGCCTGCCTGCTGCTGCTCACATTCCCTCCCTTCAGAGCACAACTCTGTTTTTGTAGGTTCAGTCCCCCAGTTAAATTAGAAAGCTATCATAGTTCTGCAGACAAATCATAAGATCAAATGAAGGTTGGCAAGTGCTACTGTATCCACCTTTCTTTCCATTTCCCAGTATTAACTGTGGCACCCTTGCTTTAGATGCTGTGGTAGAAAGTCAGGCAGGGCACAACTAGGCATTTTAGTTCCTGATTTCTTTTTTTGTCCTAATTACAACAGACTTTGGAAAAACCTACAAGTACAGTCTGGACAATATATTTATTCAAAAGTCTTGCAAAATTTCCTCGAAGCTTAAAAAAAGGTAGATCCAGATCTTACTAACCCTCATCCTTGTGGCTTTGTTTTGTTTTGTTTTGTTTTGTTTAATTTCTTCTGAAAAGGGAAAAATGCTGATAGAAGAAATAAAAATACTAAAATCTTAAGAAATGGAAATTAATTTAAAAGCCATTCTGATGACTGCTTAGCTCCAGTCCTATAAAAAAATATGTGCAGTTCAAATAAACAGAATTTTAATCTAATTTTTTAAACTAAAAATGGCTTGCTTTATAGGTTCTGCTCAACAGGGTTGGATCACATTTACTCCATATCTACAACTGGTCATTCTTTCTCTTCTGACTTCCAAGAGAAAAGCTCTTCCCCAAAAAGCAGTGGCTGGTTTGTAGGTCACCAGCTTTGCTTCCCCTTTGACTTTTCTGTACAGCTCTTCTCAGTTTTCCCTGTGCTTCCTCCCCCTTGTGCCCTTTTCTCACCCTTAGTTTCTAGAGGCCATTCCACTATTGTTCCTGCTCGCTTTTCAGCTATTGAAAGCGGTGTATTTTTAGCAGCCATCTCTCCTCTCATCTGCTGGGAGGCAAGTGATCACGGTGGTGGGAGAGCAGCACAGCCGGACTGGATCGTGGCGCTTCCCGAGGGCAGCTCAGCCTTTATGTCCTGAGCCTGGGCACGGGTGGCAGAAAGGAGATCGTCCTGACAGCCACCCAGAGAAGCCTTCTGCCAACACCAAAACCAGCCTTCAATCAAATCAGACTGTGTGCTTTGTTTAAAAGCAGCGAGACTTTAAAATTGTGACACAACTGCTGCTCGTTTCGCTCTTTTCAGGGTCTTATCGGATGTCCAGATAACAGATTCAAATTTTGGGTTTTTTCTGCAGGTATGAGGAATAGAGACCTTTTTGTTTCCTTTTGTGATAAAAATTGGTTTCTGATCTCACATGAATGTAGAACATGAAGCACTAAGTAAAATATACAATAAAATTTTAAAAAAGAGTATTGTTAAAATTAAATTTTAAAAGGGGGTATTGTTAACATTCAACCTGACTGGAATATAAGGATTTAGAGGCAGTGAACTAGCACTTGTGCTCTACATAGCTGAAATAAGAGTAGGATGCTTACAAAGTGAATTAAAAAGGTATTAAAAAATGCATTTTTTCCACTTCATGGAATTGTAATGTCAGTATTAGAACTACTAGTTTAATATTTATGGGCTGTTTATCATGAAAAAAATATCATCATTTTGTTAGACTAGGGAATGACCATCATTCTGTAGGTGGGACAGACTGGCTTTTCCACAGCACCTGGCTATTGCCATTTTTATCACCTATTCAAGATGTCAGATTACAAGGATGGGCAGCTAAAGGGGCCATAATTGTAGTGCAAATTAATTTCTTGCTTAAAAATGGGGCATTACAATATGAAAGACTAATGGAGAGGACATGCAGAAGATAACATTCAAATTAAGTTAAAATAACTGTAATGAATCAGGCTGTCAAAAACGAAGCTTAATACTAGCTTAATACTTACTTAGACCTGAGCATTAGGATTTGAAACATTTTGTACATGTATTTTTTTTTGTATCCTTATGTAGAAAGTGGACTCAATCTTGTATTTTTTCCTGATAAACATGTGAAAGGTTGATGTATTTCACCACACACAGGCCTTGTTTTATATAATTTGAGGGATTAGTTATGCAAGTATTAGATATGCAATGGATAACTCCAACAGGAGCTATGGTTTAGTATAGTTTAGTGTCAAGAATCTGACACACTGACAACTAAAATAGAACTATTTAAGTCAATAATAATAATAATAATAATAATAATAGCTTAATTTATAAAGAACAAAAGTTCACCTTTGGTTCTGCTCCTAGTTATACTGCCATAAATCAGAAGTAGCTCCCACAAAACAAGATTAGGGGAGCAGATATTTGCTGTTGGACTGTGCAAGTCCTTAAAAGGGAACTTCAGTGCTTTTGTTAATTACATTTGAATTTTAATGGCATCCTTTCCATTTTCATGTTTTTCCATGTTTCTATACAGATTTAACCAAGCTCTCTGGCAAAAACACATAATTACGAAGTTTTCTAAAACTTTTACTATTTAATTCACTGACCATCTGTTGGATAAATAGCTAATTAATAGTCTTTGTTATTTTTAGAATACTATATCACTGTACGTTCCGAAAAGAGCTGTTTCAGTCTTTTGGGTAAATACTGAATAAATCTGAAAAAAAATATTTTGGTATTTTTAAAGTAAAGTTAAATACATGCTTCTATAGTGCGGCAAAGGTATATGTTTTTCTTTTAAAAAAAAAAAAGTATTTTCCTGCTTAAATGCTTGCTTTCCATTTGTTGCTCTTCCACATGCGTAAGACAGAGTTCAGACCCCAAAATTCTCTGTGACAGTGCTGTGGAAAGCATTTGGTGTCCCAAGTCAGAAGCACAGGGTTGGTCCCTCTGTACCTTACTCCCGAATGGCAAACACACTCTTTGTGGAATAAGGGAAAGACCAAAATAACAGAACAGAGTCTGACAAGGAATAACATTATTGCCACTGCCATGTTTACCCTTGGAGAACTCTCCGTGAACTGTTTCATGTCCTATAAACAGGGTTAAAATCTGACCTTGACACTGGGAAGGTCCTGAATGGGAAGAGAGTGAAAACACTCAATTTTCACTGCATCCACATGGGCAATCGACATTGGCAGGCCAGAGTGCCTGGCCATGCTGCCAAGGTGTCTACCTGCTTAATTCTGGGCTAAAGCATCCCAGCCAGCAGAGAGATTCCCCTCACTTATGCCCCCTTAACTAGCCAGACCCACCATCCCCGAGCTATGCAGGTTTCCAGCCTGTTGCTCCTATAGCTGATTTCAACCTTCTGCTGAAATGTATAAAAAAAAATATGGAGGATAATTTAGGTAAAACAGTTTACTGGGATGGACACGAGCTGAATGAAAGAGGTGGTTTTCTCCTCATTGCCATCTTAGGTGAGCTATACCATAAATCTCTTATTCTAACCTTTTAATAAAGTTAATAATACATGAGATCTTGCAGATTTGTGTTTTCAGTTAACCTGCACAGGCCTTCCACCAAACATCAAAACCCTCTAAATGCAAAGATGCTCACTGCCTGCTAAACAGATATATTTCTGGTGAACAGCGTCTGCTTGTGTGCACAGGGGCATTTTGTACATTACATTTTATACAATATTTGCACAGATCTGGAAGGCACTAAGCCATTTTGTCTTACTGGGTTACAGCTGTTCCTCCATGGTTTCTGAGCTGAATATTCATTAAATCATTCTTATCAACAAATTAATATATGTGGTTTTTTAAGAACCCACTCAGAATGCTAATTTTAGGAAGATATTTGAACAAGAAGCAAATTTTCTCTATATGCAATTTATATATCCACTTGAAAATATGGTTTTGTAATGAAATGCTGAGAGATCCTTAATTATTGCAGCTTTAGTGGCACCATTATAATACTAAAAAGAGACCATCTAAAGGATAATTCCCTTCAGCAGAGATTTGCTGACTACACACCTGCTTTAGCAAATGAACACAGAATACAGTGTCAAAGCATCCTCTTGACTTAGTGCTGCTCTCCCACCCTCATGGTCTCAGTACATGGTCTCAGTACATCTCAGACATGACTGACACGTATATCTGCAAAAAAATAAAGTGTGTGGGAAAAAATTGTCTGCTAGTTAGTGTTTCTGCTGATCTATTAATTCATTTAACTTCTTACGTGATATCACCATTATGTCTAAGCACGTTTTATGACAAGGCTCAGTGAAGTGAAAATCAAGCCCATGAATTGTTTAATATGAACTAATGAAAACCAGATATAAAAGGCTTTCACAACTGGTTTGAAGCTTAAATTGCTAAGCTGATGTAAATTCAGAGTAAAGGAATGCAGAAAACAGGATCACTTTGTGATAATTTGTTTTAATTAAGTAGTCATATAAAGAGGTCTGTCCTGCAAGATATTGAGTGAAATAAAGAGTTTCCAAGGTAAAAGTTGAAATTGCTAAAGAGTGTGAAAATGGCAAGTGCATTATCATTTTTCCTTCTGCCTTGTACTTCAGCTATTAAGTGCTGATGAATGAATCTTGTTACAACTTAAATAATCAGTTTTGCTACAGTAGCATATATTTTGGCTTGACCAACAAATGCTTCTTCACTACACAACCTGTAAACCCAAACAAGTGGTGCCTGACTGATTTCATGTTTGAGCCTCTCCCACTGCTTTGCTGCAGTAATGCTTGCAGTGCCAAGTCATGGGCTTGGGGTGTTTGTTCACCCCTTGACTTGTCATACTCCTGCTGGGGCAGAATATGCCCACAGACAAATATTGGTATGATTTCTATGAGGTGCTTTGAGCTCCCACACGGATGGCACTTAACAAATAAAAAACAAGAAAAAGCGTGTAACACTATTCCCCCTAGCCATGTTCCAGAAATGCTGATGATCTCAGAAAAGTATTTTGCGTTTTTTCTCTCTCTGCATCTATGACTTTGCATCTTACATAACAATCCTGGGAAGGAGTGGCTATGATGTACTCTGTAGAGTTTATTCTTCACTAGTTTTTCCCTTATACTGCTGTCATATGTCTCAGTGGGTATTTAATATTTAGATTTGATAAGGCTTCCCACCCACCTTGCTCTCATCTTGAACTAGTGGAACCTGTGGATGCTGTAAGAGAAGATCAAGCCCTATATTCCTAAAACACCACGCTGAATGGCACCTGTTTTTAAGACTATTTAAATTCCACACAGCCCACAAGAATTGAGAAACACATTTAAGCAGAATTCAGTGTTACGTAATAAAAGTCATGCAGATAGGAAAGAAAAAGTATCTTATCATACTGAAGGGATTATCAAAGCTTCATATTGTGGAATTTAAGTTTTTATTATGTGCAGAGACTTAACTAACCCCCAGGATAATGGTCTAGAGCAGAATATGTTCTGTTCCAGTAATCACCTAATTTTGGCAATCTTTCATGTTTTAACATTTTTTTTAGCTAAAGCAATTTTTAGATTTCTAAGCTAAAATATAGTTATTTTGAGTTAAAGAAACTTTAGAAGCCATATTCATCTAAAAACTCCCTCTAAATCAGTGCCACAACAGAATTCAAGGAGAGAAGGGATCCTTCAGGGTACAAAAAAGGGAAAAATTACACATTGATAGACCTGGACAGCCTGGTCACATTGATCCAAACTGAAGAGGCAGAAAGTGAAGCTCTGAACTGTGCTTCACTTTCCATGAGACAATTACACCACTCTGATAAAACCTAAATTAAATCTTCTCTTGCTGGATCCTGGTCCTTTTCTGCCTACTGTCAAGACAATTGGTGCTCAGCCTAGCTAAACAGCAGGAGTCAGAGGAAGGTGCTCCACAGAGGTCCTGCAGAAGGACCTTTGAAGTAGTACAAACACTCAGCTGCTTCCCACACCATGGTATCTCCATTTCTCTTGCACCCAGTTCCTCATGCTTCTAATTTTCCCCGTCCTTAGTTAAGGTTATAAGGGTCCCATCTTCACTTTCAGAATGCTGACAGTTCTTTTTGCTTCAGGAAGCCAACATATGATGGGCCCCAGAGCTTTAACAATGTATGGCAAAGTAGCACAACGTTGCTGATCTCCCTTAAGCCAGAGGACAAAAACCTAAAATGAGTCATGTAAACTGTGGAAAGTCCAAGGGCTCTCTCTGGTGCTGACAGAACACGGTACCAGCCAGTGCTCATATGGCAGCTTGGGGAGAGTTTGATGTCACACCATCTCATCACTGGCCAAAAGATTGCTTAGGCTATTGCTGTCCAGGCTGCATCATGATGTTGAGAAAAGGGTCATCACAAATGGTGAGGGGAAAATTGATCCATACTGCATTTTTGCAAAACATTTATGAAGCAGGAGAAAGTTTACACCAGTGCCTTTTAATTCAACTGTCCAGCTTTGAAGGACACTGTTGTTCCCCATGTAGGATGTCCTTTGGCAGTCCTTACTGCTTTTGGTCTGACAAGAAGCTGTATTGCAGTCCCCTAGTAGCTCTTTGTGGAATGCTGAATCTCACCCTGCTTGTTGAAATGTGTGGTTTAAAATGAATGAGGAATAATGTTTGATAGGTTCTGTTTAGCATGCACTTTCATCGATCTCAGGGGAACCTCCAATAGAAGGGTCCATGAGGAAGGTAACAATCCATAAAATTCAAATGGAACAGTGTGCCTAATACTTAGTGGCAGAATCAATATTTGAAGGACTTTCTGTTTTGATGCCTTTGAATAATGCCACAGAAACCTTCCTGCTTCAGGGCTGATGAATGGACTCAGCAGAAGTGATCTGACAAACAGGTAAAAACAAACTCAGAATCTGGCCTCCCTGAGCAAGACTGACTTTAATCGCTACATTCACGAAGATAAAGTAACTACAGGGAATCTAGTTTTACCTGGGGCACTCCTGTTTCAATTGACTCGTCATATATTGGAAATATCCTTTAGCCCACAAATATCAACATTTTCTTGGGAAAATTTTCACTTAACTAGCTGACTTTGTTTGGAGATGCAAAAAAAAAAAAAACAAAACTCCCACAATTAGTAGCCACTTCTGAAATCACAAAACATTCTGCAGAACACAGACCTTTCTGCTCCTGCCAAGTTCGTTGTCACTTTCCTCTTGTGTCTGTGTGGTTGAGTAAAAAAACTAAAAAAACAAAAAACCAAAACCCAAAACCCACACCAGAATTCACCACGTTTTATTTTTCTGCAAGAGAAAGTTAATTTTGGGTTTTCCTTATATATCTTCATCATGCTGGACATAATTATCAGGCCTACCAAAGCAAACTCTTTGTGTAACGCATCCTGAAGCACAAGTGCATGTGCTCTGTCTCATTATTTCTCCATTTTTACTAAAAATATTAAAGAGAAGACCAAGCTACAGGATACAGATGAGTGGATGAAGGACTCAATCTTTGGAATTTGTTTCCCCATATGTCTCTGTAATCATATATTATTTTGTGAACTACTCAGCACTTACACTTGAGCGTGACTGGCTTTCTCCTGTCTACCCATCACATACTGCCTTTGCTCTCAGCTTAGCACAGTCAGTCTTCTTGGTGCAGTGGAGCACCCAGGGGGATCAATCCGTGGTCTTGGCAGGCAGCGGCACTTGTGGTGTCAATACCTGGTGGCTCCTGCCTCAGCTCTTCCTGGGAAACCTTCCTGGCAGAGCACAGGCTGTGAAAGCCTGTCACCTTTCCCCACCAGATGGCAATGTGACAGCAAGAGGCCTTCTTCATCCAGTAGGAGGGGAGCAAACAGAACTTTCCTTGCTGCAAGTAATTTCCGTGTGGAAATTCACTCTGTTGCAAGTAATTTCTGAGCCATTTCCATCTCTTGGAAGATGGATGGCTTGGAAGGGTGTTTTGCCTACTTTTTTCCTCACCATGTCTTTTATATGCTTTTATTCAGACTTTTGAATTTTTTCCTACATTACCTATTCATGTTTACAACTAGAATGTTCTTTTCTATATTAGAGCAAGCTTTTATTCTCCCCTTTGCATTGCAATCATCCATAGGAAAGTATAATAACAGTACTTATCATGTACATAAGGCTTAACATCTTCAAAGCACTGTGAAAAGTATCCCTACTTCTGTGAGGTGGGTAAGCAGAGTTAAGGGTGCTTTACCGAGAAGGCAAGTGAAGTACCTGGCCAAGTAATGCCACTCAGGACAGACCAAATTTTAGCAGCAACCATGACTCAGAAGTTCTTTCCAATCTTAGGTGTTGACCATTAGACAAGATAACTTTGCTGCTGTATTTACAGCTGTTCCTCTTTGTTCCCTTTCAAATCCCAAACCCAGGCTTCGTCTTTGTTTTGCAAGTGCATTTCTTATTTCAGTTCATCTCAGGATATGATAGGATTTCCCCCTACTTGTATTTCAAAGTAGAATTATTTTGCTGCTCAACTAAAGCAAGGTTTTTCTTACTGGTACCGCTTTTTGTAGTTCAAAGCAGGTTTTTTTTGACTTCTTGTAGTTCAAAGCAGTGGTCTTCCTCTTGTAGTCTAAAACTAGGGTTCTTTTTAGTTCAACCCCAGATAATTTGCTCATTTCTGTGAATTAGATATGCTATACATAAGTGTTCCAGACATTAACTCTTTCCTTCAATACCAAGAAAAATCACTGAAGTCAGCTTCAAACTCTTACTGCTTCCCATTGTCTCCTTTGGCTGTCCATTCCTCTCATGATCCCTGGTATTTTCAGTTTCATCTCTGAGACAGATGATGTATTCAGTGCAGACGTAGACATGCATAGTTCTCAGACCATGTTCCCAAATGGGACTTCTGTATTTGATCCAGGGGAGGAGGGAAGAGGAAATGCTTGTTTTAAAACACTGAAATATTTCACCCTAGAAATATTTCACACAGCCCTCTGTATTTCTGAAATGATATGCATGGCTTTTTTCCTGCTTTCCAAAGCGCAGAAGAGTTACTTGTTTCTTTCCCTCCGTCCTGACACTCCAGAACACCAGGCTGATGGCTACAGCCCAAGTGTACAGGCAGTGCAGTGAATTCAGTTACCCAGCACACAGCACACTGCCTAATAAATATTGTACTTTAACAAGCAGGCTTTTCCCTCTCACTCTTCTGTGCTGTCAGCATTTTTCTGTACACAATATATATGTTAAAAAAACCTTCTAATCCAGACAAACATTATTTTTAAAATAACATTTCATGCAACATCTCTCCCTGGATATTTTGGGACAACATAAAATTATCAAATGCAATTTGGAGGCATTAGCCTGTTTCACTGATCATTTTTTAACTCTTACTTATCCTACATTTCCAAAGTCTCTCTGTGGCATGTCGCTGGAATATATCTTTGCTGACAGAGTTCCATAATATATTATAATGCAGTACTGAAAAGGAAAGAGAAATAACTGGGAAATGTATTTTTAAAACTATACAGCTCTTTGGAGAGATGAATGAAACTAGAAAGACTGCACAATGGAGTCTCCTGAAGAGATTTTCAGCTCTGGGCTACCGCCTTGTGTGCTTGTTTCATCTAACAATTGCAGAAACTTCTTATCTCAGTGAGTCAACCTATCAAATGCTGTAAATGTGGCATGGCTCCATCTAGCATGAATCTATGCTGTCCTCATACAGACCATGGTCTTTGATTAATAATACATGAAGCAGTATCATTTTAAGCACGGAAGATTAAAAATCCAGAATTTTTATAAGTGATTTACAGCTCTGGCAATTGAAAACTTTTATTACCTCACTGCATGTGCTGTAGTCTGAAAGAGCAAATGCTCATCTGGTCCCAAATGCCACCACACCATGTGAAGCAAGAGGCCTTAGGATTCCCCACGGTGTTACTGGGGCTTTAACTTCTCACATAATTGTCCACTGCATGTCTGCTTCTGTGCTGAAATTCTGGTCTCAACAAAGTTAATTTTTTCACCTAGTACTCCCACCGCTCCTTTCTGAAGAAATGAAAGCTTATTTCCTGTGAATTGCTAGAAGCTGTGTTAGCTTTCCTCTCTCTCTGGAGGAACGCATTATAGTCATGGGAATGCAGCTGATAATGGCTGTAGAAATAACACTTCAGCTCAAAGTTTCTTTAAGTAGTACTTTGTCTGTCACCTGAGTATTCTCAGGACCGAAAACTGTTATTCTACCTGCACTGAAAAATGTGTGTGTTTTTGAAAGCATTTCTCTCACACCCACAAATATGCACACACAATACCTGCCTCTGCTGAGCTAAAAGCACTTACACTTAGTGTACTACTGTAAAAGTCCTCTCCACAAGTTTCTCCTATTTCTTCTTTACTAGCAAAAGGTTTTTTTTTTTATTTTCTAGACAGAATATCTCAGAAACTTTATATTTGGGAGTACAAAGTTCATCTTCTTAGTCTTATCTAACAGAAAGAGGGATGATCAGGTTCCCAGAGAGATAGAAAAATGAAACCAGAATTGCTCCATCAAGTTATAGCAGAGGGATAGTGGAGCCAAAACCAACACTGAAAAAGGCTTTGGGCATCTGCTCATACAGAGCAACATCAGACCACTTCAGAAGGCTGCAAGCATCTGCTCTTTATTGCTCCTCAGTACAACCTTTTAAACTCTTGATCTTACATGCATTGCATCTGTGTGTCCTCTGTACCCCTTTGTGATTGGTCAGTGCACCTCAGCACTCCATGGCTCATTGCCTTCAATACCAGTCACCTGCTTTTCACAGCTGTAGCCCATTAAGGATGAGGCTCGGCCCCAGCCCCACTCCCAATTACCACAAACTGTGTGCTTACAACATCAAGTAGCACCAATGACTCAATAGTTTAGTTCCCCAGCCTTAGTATGTTCATTCAGTGGGAAGCTAAGCAATGGTGTAAAATAATTTTGCATCAAATTGTCATTGAGTCAATGTACTCCTAACTCCTAAAAGAGCAGCTGGGTTCATAGCACCTGCCCACAGGAAAGCCACCACTGCACACACAACTGTGCATGGCAGCTTAACAGCCTACGTGAGCTGCCATGATCCCCACCCTCTTATAAAATATCAGGCTCTTTTACAGGTAGCAGACACATGGATAGGTCTAAGATCACTACTAAGGAATCTAGTTTGTTCCTCTGTACCTTATTTCATAGTTGTATTATACAAAAAATGAGCCCATTTTCTTTCATATATTCAGATTCTGTGTTTTACCCAATGTAGGTGTGTCTTGACAAACACAGAAAACAAGATAAACACAATGTAAAACAAAACTAGGACCACACTAGGAGTAGAATTAGATCTAGCAACTTTACAAGGAATTTTATTTGTTGTAATGTATGTTGTTGCTAATGAGACTGAAATTTCCCACTGAAGTTTACGGTTCTGTCCTTAGAGCTATCTATGTTAAAGGCTGAGGACATCCACAGTGACAGTGTCCAACATTCACAGTCCTAAGGACATCCACATTGACAGTGTCCAAAATTCACAGACCTAGCTTACAGGGAAAGAAGTGAGGCCTTCTTTTCTGACAGCTCTCTGCAAGGTGTCCTGAGCATCAGTGTTATCTCCAGTGATATCCCCTGGTCCCTGTGGAAACCTTATTTCCAGCTGCAGCATATCAGTGCCTCAGCAGCTGGGAGACAGTGGGAGCTGCCGGGGAACTGGCATTAGCTGGATTCCAGGCAGGGTAGGGTGGACACTCTGCTTGCCCTACTGCCAGGAAACAGTCCTGTTCTCCTCCCTGACTACTCTGGATAGGTCTCAATGAAATCTTTGCAAAATATGTCTGAATGACTCATTTGCAAGGAGTAATTTATCAAATTGATTTAGTCTCATTTCCTGTTTGTGGGACTGTCCACATGCAAGTCATGATTTCCTCAAATTTATTCATTGCCCAAAGTTAATTTTGTTTAAGCATGCAGACTGAATATGAACTGTTTTCCGTATTTGATCTCCCTGGCACCAGAATGATTGGCAAATAATCATTTGTAGGAGATCAAATCTATCACATGGCCTCACTTCTGTTTCTTGACTGTGTGAAAGCAGCGTTGGATGTGAAAGATGCATAAAGGGAGTTCAGTAGGTGTCTTGCACCTTAGTGCAGACATGAGAACAGAATGGCTTCAGCTCTCACACCCTGTGTAAATTACCACAGGCTGGCATGCACAGGATCACTGTTAATTCCAGTCAATGGCATCACCAGGAAAGACTGCTGCCTTGTGCTCATTTCAATGATTGACATGCCTAAGCAGATCTTTCATCAGCATAGATCAAGGCTGAGCCACTTAGTCTGACTTGTTCATCTACTTGCTGAGACTTATAATATTTTTTGTCATAGTAAACTATGGAACATCTTTTTAAAATACCATTATATAACTTTTTTCTGTGACTGACTCATCTCTCCATTATGTCACTGTTATATTAGAAAAGGCACAGAAGATGTTCCTGATTTAAACAAACAAGCAAAAGGGCAATCAGTCCCTACATACTCAGGCAAACAATCTAGAAACTGAATTATAGATAGGCTAAAGTAAATGTATGAGTGTGTTCAAGCTGATTTGTTGACTCAGTTCTATAAACACCTCTTGGATTTTAATCCACACTTTACTGTTTTCTGGTTTGCTGCAACATTTTATTTTTTTACAATTCATCTTTTGTGTTAGATTTCTTCATGTATTTTGTCAATCAGAGGCTTATGAATACAGCATATTTCAAGATGTGGATGTGATATATATCTGTTTTTCTCAAGAAAAATAAATAAGCATTAAAAAAAATTCACTCTTTATTCTTCACATAAAGAGTGAAGAATATGTAAAGCCCAGCATGTAACAGCAGCATCTGAAAAAACAAAAGCAACAATGCTTGCTATTCATATCTGAACCAACCCCGCATTCCCATTGCACTTTACTGAGGCATCTGATTTTATCTGGGCACAATCTGTCCCTTTTGTTCTCCTGCACTTTCTTTGGTGTACATTTCCACTGTGGGATTGGTCTGATGAGACTTCTTGCCTCTTCCACCCTCACTACAATCAAGTTAGGCTTGCCAGTGAGAGGCTATCAAAGGATTTAAATGGCTCATGTAATTGCTTCCTTTACTTTGCAATCTTCCTAACCTTCAAAACATCAAAAAACCCCTAGAGTTTTTGTTTCCAGGAGAAAAATGGGACACATGGGCTTTTTAAAATGGTGAACAGCATCTCAGCTACTCTGCTCCTAAGATTATCAACCCCAAATACAGACCAGGGGTGAAAAAAAAGACCACAGAGAGAAAAGAAAGCAGTTTCTTAAAAAGAAACAGGTGGCTATTCCTAGCAGAGAAAAAAGTAAATTGTATTTTTACCAGGCACAACTGTGATAGGTATATGAATGAGAAAATCAGTTTGCACGAAGTGTTTACCTATTTTTCCTTTAGTTTGTATGGCTGCACTTTCTTCCTCAAATAAATAGTCCCTCAGACCTTCCTTCCTCTTTCTCTCTATCTTTACGTCCATCCTAACAAACCAACAAATGTTTAAACTAGCAAACAAATATTAGTAAATTGTTGCTGCTCCCCAGGACACAAGGTGTACACCACTGCACACAAAGTCAGAGCAAATCTGGCCTGAATAAAAAGCACATAGCAAGCCACTGGATCAGAATTTAGCCTCTTTCACAGTGCTTAGCACCAGCACAGCAGAGCAATAAGGTCTCTTATCTGTACAGCATGTCCAACTCTATTGGATTGGTGACTTACCCAAATCCAGTGGGTAAGTGCTTTTGTATGCACTGGATTTTCCTGCATATAGGTATTTTCTGGCCTGATCATAATTACGTCATTTAGTTCCACAAATCAATTTAGGCTATACATTGTTTTATCTAAAATATTCAGAGGCAGATACATTTTGTATCACTAATTGATTAACCAAATTCCTAGATACATCATCACAAATTCATAACTGCAAATTGAAGGCTAGTTCCTTCCTTCCTTCCTTCCTTCCTTCCTTCCTTCCTTCCTTCCTTTCTTCCTTCCTTCCNATGAAAAAAAGGTTTTGTCCATGCTGCTAGTCAGGAAAGAAACCTTTTTGATTATCCCTTCCTTCCTTCCTTCCTTCCTTCCTTCCTTCCTTCCTTCCTTTCCTTCCATTTTCCTGAAGTCAGTTTGATAGCCAGGCTTCATTAAACCCCTGAAATAAGTGCCTTTGACAAGATCTCAATTAATTCTTCTAGCTCCTGGACCTTTCCTTGGAAGAGTGGAACACAGTGCCTCTGTGGTTCATACTTAAACTCTCCTTTCTTTTTTTTCTTTTTAATCCATGTCACTTTTATCTAGCACCAATCCTACATGTGTGACAAGCAGCTGAAACTAGGCTGTTGTTGGTTTCCAAATATATATCACTGTGTTAACACTTTCAAATAAGCACTGATCTCCCAGTGAAGAGATGAATTCAGCTGATAACATTTTACGAGACCCATTCCATTAAATTCATTGCAGGAACCATTTTAGACACATATGAATTTAAAGTTAGCTGGTTCTTCCTTCTACCAAGGCAAGTTTACCTCTTACACTTCACTTCCACTCCTTCTCAGGCATCTCAAGAAATAGGTCTTTTAGCACATTTCAAGGGAAACTCTTCCCCTCTTATGGGAAGTGATATTTAGTTTGAATTCTCTGAATATTAAGTTTAATTTCTTTTCCATGTGGTGTCACACTAACAAACCTGCCTACTCTCTCTTGTCAATGTTCAGGATCAGAATTTTGAGGCTGTTTGGAAGTTCTTTAGGACACATCTCTCACTGAGCTAGGAAATGCCAGGTCGCCACTCGACTGTATAATGGCAATTGTCTCCTTCCCGGCATGTCATAAGGAAAAGGCCAATACAGGAACAGACATGTAAATATCATTCACATTTGTTTTTCCTGAAGATTGTGAGCAACTCAGTCATATCCTTCCAGACTGCATGCACTCATCTCACAGTCTTTGATATACTGATACACTTTGCACAGCATTGAGGCAAAACAGCAACACCCTTCCTGAAACCAATGGCCCTATCAGGCCTACTTAAAACCTAAAAGAGAAGAAGACATCAGGAACAAAGGAAATACATAAGGGGCCAAGGAAGACAGAATTCAGATGAAGATTTCTTAACTTTATTTTCTAGTTTAAATTCCATTTTGTAATTTCCTGCTCACAGTTCTACTCTCTGTTTTTCTTAATTCTCTCCTCAGTAGTGTTTGAAGCTCCTTCCAAGTCAGGGCATTTTCAGCCAATTTCAGTCCTTTTGACTGCACTCATATCCAAATCAATTTGAATTATTGCTATTTTTTTCTGTTCAAGAAAGGTTATGCATGACCAGTCTGCAGTTTCTGGGACAAAAGTCAAGCCAGCTGCCCACAGGCTTCTCATATTGCTTGCTGTTTGTGTCTGAAATCTCACAGAAAAGGAAAATTATTTTTTGCAGAGTGCATCTGGGAGCAATTGATAGAGTTCACGAGACCAACAGAAACTTGAGGTGTATTTAAGCAGGTTTATATATAACAAACGCCTGATCCAAGGCCTGCTGAAGTAAATGGAAGAATGTTCCCACCGATTCCTGTGGTATCTTAGGATCAGTCCCTTAGTTACTTAAGCCAAAGGATACAGTAAGGCACTTACTGTGCCTTACTTCCTTCTCCAGTGACGCAGCCTCTGGGGGCAGCACATGTACTCTCTGTTTTCTGACTTAGCCACAGAGCAGGAGCAAGGAAAACTCATTTGATGTAGGTAACTTAAAGTTATTTTAAAGCCTTACTGCAGGTCTGCTTGTGGCTTCGGAGGCTCTAGATATACCTAAGGTGATCAAGGATGCAAGATAAGCTGTGCATATGAGATTTGTAGTGTTTTGTACCAATAAGCTGCAGAGAATGAAATGTCAAGGGCTAAAAAGAGGATCATTCACTGAGGACAATAATCAAAATGCTAGATTTACGCCCCAGGTTTGTGCCACAGAAGCCCTGACTTGGTGTGTTGGTGTGTTTCCTATTGTAACTCTTTTTTTTTTTTTTCCTGCCATGTGGATTTTCTGGCCCTGAATCAGATTGGTGCTCAGTCTAAAGCAGGCACCACACAGGTGAGCAGCTTCTGGTGCATTGCACGGCATCTAAGATTGCTATCAAGTCTTCTTATAAAATATCCTGTGCCCTACTCTTTTCACTGTCTCCAGAGTGTATCTGTGTCAATCTGTGGAAAGTTATAGAATTTTTTTCCAGCTAATTCTAATAAGAAAAATCTGGCCAACACAAATTAGGCCTTATTTTCTATAACTTTTAAAAAATATACTATGTATTCCTATATAATATATGCAGTTTAGAAACAAAACTGGTGGGTTGATAATAGAAAAACTACAATGAGAAAATTAGGAGATACAGGCAAGTGCTAAAAGGTAGATCTTCAGTTGAGGCTTGGAAGAAAATTGCAAGTTTATGAGTCAAAGAGCTACACAGAATCAGTTTCAGATGTCAGGAACTGCCCAAAGAAAGCACATCAGCAACCACAAGTGGTACAGAGATAGAAAGAAAATTCAGCTGTAAAATGAGTATGAAAAATAAGGATGATGATTGAGGAAGAAAACACCCAATAAAATATCCCGGGGCAAGTTTTGCGTAGCACTCAAGTAATACTAAGTCCAAGTGAGAAATAAAATAGGCAGCTCACAAGAGAGGCAAGGCTGTTGTTTTGAGAAGGTGGGTAAATCCCCAGGAGCCTGAAGCTTGGGAATGCCATGGAAGAGAGAACTGAACTCACCAAGGTAAATCTGTACCAATAACACGGCAGATACAGCAGCAGACATAAAATCAAGTGCAGGCAGGCTTGGCCAGTGCTCCATAATGGCAGTGCCAATAGGGTGCATGCTGTTTTCTCCAGGAAGAGATTGCTTTGGAGCATCTAGCTCTTTACAGATATCTTAGTAGCATCACTCTGTTATCACAGTACCTCACAAGTTTAAACACCGTTATTTGTCCCTAAATATTGTATTCCAAAGGTACAGATGTAGGAACAGAGGCACAGAATCAGATCCTTGCCTTGCGTATGTGCTTACTTGTAACATGATGGAGGAGCAATGCTTGTGCATGGATTAAAATTGCTGCTTCTCTTCAGACTTGCCATTCAAAGAGGTGAGCTCTCTCTCTCAGTCCACAGTGCTCTGAATGACCAAAATGTCCAATAAAAAGACTATTTGCACATAATTTTTGGTTTAGCCTTACCCCTGGGCTTGATCAGAAGGATTGAAAATGCTGGGCTTTTTCTATCAGCAGTAAGGGCACTTAAGAAGTGAGAGCTCCTCTTTCCCTCAAATAGGCAAGAAACCATGGTGGTACATTTGAAATTATCCCTGGCTGTCCCTTTTCAATTAAAGCTGGTCATAGCTGACCTACTCTTTATTAAATGTTAATCCATAGCAGCTTCTGAGACACCAGCGATTCAGGGTCTGGACTTGAATCCCAACCAGCTCCACACTCACTATCAGGCAACGATGCAGAAAAAAATGCTGTTTACCTCCATGCTAAGTCTGCTCCTCTAATTATCACCCTGTCATGTGAAGGTTCACAATTAAAAGAGAATGGAGTTTTTAGAAGGGCTGCTTGGTGTTTCCAGCCACTGTTTTTGCCAATAATATTAAGTATAAGCTGTATCCAGTGATTTTCTGTGAAAACTTTTTTTTTTTTTTTTACAGGAAGCAGTCCAGTCAGGAAAGAATTAGCATTGAAATATATGAATATTTTATGTCTAAAGTGTGATAGGCACATATTTATTCACACAGAGTTTCTCACAGCTCAGCATTTATGTTGTTTGCTCTGCATTTGACATCATCTGAATAATATTAAGTTCCCAAGCATATTATACTTGACAAAACTAATTTTTTCTACTCAATTGTGCCACAAAATTTTCAGGCTTATATCCCTCAGTTATTTCAGCACAGCAGATTAAAGAAAATTAAATATCATATCAGTCCTTTCTACTTTTAATTCCAAGAACCTTATTTTGTCTTTTTAAAGCCTTCATATTTATGTGAGGGCTTCTGGTCCTCTCACATAATGTGTTGACTAGGTATGCACAGTATTTTCTTCCCACAATCCAAGTCCAAACTAATTTTTTATACAAGGGTTTCCTATCAAAGTAAACAGCATCCTTCATAAAAGTGTAATGAGACATGGTTCAGGGATGCAGACCAGGATTTTAACTTTTGCTGAGCTGTTAAAGGAACCAGAGTTCCTTCACTTCTTTCTTCTAGTGCCTGGGATAACAAATGCTTGTCCTACACATCCTTCTCCTATTCTTCCATTCTCAATCTCTTCTCAGCATTACCCAGGACTAAACACCCATCTGAAAAGAACTCTTATCCTTGTGCCATTTGATGTTTTTCCTCCTCTATTTCCCCATATCCCTGCCCTACTTCCTCATGACATTTTTCCTGAGGCAATGCTATTTCAAACGTAAAAGTTCTCTCCCAAGGCAAGGACCATCAGAGTCCCAGGCATCACTGCTGCTGAAAAGAGGGACCAAGTGATGATCCCTTCAGAGTAGCTGCTACTCCCTGTAACCAGCAGCAATCCATTTGAGGTGGTTTCTTTAGCTCTGAGGTTTCCCATAATGGACTGAGTGCAGAAGAGCTGGTGCCTCATGCTAATCTTTTCAGATTCTCTACTGTATCAGACATGAGTTGTCCAAAGACTTTCTTAGGCCTTGATAATGACAGAATATAATACATAGCATGAATTGTTGGGGGAGGACATATTTGGTTAACTGGCAGAGCCACATAGGAAATAGAACAATTTGACTACTGTTTCCTCATCTAGTACACATATTTATCCAAGCAATTTCACAGCAGATGATGGTCACATTCTGACAATCCTCCTTCTTGTATTAATGTGAAAAAATAGGGCTCTTAGCTGGGCCTTGTCAGAAGTGCTTTTGTGTGCATTAATTTGATCAGAAGCTGGAGTAAAGCAGCCAAAGACAAACATCAGTGAGGAGACTCACTGTGATTTCCTCTAGCACTTAAAAGTTTTTGTGGATCTCTTAAAAGTCAGAGGAATATTTTAAAATGCCATGAAATCTGACACTTTTGTTTTCACATGTGTTGCTGGCAGAAGTTACTTTCCCTGTTTCAGAACAACTATGATTCTCAGAGCTTTGACAGACTGATCAAGGAAGACAAGTTTTCTTAAAGCAAAGCCACAGTCTCAAGTTTGTGACTGTCAGCCCAGATGTTATGTAAGAGTCTAAATCCAGCTGCACTGCTCTCTGTTTTTTAACCCCTCTGTCATTGAAAATTCCTTATTTCATCCATCTGTTTCATTTGTCACATTAGTTGATTCAAGAACATTTAATTTTTTTTTAAAGGTGGTGATTTTGTATGTGTTCTTGCCAAATGCATGCTTCCTGAGGTATAACTTTACAATGTACCTACTTCTGCTAAACTGTACACTGCTATAACGCTATTGTAATGGCAGCACTGAATAGTTATTTAGTCACTTAAGCACCAGCTGAATGGTTGACATTATCATTTAGGCAGCAGTTACTACTTTCTGGTTAAAAATACAAACAACGCAGTAGATGAGTATGTAAGATTTCTACAGTCATTTTATGTGCTAGATTTACATGAAAGCAGTGGGTAAGCATCACCTGCCAAATGGTTGCAATGGCCTGTAAACTGGCAATTGCAACTACACCCATGTGATGACAGAGTCAGATGAAATATTAATACAACTCACTACTGATTTGTATATGCATGCATATATATCTTGAAGAAAAAAATCCAGTCTCAGTTGTCAGGTTTTCATAATATTTGGGTTTTTTTCCCAGTTTTTTTGTTTGTTTGTTTGTTTTTTGGTTTTTTGGGTTTTTTTTTGGGGGGGGGGGAAGAAGGATATATGAAATTTAAGAATCCAAAACAGCTCCTTGCAAGATCCATGTTTGTTAGACTTCCTAAAAAACTTGGATGCAGGATATTTTGGGACATATAAATAATACACATAACAAAAGAAATTGAAGAGTATGACTCTCTTCTTCCCTGCTCATGATGAAGTGAAAAACACTGACATCCAGTCTGGTGTTTGCAGTGCAGATCTATTCAATTTAGCTTACACAGATGCATGTGTTGGGTGTAAAGCTCCCCTAAACCTACCTTGGCATGAAGCTGTGTCAGGGGAGTATTAGAAAAAAGTTCTTCACCCAGAGGGTGTTTGGGTGCTGGAACAGGCTTCCCAGGGAAGTGGTCACAGCACCAAGACCAACAGAGTTCAAGAAATGTTTGGACAATGCTCTCAGGCACATGGTGTGACTCTTGGAGTGTCCTGTGCCAGGCGAGGAGTTAGACTCAATGATCCTGATGGGTCACTTCCAACTCAGCATAATCTGTAATTCTGTGATTCTAAACAAGTTTTACTCCAAGCAGCTCATTAAAGTAGTGACACTGTCCTCAAGAGATGTGGAACACACTGTAACATCACTTTTACACACTGCCTTACTCACATGACAGGAATCAGTTTGTGTCCAACAGATCCACCCACTCATATAGGCCTGGGCGCCTGCCTGCCTTGTAACACTGGTCCTGCAGGAGCTAAGGGAAGGCAGGGAGGGATGGATGGATGGATGGATGGATGGATGGATGGATGGATGGATGGGTGGATGGGTGGATGGATGGATGGATGGATGGACGGATGGACGGACGGACGGACGGACGGATGGATGGATGGGTGGATGGGTGGATGGATGGATGGATGGACGGACGGACGGACGGACGGACGGACGGATGGACGGATGGATGGATGGATGTCATATTTTCCGTGCAGTGTGACTTGTACTTTGAGATCAGGATGTCAAATGTAACTATGTTCAAATGGTCATTTTGCTCCTAAAGAAGGGATCTAATTTTTAATCTCATGCCTCCAAGAATTAGATTGGAAACCATAGTTTCCATAATCAATTTTTTAATCAACTACCATAGCTCTTTGTCTGATGTAAACATTGGTTACTGGGATATCCATGAATCGTTTAGAAGGAATGTAAGTTATCTAGAAGAACATTAGTTAGGTAATTCCCTGCTCACTTTTTCCTCTTTCACAAATGCAATATATTAAAAGGATATGCCAATAAGCTTTCATGGAAAAAAAAAGAAATATAGAAGAGGTAACTTGGATGTAATTTTCAGGTAAATTCTTACCTTATTTTCTGTCTCAGCTCACACAGGCTATTTTTTAAATTCCAAAAGTGAACTTCTGAGAATAAAATTGTTCTCCTATCACTTTTGCCTCTGTTACAAAGATGTACTGTTTGTACACCTTTCTATAGTTCCACAAATGATCATGTTTGTTTGAGGGGTGTTATCATTTTTAGACCTACACAACACAATGAATCATGGTGGCGTTATCAGATCTGAAATAAGAGCGGAAACACTCTGCAGGATGCTCCAGAGCAGAGCTAAACAGTAATACTACAAAATGGAGGATTTCAATCAGAAGTTTTCACTAGCAGGAGAATATACTTACACAGTACCAGCAACACATATCCTGACTATAAGACAATGTCTTTCTAGTATCTGCTTCCTGGCACACAAAAGATTTCATTTAATTAATGCAAACCATATTCTGATAGGTGAACATCAGACATTTATTCTGCATTTTTCTGCAGATCTTTTCAAAACCCAGTAGCAGTTACTGTATTTATAACCGATTTTTTAAAACAGGTTTTCACAGTGTTGTTTTTTTTTTTTTCCTGTTGATCAAGACAGCCTGGAAGGTTTGGAGACCTACTTCTAGCCCAGAGAATGAACACGCCTTAGGACTGCTCTTGTTATTCTCTTCTTGTTCAATGTGAAGGAAAGCCATAAGTCATTCTGGTTTCTAGAAATCGTTATTTTTATAATGAGGTATTAATGTACATGCTTTATCAACTACAGGATGCATATATCTGATTCTCAGTTCAGTTATGGCAGAATCGTGCCTTGTAGTCCTATATCTTACCAGGGATGATCTCAACACAAACAGGACCCCATGGAACTACTCCATATAAATCTTTGCTGTAACCCTATGAGTTATTCTGATATGCTTTTGAACCTGATCTTTATACTTCCCTTGCAACCTCCCTCTTTTTGTTACTTCATACAGATAGTTTGCTATTAAAAGCACTTTCCAGTTATAATGTTCCTCAACTTATAACATTTTGGATCCAAACAGCTCCCAGAGCATATTAACTACTGGCTTTATTGTACAAATGAACTACGTATAGCTACTTTTTCTTGGAGTATAGCCATATTCAAAGGAAAATGCTTCCGCTGCTTAACACTGCACTGCTATCTTAAGCAAACCTTCAAAACTGGTTGCTTACAGTAGGCACAGCTCTGAGGAAGAGGTGAGGGTAAACATCCCAGAAATAGCCCCACTAGGCAATGAGCTCATCGGTGCATTGGTGCATTTTCATGTCACAATTTCTGCATAGGGAAGTATTTTATAATGGTGTCTTCTGAGGACACATTAATTCTCTTTTTACTCACCCATGCACTGCCTTGGTAGCAACCAAACCTCCCGAGAGACAATGAGGAGCATGGCATGGCTGCACAGCTTCTTTGCAATGCAGAGCCCTGATTCCTATGAAGTTATCATATTAAGGCAGGCTGGATTCATGGATGCAATTAAGCATGTCCCTATGAATACCATCACCCTATATAAAGTCTGTAGAAGCTATTTCAGCAAGAAGATGGAGACAATCACTGGGGAGAGAATTTTTAATTTTCTTTCTTCTGAAGTTCACTTCCTTAGCACCAAGTTTGAGGCTTCTGAATCTGACCCTGAATTTTCTGTAGCAATCTGCCCATGTTTGGGACTGAAGAAGGTCTAGGCAGAGACTCCCAGGGCAGAACTGCAGTCAGGTAGGTCTGGCTTTTTGGGATTACTACAATGACGTGAGTTGCTGTCATGGAATTTCTTCAAATTCAGAGCATATATGAACCAGACATAGAGACTAAAGTCTTCTGTTTTTATTCTTCACTGAACTAACCACAAAAACCCAAACCCCGCCCAGAGGGTTGATGCAAACTCAGAAGCAAGAATTACAAGCTGCATCTCTAAGGATCATAAATTAGATTTTTTCTGCAAAAAAGATTCAATTAGGCTTCTACTTGAGAAAAATACTGTAATGTAAGATTTATTTTGTGCAGGACTCCTTATTAAACAGGAGGCAAATCACCACATGTTACTTCTAAGGAGACTGCCTGCAATGTCAGATAGTTTTTAGAGTGCTGAAGTTTGGGAGGTTTTAATTGTATGTTCCCATTCTACTGCAAAAGTGGTTTTTTTGCAGTAAGTAGGACTAGGTTAGAGAAGACTTTAGGTTTGCTCAAATACATAATCTTATACCACTATTACTTAACAGTTTTTGTGAAGTAAAAATGAAGAAACTGCTACAGCCATAGGTCCAAATTTAACTGACATGGTCCCACAAGACTGCAGTACAGATTCAATGCAAAGATCTCAAAGCACTGCCTCAGCAAAACTGTTTTCCTTGCAAAAATTACAAATAAGATCCTTCAAGATCACTTCTGTACCAAAGGAAGGATGACAGCTTGCATGAAGACAGAGAAGCCAGAAGCAAGTCTGTTCTTTAAGCAATTTCAGTAAGGGAGAAACTCATTTTCCTATGTAGATCATTACTGCAGTGGCTGAAAGTGAGCTGCAGTCTGACATGAAGTGTTGATGAACAAAGAACTAAAAGTTTAAAAGTAAAACATGTTACGCATAATTAAATATGGATCCTCTCTAATCAATAGCGAGTGTATAATTACATTTCTCAAGGTTGTTTAGGCACGGTGTTGTGAAGAGACAGAGTGAACAGAGTCAAGTAGGTAAACTAGAGAATCAAAAATATGCTCTGCACCTCTACTGAGGTGGTTTGTAGTCAGTCTTGTCATACTTGAGCAGCTCACACTGAAATTTTTGCCAGTAGTCTCATTAAGGAGACATGAAGCAAGGTTAAGGAGGCCTACAAGAACAGACAAATCCACTTACACAATGCTGCAAAACCACTCCAGCAGTGTTGTCTGTGTATATCTTATTCCAGGGTATCTCTGCATTTCTGCACTTTGAACAGTAGCAAACAGAATCAGATTGAATCCTTTCAAACAGGGAACATTGCTCTGAACAGGTTTGATAAACCCATCTGTAAAATTGTAACATGAGAAACCTTCAACATTTAAGACTAAAATGCTAATTTCCCTGATGGAGGGTTCTGTTGCAAGCCTATATCTGAGCCACTAGACACGATTACAACAAAAAATAATATTTAGAATTACTTTAAAGAAAATGACTTCACAATGTGATAATTTGAAGATGTCAGGTATGTTTACCAGTGCCTTTTTGCCTGTTAGACAGAAATACCAGGCAATGTAATTGAGCATTTTTGCTAACTTCGAAGTTAAAAAATCAACACCTGAAAAACTCTCCTCCCACAAATTATATCTATTTAAAAGAAAATTCATGTGAAGCAGCCTTGAAACTTTCAATTTCATAATCTTTTGCCCAGCAATTTGGATCCTATTAATTTGAAAAGAGTCCTACATCCATATGCCACCTCTGAAGGGCAAGGGCTCAAAGGCTCTGTGCAGCACCCTGAGCATGCACAGACTTCCCATCCAGGCCCAGACTGATTTTAAGTGTTGTTGTTTTTTTTTTTTTCATGAAACCTAGATCATCTTTGTATCCATATAGATACTCTACTCATACTGATTGCACTTGACAGAAACCCCAAATGCACACAATGTATGTCATATACATGTAGAATACCAACATTGAAGAGAATAAGAGAAAAATACCATCAAATGCAAAGAACTTCAGATGAAGATTTCACTTCTACGCCTCTGCAACAGTACGGCCTGAGCAAACTCTCTCACTTTTTCCATTAAAAACAAAACCATTACTTGTGTGTTTTGTGTAGCATTTTGGGATTTCCTGATGAGAAAGCTTTAATCTCTGTAGACACTGAAGGTTACTGCAGATTTCCATTAGATTTTTATCCAAAAGGATTTAAACCATCAGGATACCAAATAGTAAATATTTTCTCCCACAAAAGATTTTTATTTACCTAACCCATAATAGTGTTTTCAGCACGATTGCTAAAGTAAATGAAAGCCACTTAGAAAGCAGATCGCTTTAGTTACAATCCTTTTGACTTTTCTCTTTTGAAAATTTCCTATAAATTTTTGTAACTGCTTTGTTTTAGTACCACACCTTCATACTAGCACTAGAATTGTATTTTTCCATCATAATTTTTCCAAACTCTACTGTTCATGAATTCTGATAAGACTGGATGGGCAATAACTGGCCTATAAGCAGAAAAAGTACAGGCATAACTGTACCCATAAATACATTAAATTTGACAAAGCACAGACATTGCTATAAACTGTTAAGGTTTTCCTTTGCATGTTTATTCTCTCCCCACTGGACATGGCTTTATTGGGTGAAGTACAAACACTCCAGACCAAGAATGCTTGTGCTGGGTATTCCTCAGCAGGCAGCTGCTTATGTACTGATGCAAAAAATAAATGTAAGCAAGGAGAGCTGTGTGTATCTCAGTGTAAACACCTTCTCAAACCACATTCTTCTGAGAAGCTGTTTAGGAACAATAAACCGGAAGCTATGCTTCTGAGGTAGAGGAAAATACCTCATAAATATGAACAGGACATCTCTTTATTTAATTTCCCTTACAGAACAGATAGAGAGTTTGATTCAAAAGTGATTAATAAAATCTCCTAAATTAGATTCTGTCACTCTTAATCTAAGCATATATAAGGGAGTGTAAATGGATATAAATTTGATATTACAGAGACAAAAATTGTTTTTGTTTAAACAGACTGCCAGGACTCTGACCACTGGGTTAGATCTGAGTGCCCAAGTCAGATCTGGGCTCATGGACTGTGAGCAAGACTTCTTCCAAGCTCATGAAGGGCAGGAAGGACAAGAGCCAATGGATTTCACTCATCAGTTCACCAAGAAACCTCAGTGCAGAATGTTGTTATTCAATTTTTCAGCCAAGCTGGGCTCACTGTTCAAAGCTCACAGCTTGTTTTGCAGTGTGGTTTAATTTCTATATAGCTGAACATTCCCCTTCACCTGCCTACCAAGACCAGGTCTGCTTTTTGCTGAAAAATCTGGGCATGTTAATAACAATAAAGACAAACCCTTTTCTCACAGTTCTTACCGTATCTCTAAGGTATGTCTTGTCATGAATTCTCACAGGAGAAACACACGAGATCCTAGGTGCTGGAAAAGAGAAGGAAAAATTCTTACCAAGATTGTTCTAAAAAGCACTTGAAAGTTTTAAATGCTGCTGCACAGGCTATTCTCTTCCTGACCTGAGCCTTAAAAAACCTTTTCTTTATTTTTCAGAGTTTCAAATTAGACAACCAAGTGCGTTGCAATTGCTTCTGAGCTGCTTGTAAGTGCATAGTAACAGCAAGGCCAGTCTTCCAATACTGCTTGGCTGATGAAAGTGAGCATCACTCTCATTTGCCCTCATTCAGGGGAAGCTTTAATGGGAAGCGGAGCTCAAAAGGAATTGGCACTTTTGGAAAAATGGCTGTGTGCGGAAGAGCACTTTTGTTAATAGTAATTGGAGGACATACTGCAACATCTTTTCCAATTTTCTGAAAGTCTGTGGACAATCCAGAGCCCCATTTACCCCCATCTTCTACCAGAATAATTCCACTGACTGTATTGTAATGATCCCTACTTTACACCAGTGTTAGCAAGAACAGGGTTACACTCCTGAGCTGAAGTCCATAGTTAAGGTACAAATATCTAAAATCCAGAGAGAGCAGATGTCTAATTCAATGCCCACATTATGCCTAGAGGTCAAGGTTCTGACAATGAGGACAAAAACTAAAGAAACAAAAGAAATGTTAGTTTGACTCAGTGTTTCACCGTAAAATACCAGAAGCATAATGGTATAATGTTAACTTCAGCAAAGAATACAGAAGGTGACAAGGTTATTTCTTTTTATCAGCTGAGATATCTTCTGCGACAAAACTACTGTTCTGCAGTGCAGCCTACTTCATCCCCATACAAATGCAGAACAAAGAGAGCAAAATCAGAGCTCTTCTCTCCCATCTTCTTCTACAGCATTACACAGAGGTAGATTACCGCCAAACTATGGGTTTTTGGGACACATTTTACGCAGCAATTTCTTAAGTATGTTATTAAACAAATAATTATTTGCAGGCACATAGTTGAACAGTAAAATCTCTTCATTCTTAGACTGTGTCATCGCTCAAGTAGGGAAAAGTGAAATTTTTGGCAGTTCAGCTGTGCTTGCCATTTGCCCATATTGATTCAGTTCTATGTGTTTTAAACTTATGAGCTAATAACTAAATATTGAAGAATATTCTTTGACTTAGATACAAGCCTAAGGGATGAGTGATGGATACTTAATACCAGTTGTTAATTAGTTTTCAGAGATTTGTAACCTCAGGAGCCTGAATCCTCAAGCCATCATTCTGTTGTTTGTTCCTCCCTGTAACTGAGTTTGGGTGAGGAACAGTCACATTACTGCCATAAATTACCCTTGCTTCTCCAAAGAGAAAATGAGAACTGAGGACCAGCGGTGGCCAGCTGGGAACCACTTTAAGAGAACTCTGCCCCTGCAATGCCCTGTGCTCTTTACTCTTGCTCTTGCCATGCCATTCCCTCAATCCTACTGATTCAACTGTTCTCGTGTCCACACCATTAATGAGACATGTGAAAGAAACCATTAAAAAATAATAAAAAAGGAAAAGCTGTGATGGAGCAGCTGTTCTGCTGGTTTAAGTGAAAGAACTGAAGCCCGTCATGGAAGGGAAAAGGGAAGAACAAGTGCAAGAAAGCAAGCCAGGCTGGGAGCACTAATGGAATAGCCAAGATGTATGGCTAAACAGGCCTGTGATGGCAACAATTTGGCTCTTCTTATTTCAGGAATATGTTTTTAAGTACTGATTATTCTTATATAATAGTATGAGAACTATCCATAGGTAATCTAGCTTACATAGCAAAATAAAACATTCTGGTGATCAATCTCTGCAAAAAATGCTTGTGAACCATGAAGACCTAGACTTGAGTAATTATATCTGTAGCCAGGGGTTCTGACTAAACATAATTTACATCCTCCTCTGCATTAATACAAAGAGTACCACTGGAGAGAGACAAAAGGACTAATTCACACATTATTTCTGTTCCAAGCATTATATTTTAAAAATACATTGTAGCACATTTATCAAGAAGTAAAGAATGCGAGTTTGTGCGAGTACAGACCCTGCTTCAGCAGCTGTGAAGGTGTTATCCTTGCCAGAGAAATAAACATTTGACTTTCTAGGGCTTCTTTTACCTCACGGCTTCATAATAAAGCTAGGCTTGAAGATATTTTCCTTACATAATGGTTAGGAGAAGTAGTGTATGGTAAAACAGCTTTTCACAAAGTGCTTATTTTAACTCTTCAAACCTCTTCATCAGATATTGTGATTTCCTTCATTCATTTGTTTAACTAACTGAACTTATAAAGTCCATCAATAACAACAACAAAGCTTGCAAGTAACTTCATTTTGGACATGTATTCTTGGGACCAGATGTTTTTTCCGTAAAGCCGATCAGCTAGAAGATATGCTTCTTTTACTGTCCAAAGCCAAACCCACTACAGAATTAAACATGCAGACAAAATATTTCTCCTCAGTTTTAAGACTTGGCATTATTTTGTTTATTTGGTTGGATATCTTCTCTGTAATTAGTCTGCTAAATAATATTAAGTCAACTTATATGCAATATTTTGTATTCAGAAATGTTAATTAAGCCACTGAAAGCCACTAATGTGGTTTTAGGGAAAAAAGTTACTTCTCTCTGATCACTGAGAAAAAGACATTGGAAATTACAAATTTCAATATCTGTTAATGAAGTTGTTAGGCAATATGTAAGGGATTGTGACATGGAGAAGATGAGAAATACGCTTTATGTTTATTCCTCTGTTTTTTGTCTATGTATCTCCTTTTGATTTGTACCATCCTACCTGCTTCTTGTTTCTCATGGGAGTAGACAATCCAACCTTGATAGCATGGCAAGAGAATCAGCCTATTTTTTATATGAACTGCTGGGACTATTAGGTATGGAATGTACTTAGTAATTTTTGCTTATTCTTGTTTTATGTTTTAGGAATTTTGGAGTTTTCTCATGATTCATGTTCTTAAAATGACTGAGGGAAGATAACAGAATTTTTTAACATTAAGATTCTTGTCCTTGGGAGTGTGACACAATGATAACAAAATAAATCATTATTAGGAAAACATACAAAGTCAAATACAAAGCATACCACAAATTTCTTGCAAGCTGTTAGTTTCTCACACTTGATGTTTTGTTAAATGTACTTGAAGGCAGATTCCAATTAAGTAACGACTACTAATGTCTGTAGGCTCTTAAAGATAAAAACGATAACAGGAGTGGGTTGAATATTTGACCTTATGCCAATAACACCAGCTAATAAACAAATCCAATTGAAATGTCTGGGAACTATGGATTTTATTAAATTTTCTAAGGATTTCTTTGCATTCAACCAATTTCAGCTGGGAAGAGCTCAATAATCTCATGACATCAGCAGTACAACGTGCTCTTAATAACAAATAAATGCTGTGGCTGAAAATTTCCATGTGGAGGTAAGCAGGCCTGTAGACTGTAGGTGGCCCTATTCATATTGTTTCAGTCCTTGCTTTTGCACCTGATCCATTGCATAGATTTTAAAAACAGTGGATATAATTTCCTAGAGAAACTGAATCACTCCTCTGCCTTTTTTTGTTCCTTACATTTTATAACAGTATTCAGTAACACAGATTTTCATAGGCATGATATGATTGCTTTGCCAATCTCACTTTGAATTCCTATAGCTGGTCACACACAGCCTCCTTCACAGCTTTGTCTTCATGTCATTGCACTGCAATCTTGGCTAATGCAGTCCTTAAAAAGCATCCTACTCATATTTTCCAGTAAAAATTATTTCGTGAGAGTCAAACCAATTTGCCAGAAGCCTTACTGTTCTTGCAATACTTAGTCTTGAATGTGTCCGGATTTATAACCATCATTTGTGTGCTCTTGTGCTCTCCTTGGTGTGAGGCACTGTAATGTTTTTATAGTATTCTGATACCTGGCACTATGTTAAAATAACAGACAGCTCAAAGGACACAGGGAATAAAACCAAATGCACAAGGGAGGATGAACACATAAGAGATCAAATTCTACCAATTTACTTCACATCAATATTCTCTACAGGACCTGAGTCAATCTGTTTGTGAGTGTGCATGTGTGTGTGTGTGTGTGTGTGTGTATGTGTTTGTTTTTCTTTAAACTCAAATTACATTTATGCTGTGTATGAGTGGTTTCTCAAGAGTGAAGAGTGAATAACATCCTACAGTTTTACCCTAAAACATCAAAGCTCTCTGTACAATAACCACAGAAAGGATCCACTTCCATTATAACAGGAATAAAGAGTTTCCCTTTCTCTCACACTCTGAAATCAAAATCACAATCATAATAGCTTTCTGCAGTACTGAACTTAAACCTAAAGTGGGATTATTTAAAAGATGTTTTACTGCTTTCCTGCTGTACAAAAATAATAGACAGGTCGTGGCTATTTTGCAAGACATATCACTTTGGGGAGGCATTTGCAACACACTTTCAGCAAATCCCTCCAGAGGTGACACCCAAAATACCAGAATGGTACTTTCAACAGTGAAAGCTGGTATTTTGACAAATATACTTCTCTCATTGAAAATACATAGTCTGTGGTCAACGTAGAGTAAAAGTTATGGTGAGTGACTGTGGTGTTAATAGACTGGATGACAGGCTGGCTGCCATTCCCAGTGAGTGATCTATGTCTATCAGCTCACCCTTCTCCCCCAATAATAGTGTTGGCTCTTTATCACTTCTCTTGTGGTCGACCCGGTGCAGTTTAGGTTTAGCCATTTCTCCCTTTAGAAAGGGAAACGTGAGCACAAGGTTAGGAACAGCTCTTGACATTTGCTTGATTAGACCACAAATCCTTTTTGCCGGAAAATCTGATGCAGCAAATCTTGGAGGATCATTCTGGAAGCTCTGTCTTTGAAGAGTCTGCTCTATCACAGAAGTCCCTTGTCAGTGTGTATGAAACGCCAGGTGAAAGTATTAGGCATCAGTGTTATCTTCAGCCAGACACACAATAGATAACTTTGGAAATTTTGCAGGAGCAATTGGGTCAGCCTGCTCCTGTGCCTTCTTCTACTATTCTAGCAATATTGTAGTAGTTTTCTACAATATTGTAGGAAATTTTCAAAAATTATTTAGAAGAACTTTACATATTTGATGAACAGCTTGTGGGCCTGAGAGTAGCAATATGAGCTGTTCTGGTAAAGCAAACTACCTTTGTCAAGAAAATTTGCCTTTCTTTTATCATTAGGCATGTGGCTATGCCTTTGTCTATGTAGTTCATCTTCCCTTACTGCAGAGGTATATCCACCACTGAAGAGTGGGACCTGGCAGGTAAAAGGAATTCTCTGAAACAGCATCTAGTATAAGAAAGGACACTGCAGGATAAACGTGTTCTCTCTTAGACAAATTGTGCTTTGCTTTTTGGGCAGTAGTTAGCTCCAGCAAAAGTGGAATGGATCAAAAAGATTGAAAAAGGTGGTAGGACACAAAACTGCAAGATCAAAGCCTGTGTCTAAGGCCCTTTGATTTTACTGTGTTAATTCCTGAGCCTTTGAAATCCCTTTGACAAGTATTCCCTCAAGAAGTTTCTAGAAGCTGTTATATAGGACTTAGCAGAACCTGAAGGATAATTCTGTGAAGATAACAATAAATAAAATAAAAGCACAATGGTTACTGCAGTGGTAGATCAATGTAATGAAGTATAGCTCAACTTGTGAAAATTAGGTGATCAAGATAAACACTGTAACATGTGAGGAGAAAATACATGAGTCATAAAGGAAAGTTAACAGTAAACAGAAACCCCAAACCACCATTTGGTAGAAATCACATTGTATTTATAGCTATGGTGCCATTTTAAGATACATATGACTTCTTTTTCCAGAGCTTTACCTGTGTCTGGATACAAATGACATACTGAGTACTAAAGATTTGTTTCTTTAAAATATGTGCAATATATTTATTCATGTCTTACTATTTGCTGTGTTGGTTCTCACTGAGATAAGGACCTCCTTTGCACGTACTACCAGTACTACTCCTCATACTGTCTCTCCTCACTTTCTGCCATTACTGACCTTCTCCACAGCCTCTCCATCTTGCCACTTCTTCCTTTTATTGCTTCCTTATGCACACATGCACACATACCCCCTCCACTCACCACTTCCCTGCTTTTATCCATTTGCCCTCATTGACAGACTGCTATTTGTACCATTTTTTCCTCAAAAATTCTGGAATTTTTTTTGCCCCTGTTTTAAGGGGAAAGAATAATCTTGTGGTTAAGACACTAGGTTGGTATTGTAGGGTTCAGTTTGTGTTTGCTGGCCTCCTGCCCAGTTAATGTAACATGGTTTTAGTGTAATTGAGAACAAGGAATGCTATATATGTAGAACTTTTAGCAAATCACTTAAACAAAGTGCTTGAACGTCTGAAAGCTTTCTCTAAGGTATTCATTGCTCTGCAATTCCAATGGGAGTTAGGGGCACGAAACACTATGTAGGACACATTCATCATGTTGAAGGATTTGGCTTAGTTCACCACCTGCAAAAGGGGCTAATTCTTAGCTCACATAAGGCTTATGATGATGAAAACATTCTATTAATGTTCATTATGTGTTCCTTTGCTACAGTAATGAGTGCCAAGGAATAATTCTCTCCGTAAGATGAATGCCAGCTAAAATAATTCTGTTCTAACAGATTAAATTCAATGCAAGGTCACCACTCACCTTTCTACAGCACCCTTTGTCTTTAATATGTTCCTAACATGGAGTAACTCTTTGGAGGACAAGTTTAACATTGAAGTCCTCTCCTGTAGGAGGAACACATATCAAAGACCTTAAGCAGAGATGTGTGCTCCTGTGCCCATGGTCACGATTCCCAGCTAGGCACTGTGCTCTTGCTTATGTCTTTTGGTGGTTAGATTTCACATTACAAGTGTCTGCAAGGCAACAGCAAAGCTACTTCTGCCAATGTCATGTTGAGTTCAGAGCTGCAGATTCCAACTCATGCTATGTAAATTATCTCTGGATTAAAATACACAATTTTTATTACGAAAGTACTCTTTCTCCTAATCCCACAATTGCAGCCATCTTATTTTTGTTCACCTTTTCTCTATTATTTTTTTGAGTCTCCTCTTCATTCCCTAGCTGTTTCCTATCGTTTGGCTCCCAGCAATTATTCTATATAATGGCCATTTCATATTTTTTGTCTTTTACTTTCACTTACATTTTTAACAGGTAGCTTAGCTGATACAGTCTTTCTCCCTCAGAGCAATTTTTCACGAGTTTGTTTTAAACACAAAACTGTGTTTTGTAATTTCCTTACCTGTGTATGGTTCGTAACTTCTACTTTATAAGCTTTTTTGTTTCTCCATTTTGAATGCAAGAAATGGAGTTTGTGCACATTTATGCTTTCCTGCATGTGCCTGAATATCTTGCAGATATGACATGCTATTTTTACAGATTTAGGGTGCACCTTTCAAGCGTATTCAGAAGAGTAAGTGGCAAAACTGTAAAACTCCTCCTTTCTTTTTGGCAAACTGATGACATGGAATATACTGAAATACAATGACATTGTTATTTTCCTTTTCTAAAGTGGCAGAGCAAAGAACTGGAGGACTTTGGAACAGCTTAATCTTGAACTAATTCTCTGAGAACTGAGTTTCCTTCAACAGATTGGTGCACAGACTTCTGCTCCAGTCAGGAGGATCTGGAGAGCTCACCTAGTATAAGAAAGAGCAGGTGACAGAAGCCATGAAGAACAGCGTTGCCATGGGCAGTAGGCAGAGTGATCTCTGTAAACGTAACCCACAGACCTGCTTTTCAGAGCCTACAAATACTCATAATACTACTTGTAGGGAGTCTGGATGCTTGTATCTCACTTGACTGGAAAAGGCTAGGATAAGAGCAACAGATAGATCATCATTCCCTGAGAACAGGGATATCAACGCCTGGAGATTAATCTCAAACTCTTCCATTTTGTTACTGGCTTTTATTTCTGAAGCCGTCACAGCCAGATTCTTCATGCACAGATCCTAATGCTGCCACTAGAGAGCCTGGCTCCCAGTCAAGGAAGGGAGAAGCCACAGGGACACAACCTGAGGCAGACTTTGCATCTTTTTGCCCTTTTATTTTGTTTTGTCTCCCCAGAACATACAGCCCTTCCAATATTTTCTTGCTCAGTGAAACTTGGTGCCTTATATTAATATCAGTAGCCTCTACTTTCTGAACCATGAACTAAGTTCAGAGCAGAAGAAACCCAAGGCAGCTCCTGCAGTGGTTGTGACCCAGCTGTCACTGCACACTCAGAGTCAGTGCTCGTGTCACAGCTATTGTGCATCCCACAGCCAGGTGCAGTTACCTGAGCAGTGCAGGACTGTGCCTGTGTGTTCTGCAGGCTGCATTGTGCTGCACACACCCCTTGGCTGCAGGAGAAACTCAGGCAGCGCCTTGTGATGAAGGAGCCCACAGGCAGCTCCTACTCGATACCATTGATCACACCACAGGTGTGGCCTTGCCTTTATCTAGAATGGCAGCAATAAGATCTCACGTGAACCTCCTTCCTGTTTAGCAGTAGAAATTATGGTCAGAGTTGTTTTCTTGTAAGAAAATTACAAGTAGCTCAAGTGACCAAAATAAGAGAACCTCTTCCATAGACAGGATCTGCCTGGTGCATGGATCGTGGGTTGTTATGATGCAGTATCAACTGGGGTTCCCAACATATAAAAGAATAACTAAATTACCTATGCTATTCTCATTTTATAGTCTTAATTCTAATAACTAGAATTTTAAGTGTTAACTTTCAGGGACTGAGCAACTTCCTGGGACCATCATTTCTATGGACCAGAAACTCCTTGTACAATGCAGCTCCTTCTTTTACACATATTGGAGGGTGAACTCATACCTCACAGAGTTCAGGTTCTCGGTTCCCTAGATAATGACTATGATTTAGATTTTTGTATCAGCAAAACAAGACATGGCACTTCAGTTTGATCTAGCACAAAACCCAGTGATGTGAGTTTTAACTGACATTATATTTATAGGGAATGGAACACAAATAGCATGCTGTCCTCTGATGCTCTGGCTTGGAGGCATTACAGCACAATAGGTTACACCATGTTTGTAGCTCAGCTGCTCAAAGGCTGAGGATCAGTAAGGTGCTGTTCTTTTGGAATTGCATTTCCCGGCAGGCTTTGAGCAGCAGAAGTTTGTACAGTCTCCAGTGTCCTTGGCTGTGTGCATACCACTCAACACTTTGGCTCAAGTTCTTCTTGCATTATCTTGGCAGAATACAGAACCTTCAGGAATCCTAATCTTTTATTTGATCACTTTATCTTTTCAATTTCATCCCTTTCCTATACTAATTCTTTATTTTTCATTAAAGCCAGTACACAAAGATCAAGCTGGTAGAATATGTTCTGTAGCTGTCAATCAGTGGCCACAAAAAATACAAAATGTGAATAGTTAAATCAGCAGCCTTGCCTGCTGAAGTTATCTCAATGGCAGAGATGTCAGAATATTGTTTCCAATCCTGACTCCTACATGCAGGGAGTAGCAGAGCATGTCCTAGTCTCCTTTATCTTCCTCAGGAGAGCAGCCAAGTGGCATAATCAATTCTTCCAGGCTTTTGTCTTTCACCTGATGCTTACTTTGCTCACTGCCTAAGGCTCTACTGTCCTTTTGCCCCTGAAAATATATTTATTTTTGGACTATATGAAAAACAGCTGCAGGTTTTGCACAGTTTTATATATATATACATAAATGGAATATATTTATAAAGAAGCAGGATATTTCTCCTTTTCTCTAATTACTACAACAGCAAACCTCCCTTAGCTGTTGACAAATAGTCAAGCAAACAAAAAACTACCACTAAAAAGTAGGAATAACCTTCGTTGTACAAGTTAAAGAGAGAATTTTAGTAATCCAGACAGTTTTGATAAGTGTGTGGTATATGTAATTGCAGCTAACGGAAGTCAAATGTTAGATATGTGACTCTTCTTGCAACTCCTAGTATTAAAAAAGAAAATCTATGGCTGAGAAAACCTGAAATGCATTTAAATAAATGTAAGGTGTTTTAGCTGGCACACAGTGAATTCATAAGGCAAAATTAAAGTTGGAAGGGAGACCAAGCTACATTTTACTTTGTTTTGTTTTCTCACTGATTTAAATTCATAAGGCTGAGGTACCATAACAGGATAATAGTGACAGCTATGATAAGAAAGTATTTCCTTTCATTCACGTCAGTTTTCTTCTAAAGTCAGTGTCACAAACTCGGGTTAATAGTTGTAGAATATTTCTCTAAAAGCAATACTTTTGCAAAATGTATCTGCAGTATAATCTTCCAGAAAATAATAGGTATTGCTGGTGAAATAAAAGGTGGAACTGGTAACTGACAAGTGATTAACAGAGTTGATCAGGTAGGAAAGATAAAATAGCAAAGGTAGTGAAACAGGTTTCTGGCTGTTATTATTGAATGCCATTTTTTTTTTTTTTGTCTCAGGTCTGTATGTGCTCTGTGTTTTGTATATACAACCCAATCCAAACTGAGCTTCAAATGCAGAACAGAATGAGAGTCAGGTTCACCATGTAACTGAAAATACCTGTGCTTTATGCAGTTATCGAAGTGCCAGTTACTGAACAGATATAAATAACAATATTTTAAGCTTATTTTTAAGGTTAAGAATCTTTAGAAGACATCTTAGATTAATCCCTTCTAAGGCATTGTTTATTTTGTTTTATTTTCATTGTATTAAAAGTCTTAGTTTAGACATCTGCACAGGGATCCTCAAGGGAAAGATAATCCTGTTTTATAAAGGAATAATTTTCCAGTACTTTCCCTGGAAAACTTTAAATGAGAAGAGTGAGAAAGTGAATTTGGCCTCATTTACTTATTGATTGAAGTGAAAATTTGTTTTCAGAAGTAATTTTGAATAAGACTTATTTCTGAGAAAGGGGAACGGGCACAGATAAACAGTCAAGATTAGAAATTGAGTATATAATAAGAAAGGCTTGGAACAGCTGGAAGCACCACAACAATGCAGTGGTTTCCATGAAGTTATGCTTATTTTAGAAATCCCCATATTTGGGCTTAACTTTGAATTTCCTCATTTTCAGGGGTGTTATGGAGTTTTTGTAATGCAGTCTGCAAATGTAGATTTTTCTAATATGTAATTTTTCGGAATACTAACACTGTATACTACTATCACTGTAATGAAAGCTCTTCCATTGTCAGTTATGCCTATTGTCAACTATGAAAAGTTGTTGCAAGATAATGAAATGTGATGGATATATGAATGATCACTCCAAGAATCTTTTATTCATGGAGTTTTAAAAAAAGGTCTTCTTTTAAAACCAATAATCACACTGAATTCTTGAATGTTGCATATCTAAAGCTGGAAAAAAATATACAGATGGATTCAACATCCAAATATAAAATAAGATCCCCAATTCTTTTTGAACTTCTATAATGTAACTAAAGAATAAAAGTATTACTGTTCTAGAATATAAGTGTCCAGGAAGAACCAGGTAACAGCAAACTAATCCACTCAAGAGAAATCAAAAGAAGGAAAGGAAGATAAAAAACATTCCCTTACCCTGTCAATTCCTCAAAGTTTGCAAGAATAATTTAAACCTCCAGGCAGTTATGAGCAGCTGAACGTGTCAAGAATGCCTGCATTTCTTTTTGCTGAAATTTAATACTGTACATGCACGATGGTGCTATTGGCTACTGTTGACACAAGCCACTCTACCCACTCTACCTCTCAGAACATTATATTCAGGTATGCACCCAAAAATAAAGCCAGTGAGCTGTACATATTGCTACACCCAGTCATCCATAATCATGCCGACAGGGTAAAATATAATCTCTGAAACATTAGAAAAAAAATCCTCTTTTACTTTTTTTCTCATTTTAAGAGGTGATAAAAAGCTGAAAACCCCTAGAAACCTCACACAGAAGATACAGATACTGAAAACTAATTTCTGAGGGCTTCCACAATTGCCCTGGATAGCCATCATGATCAGGAGGTTTTAGTTTCAACACATTCCGTGCAAAGTCCTTTTACTTTTGGAGTGCAAAGTCCTTTTACTTTTGGAGTAGTCTCCACTCCATTGGAACTGCCCAGCAAGGGAGTACAGGCTATCCTGGTTTTGACTTCGCCAATAAGCTGTCTGGTTATTTCTCAGAGTTTGGTGAAAATTAGGCTATCTGGACCAAGCTGAGACTGCTCACAGACTTAGCTGACAGGCACTGAAACTTCCTAACTTCTCCCAAGAAAGGAAATTCTGAAGAAAAAGCAAGCACAAAACCAATAATCATAGCCTAGCATTGCTCTTCTTTCTACAGACTAAATATTATAATAGCAAAAGCTAAGATTTTTACCTTAAAATAAGATATTAATATTATCGTTAATTGTTATTATTATTATCAATTTTAACTTTGAAATTCAAAACCAATTGAAAACACAGATAAAGAAGACAAATATTTATACCCTCTAGCTTTCCCCTTCTCACTACAGCCCCTGGGCACAGCCACCACAGATGTCCAGAGCTAGGAGTTTATGAAGGGCTCTATCGCCACCAGAAAGGCATCACTGGCCATTTAGGGGCTGTGCAATCAGTGAACCAGTTCCTGACCAAAACCTCAGCCCAAGGTTGTTTTGGTGTCCTAAAGCAAAAGGAGAGCAATTCCACCACAGGAGAGGAAACTAAGGCATCCAGCAGCACTGAATTAAGACTATGACCTGGTGGCACTCTCTGCATTCTACCAGAAATTAACTTGCTCCTCATGATTTTGAAATTCTCTCCGAGACAGATGTTTTATCTTAGTCATAAAGTACACAGGTCCTTTCCTACAAACTGTTACTCACCGCAGCAGCTCACTGAATAGGTTTCAGTAGCTCCCTTGTGCACTGAGCAAAGGCATTGCTATACATATTAATGTTTTTTAAAGGGCTTTTTAAAAGGAATTAAGAGACTGAACAACTGCTGTCTCAACAGCAGAGATGAGGGAGCTGTTATATTTAAAGGTGCAATATGCAGAAAAGAAGTATAACCTTTCCAGGGAAACCCTGTGGCTACAAAAATCTTATTTTTAATTACAGGACACAATAGTTTTTCTGATAAAAATAAGATTCCGAATTTACAACTGAGACATTAGCTTAGTAAGCTTGCTTATTGTATCACCAAGCTTGAGTCCAATATGACAAGCCCAGTAAAGCATGCCAGCCTTTACACTCAGTGTTCTGGCTCTTATCCCTTTGTCATCACCTTAAGGTTATCCAAAATTCCATTTTAATTAATAAGATCATCCTTGTTTTTCTTCTGATAAAATTTATTACAGTGAAATGGGAGTGGCAACAAAATGAAACATAAAATAGAAGAAAGCAGCTGTGCAATCCTGGTTTCAAGGGCTATGAAAAAAAAAATGGACACCAGAGATGGCTCAGACGGAAAATACAAAATTATGGGTGTGAAAGAATACTCAGAGGAGGTGAAAAGAAAGTGAAATGGCATTTGGGGTGAAAACTTTCAGCATAACCTTTGTGATAGGCATTTCCATTCAAATAAAACTGAAAAATCTCATGGACACACTGAATTCTGCCTTCAGAAAAATACAAAAATAATTTGGTGATGGAGATGGTTTCAGTATTATTTGTAATGTAACAAGAATGGTACAAGAAGTAAATCTGTTAGAAAGATGAAGTAGCTTGGCTCAGATACAGTAGAAGTATTTAAAACTATCCAAACATCGTTTAAATCTGCGTCTCATACAAAACCAGTATGAGACTCACTGGCACATTTACACATTTTATTCAGAAAGAAGAATCATAATGTGTGGGACATAGTTGTATGCTGGGAGAATTTACTACTTGTTGTGAAATAAATACAAATTTTTAAAAGTTCACAAAAATATTTTTCCTTCTCTACACTGTCTGTTAATAATTTATTTCCTAACTGCTCCTAATTTAGGGAAATGGATAGTTGCTATTCCAATGATGTTATGATGATGGTTATCAAATCAACCCATATTTAATAAAAGATGATATTAAAACTTAATCTGAAACTCACTAAAGACAAGTACTAGAATTTATTGCATTATTCTAATAAAATGCTTTGCTGACTCAGGGAATTTCTGTAGTTCTTGTGATTTCAGCTATTCTGATCCCTACATGTAGGCATCTCTTCCCTTTCTAAAGCTTTCATGTACTGTATCAAGTGGACAAAAATGTGGAAAACAGATATGGATGTGTTTTCAATGATTTTCATACAGTTCCTTCAAGATTTACTTTTGCTGTAATCTAGGATATGTCTATGAATAAGGTCTCTGAAATAAACCATGAAAAAAATAATCCTGGCCAGAAGGCATAACTTGGAAAAATAAAATATTTAGTAGATGTTAAGAAAGAATCATAGAAACAGCAGGTTTAAAATTCCCCTTTTTAACCACAGATTTATATCTATGATATAGATTTACCCATGTAGCTTCTCATAGAATAATTTAATCTAAAATCCATTTTTGAAACTAGATGAGGCTCTTAATAATTAGTAGGTCTGTAGAAATAGAGAAGTGGTTGTCCCTGTGTTGTACAATAGAAATGAGACTAGAGATTTTGTGGGCTGTACAATAAAAATCAGACAAGATTCGAGTGAACACAATGAAACCCCATTGAAAATCAAGCCTGAAAGTGTTTTAATTCCATTTAGTGAGTACATTAGGAATCTGGAAAAACATTTTCTTAATAAATTAATTAATATGCTATAGATTTGATAAAGCAACCTCAAATGTCACTCCTTGCTCTCTACAGTTTTTTTTTTTTCTCTGACTGTTAAATTTCTGGAAAGTACATTCACAGAAAATACATTTTCTTCCATAAAAAAAAAATTAAAGATAAGAATTTAAAAATCCAAATTCTTAGACTAAGAAAATGCATTTTTTGTGAGTCAAATAAATAGGGAAAAAGAAAAAATGTAATATGCCACCAAAGACTCCAGTAAGACCAGAAAATAAGAAGTCATAACCTTCATAATACTGACATTTGTAGTGAAATATCTTCTGATAGTTTTGCTACATTTGCTAATTTTCAAAATTATTTGGTGAACTTATTCGTATTGGATAAACTTCACAAAAAATCATGTCATGATTATAAAAAAGTAACTAACACCCCCTCCCTCACTAAAAATACAAGTAAATAGTGTCAAATAATTACTTAACTACAAGGAGAAAGTCCTGTGCTTTGACATTTGCCTAGAAAAGTCTCAAATATTTATATTAGCATATGCTAAATGTCCCAATTCAGTGGCATGCTTATTTAGCAAATTATTTTAAGTGTCAATTATTTTCATGCCAGCAATATCGATATTTCCTAATCATTGTCTTAAAGTACACACTTAAAACCTCCTAAACAGGATGGATGTGTGGAATGCTGTGGTAACCACCAGAGACCTTAAAATTCAATTTATGAGACTTTGTCTCAAGTGTAGATAAAAATTCATTTGCCCCTGGAAGAAGCCACAGAGAGAAGAGTTTAATAGGATTTTCTATAAACAGTTGTTTTTGTGGGTTTTCCAGAGGTGCTGTTCAACACTTGTCTGAAGGACAATGATAAAACCTGTCAGGATGAAAGTTTATATTCACACCAAAATCTTTGTTGGGTTTGTTTTTCATCAGCCTTGATGCATTACGTTATTTTCTTCCTGAAATTACTTGTGTTCACAGATCTATTTTTTTCAGCATGAATGCTTATTTATGAACAGCCCTTGTTACAGGGCATTAGTATGGAAGTGCAGAGATAAACCTAGCTATTACTTCATTATATATTAATTAGCTGAACAACTTCATCAGCATAACCATCCAGGTCATGAAACTCCAGACTGAAAAATGAAAACCAATAGAAGATTATAATAAAATATGTACAGTAGCAGTAGTGGGAATATTTCTATTTATTCTCCTTGTGACATAAAATGTTTGCAAAAAATCTCCTGAAAACAAAATGATAACATTTTATTTTAGTCTCATGGAATATTGATAATTTTAATTTTAGAAAACAAAGCAAAAATACATTTTCTGGGAAACACTCTGGCAGTGTCTTACTGGCATTTTATATGCACTTGAACAATAAATTATCAATGTCCTCATAAATTAGGTTAGCTGGGAAATAATACACAAGAATAAAACTATAAAGATCTTTCATTATTGCACACAATCAAAAAGTGTACAGTTAAAGCTGCTCTGCCAAGTGGGATATAGGGCTGCCATCCATTTCCATTTAAATTCCTTCTTTAAAATATTCCTGATGTGCACCCAAATACTTCTAAAATTCCTCTTAGGTAGGACAGTAGGGCATTTAAAACTTGAAATTCTGCACTATAGGGTCAGAGTTGCATTCCAAGGTAGGTGGCCAGAAAAGGCCTAGGCATCCAATGAAATATTCCTTGCACTTCCCATCTTTCCAGAGTGCCTGTCATGTGTCCATAGTGAGCAGTACCTTTTTCATTGCAACTGATATGGAAGAGAAAGGAAGCAATTTTTCATTCTGCACCTACTCAGGCCCAGAAATTACAAAGAAATATTTCCAAAGTATGTACGCTTACAAATCCCCAGCCACCATAGTGAAGTGGATTTTAAATCAAAGTAAATGTAAATTTTCCACTAAAAAAATATTTAAAGTGAGAAAAAAGGGGTTTTTGCTTGAGTATGGGTTATATAAGCACTTTCAAAAACTCTATTAGAGCACTGCAAAGTAATTTGCACTTTTTACCTTCGTTTTGATCAGCTTCAATTTCCCTATGTGGGTTTTTCCCCGTTTAAGACATTGGCACTGTTTCTTCCTTCAAATAATGTACTGAAATTGGAATAAGAATTACAATAATTAGAAGTTATGACACTTATATTCTCAGAGTATCAGATAGAATCGGTTCCTGCCTACTGGTAAAATTCACCTGTTAAAAACTTTAACTGAATAGAAATCTGAGTCCTGATAACACATATTTACATTTCCATTTTTGTCTTTCAGTTTGAAATTTGACTACATTAAATGCCTCACTGATTTTTTTTATTAAATATTTTCTTGATTTATCAGTAATGATGTCCACTCCAGGAATTTCCTGGCAGTTAACAACCATCTAGAACAGAAAATTCTTCACTTAGGGTTCACTAGTACCTAGTTTTTTTAGAAGACTTGCAAAGAGTTCTTGTATTTTCGGATTTTTCTGATTCTGTCATGTCTTTCCTTCATGAATGTATTGGCCTGTGGATGGTTGGATACCTTGAGAACTATTGGTGGATATTCCCAGTAGTTGGACTTGATAATCTTTGTGGGTATCTTCCAATTCAGGTTATTCTATGATCCTCTTTTTTTTTTGTTGTTGAATTTTAATTAAGTTCAGAGAAAATAGGGACATTCACACCTCCATTACTCACTGACGTCCTTCTGATTAATCTGTGTAGTTCTAAACCTGAGAGAATCCCTTGCAGTGGGCTGGAGCAGAATTCCAGCAGGTTTGATGGAGTTCCTTTATGGAAAAGGCGTATCACAGCACTGAGTGGCAGAGGAAGGGGCACTTAAACAGCTGCTACTGAGGCAATAAAATTAAACTATTGGATTCAAGACAACAGTTAGACCCACACTTTACCTTTATTGGGATTGATGATGAACCATTTAGAGAGGCAATCCAATCATATTGCAATGAGAGTATGCGATGCTGTAATTTTATGGTTTGCATGGCCTCATTTAAATTACTAATATTTTACAGGTACAGTAGGAAATTGGAGCTACATCTTCATTATCATTTCTATGTTCATTAGCAGTAATGAATAGATGTTATGGAATAACATTAAACCGGTGTACTTAGCAAAAAAGGAATTTTGCCCTGAAGCACAACAGTATCTTACTGTTCTCTTAGAAACCAGAACCACCCCATTGCTAGCTAACTGGTGAAGGACACTCACCATGTCTAATCCAGGATGTATTTCACTGAATCATAGAAGTATTACAGTTGGAAAAGAGCCCTAAGATTATTGAGTGCAACCATTAACCCAGCACTGCCAAGTTCATCACTAAACCCTGTCTCTAAGCAACACATCCACATGATTTTTGAATGCTTCCAGGGATGATGGTTCCACCAGTTTCCTGGGCAGTCTGTTCCAGTGCTTAATTACCTTTCAGTGAAGAAATTCTTCCTAATATCCAGCCTACACCTTTCCTGGTGCAACTTGAAGCTGTTTCCTGTTTCCTATTGCTTGTTACCTGGGAGAAGAGACTGAGCCCCACCTTGCTCTTACATGTAATTGTAGAGAATAATAAGGTCTCACTAAGACTCCTTTTCTCCAGGTTAAACACCCCCAGCTCCTTCAGCTGCTCCTCACAGGATTTGTGCTCCAGACCCTCCACCAGTATCTTTGCTCTTCTTTGGAGACACCAAAGAACTTAAAGGACTGGCCTGAAAGCTCAGCACAGGGCCAGTCACATGAATGCACAAGTTTTAGAGCATTTTAGAGCATCTGAAATGCACCTTGGTGCACCCTTGTCCAAGGGGGCAATCGCCACACATACACCTGCCATATATTGCCCAGTCTCTCTGATGGGGACAACTCCTTGAAAAGAGCATCTCTCCTGCTATGGGCTGATAATGCAGGACTGACTTGCTGGAGAGATCTGCCTGACACTCTACCTCTGTGGCAAAATGCAATCTTTGTGTCCTGCTTTGAGAAATTGTCTTGTCCTTGAGTGTTCTTGATAATTACTATATTAGTTGATGTATTGTAACAAGCTCCCACCTCCCACATAGCCTGCTCTGAGGTCAGTTAAGAGCTGTAAGCTAGAATTCACAGGCAGGGAAACCAAAGCTAAGAGTAAATTAAGGGGTCTGCCCGGAGTCAGATGAGAAGTAATAGACAGGTCTACTACTGAAATGAGACATCTTAAGCAGCAAGATATGAAAGGCTTAGGGGTGATATAGAGCCTATTTCCAGGACATAAAAGCTGGACTGGGATAAGTCCAGCTGGCACAGGGGCAGATAATATAACCTGAGCAGCCTGGCCATTTGGACTCCCTTCTTTGGACTCATAGGCCTTATTTTCCATTGATAGGGCAATGAATGAATTTTCTTTGATTAGAGGAAAAGGAAGGAAGTTGAATAATTACCTTTCTCTCATGCCAGTTTTTTCCTTTCCTTGTATTAGACCCTACTGATTTTTTAAGTCTGTGCTTTCATTCTATGAAAAAGATGCCTCCAATGAAAGGAGAGGTAAAAGTCTTCCAAGAGAAGCTATTATATAAGTCATTATTGGAACAGTAGTTAGCTAAATAGGGAAGAAAAAACTAGCAACTCAAAATGGCAATTCATCATCAAGTGTCTGCTGCTTTATGTGCTAACAGCCTTTCTCAGCTTCCTTTAAGCCATCTGCTTGTTTCAGCTATCTCTCCACACCACCAGGCTCTCCCACTGCACTCCTCTCCATCTCACACATTTGCCAGAAGATATCTCATCAGTACTCAGACTGTTAGGGCTTTGTGTTTTACCTTCTAGACACTCTTGCCTTTTTCCACAAACGTAATTGTTTTACCAGGTAGAAGTATCAGCAGATGCTGATTATGCAGGAGAAAAACACTTGAATTAGTTCCTTTCTGTGTCAGGAAGCACCTCCAAAAAGCTCCATTAAAATAAGCACCTCCATTAAAATAAGGATGGACAACAGAGAAAATCAGCAGATTTTGACAGACACAGACAGATGACAGGTAGGTAGGAATGACAATAATGCAGTGAAATTAGGAAGCAAATCACACATGGAATTTTTTCCCCTCTTACTGCTACCAAGAAAAAATTTTCTTTTTTCTATTTTAAAATACAGGATTAACTGAAAAAGATTTTGTTATTGTCAGAGTAGTATTTTGCAAATGCATAACTACAAAACTGCTGGGTAGTGGGAGTGAAATGCAAAGGAATTGCAAATGTAAATGTATAGGAGCATGAAGATTTGAGTATGCAAGCCTATATTCCAGATGTAGGGAAAATAACTATTACAGCAGCAAATCACAACATTATAAGGCACGAGAATGAAGGCTAAGTACTTGCAACCATTTGCAAGCTGCAAACACTCATCTATGAAAATGTGGGTCATTATTTTAATAAATCATTAGGAGGAAAAAATGGAGCAGGAAAGATAGAGTTTAGTACTGAGCTGAAAAGACAATCTGCTGAAGGTGAGCAAGATGAGGGTGGATGATACACAAAAATGGATGGAGTGTAGTTCCCAAGAGTAGGAAGGACCTTGTCCCAGGAAGAATCAGCTGTGCCCAGCAGAGAGGAGGCGCTCTGCAGGAGGCAACCCGCACAGTGGAGACAGGCCGAGCACTGCCTCTGCTCTCAGAGATTTGTTGTATGGGACATGTAGGGGCCATTTAGTCTGCCACACATTTTTAAGGAAGAAAACTTTAAAAGCATCTCTTTGATATTGGACTGCTGTTGAAAAGACAGATTGGCAAGAAAAGAAAGATAAGTGCTGGTTCCTTCCCATGACTGATTATTTACTAACAAATATTGTTCTGATGGAAATTTCTTAACCAGAGAGTACCTAGGTACTATGAGGCCATTTCCATATTTACTTTTTTTTAATGACCAACCAAATAGATATGGAGAGGCAAACTTGAAATAGCTTGGAGGTTTGGGTTGGCAGAGATGTTTTCTTGAAAAATGGATTTTTGCTACAGTTATCCAATATTTAATATAGTGCTCGTAACACTCTGGATCCAGATACTGCACAAAACAGAATCCAAAACCCACTACCTTGACATAGCTCAAGCCTGAAGGCATAAAAAGCCTCACAAAACTAAATTTAGGACTATTCAGCTTTAATATCCTAAATTATTTAAAATACAGCAGGCTGTAATCATGGTCATTTAGACATACCTTAAGTAAACAGAGGTTAGTTCCAAATATGCGGGCAATGAAAACCTGAAGAATTAAAAATTTTGCTGTCAGCTATGGCGAGTGTAACTTGTTCTTGGGGAAACACAAAATAGTGTAAGACATGAGGGATTCACACCTCTTTTCCAAATATAGTTGAGGTCACTCCAGTGATACTTGTGGGATCATGCTACTACCTGCAAGTATTACAGCTTTGATCAAAAAGGTTTTGAAATAATCTAGAATCTCTTTCTATACTGATTTTTTCCAATGATTTTTCTAGTGATTGCTTTCTTCAGTGAACTTCAGTTCCAGATCCATTCTTTTTTTTTTCCTTTCATTCAAATTTTTTAATACATAGAAGAAATAATAGAATGCACATCTTCCTGTATTGAGCAAGCCACTGATTTCAACAGTTTGCAAGCAGACTTTGTGGTATTAAGTTCTTCACTGAAACCTATATATATACCCTGAAACCTATATAATATAAATGTATGCACAGATAGCAGGATATGTTTAAGAAAACACAAGGCTACCTCTATGAGATAGCCTATATTCACAATCAATATTTCAATTACACCTCCTTAAATCTGTATCCTGACTGATCTGAATAATTTTCAAACTTTTGGGCACTCTGAGGAATGTAAAATGAGTGCATCTTCTTCCACACTTCACTCCCTTAGTTCCCTTTCCATACATAATGTCTGGTGCTCTGCACAGTTGTGCCAATACTGCAGGCAATGTTTTAAAGGCAACTGTGGGAGCTACCTTAAATATCATCCATTAACCACAAAATGAAAGATTATATCACAGTGACAGGAATAGCAATTACAATACTCACTATCTTTTATTAAGCTTTAAAAGTAATTAAAGCTAAAATCTGTCACTGGCCTTATAAAAGTGATCATCTGTTTTTCTTTTAATTCTCCCTAACTTAAACAAGTATTTGATGTTAATTAAAAATGTGGGTTTATACTTGCATTTTCTTGGAAATAAATTTGTGATAGTGTGTATATGGATGACTTTTTAGCCCTGGTATAGAATAGGCATTTTATTAAACACTGCAAAGCAATAAAGCCTGCTGTTCTGAGAAAGGGAAGGATGCCCTGTTGGCCGTCATGCTTTTGAGAAGCACAAGGGATTGCCTTGTATTCAGATGGCATAGAAGGTAGAACTGCAAAAGAGCAACGAATTAATTAGAGCAATCATTTTGAAGAGCAGTTCCAAACCCCATTTTAATTAGCAAATAAAGCAGAATACTAACTCCTTAAGAACTATTTTTGCTTCCTGATTTACTGGGTGATGGCAGTTGTACTCTGCTTTGTTACAAATCACAAAATCTAGTGCCTCATTTTGCATGCAAAGTGCATTAAAATACCTTCTTTCCATTCTATAGGGGCCTTTAAGATATATTACAATGGTAAAATCTGTACAACCCAGCACAATTATTTTCTAATTAGCATCCTTAAATGTTGCATTGTGGTCTGAATCAGTTTTAGTCTTGCCAAAGAGTTCTAGAAACAGCCATGTCTGTACAACCCAGCCACATGTGACAAAATTAAATTGGCACACTTCACTGTCTAGACCTTGTGCTCCTGGCAGTGATAGCCAGCTCAGTACCTCAGAGAGAAGGCTCAGCTGTCACTCACTGACCCATTAACACTCAGGTTGCACCCTGCAGTGTCATAGTCCTCATTCTCACAAAGATGGATCTCCCTGGAGATCCCCAGTACCTCCAGGAATGAGGGAAGGACAGCCATGACAGCAGCACTGTCCAACAGGGCAGCACAACATAGCCTGAGAGCGTCTTGTGCCAGCATCCCAAACTAGAGCTGAAATCCTCTTTGCTGCCCTGGTAAGCCACCTGTAAATGGGATATCATCACTAACAAGCTGTAGCTGTCTCCTCCAACATCATACACACACACACATGCAAAAGGCCTTTGGTACTGCAACAACACACACTGCTCAAATTGTGCTGTGGACCCTTCCAGTGAGGTGTCAAATAAAATAAACACCTGCTGCTGCTTTTCAAATGTAAAGGGGAACCACTGGGAGAGTAAGGAAAATCATGCTACAAAAAGCCATTGCGTTTCTTCTCTTTATCCAGGGTTCTGTTACTGCCTGTACACAAAAGAAATTGAACATACTGCAGTGCACTGTTTAACATAAAGGGAATATTGCCTCAGGCTTTTGTGGGTTTTACCCTCTGGGGAAAAAAAACACAGGTAAGTTCACTCCAGGAGAAGCTAGTGTCAACGTCACCCTGCCTGTAGAGCTCAGGCACATTTCCCCAACATGCTACGGATTCACTGCATATATATAATTTAGGCCATGCTGTTTGCACTGGAAAAATAAATTGTATTTTACCTGTAGTAGTGTGTGGGTGTGTGTACGTAAACATAGGGGTACAGGTTAAAGAATGTGTGTATGTGTGTATGCATGCATGCACACAGGCAGAAAAAGGAGAAAAAGAAACAAATCAAACCAGACTGAAACTTAATGGAAAAGATAAATTCAGACATGATTACAGCTGTGAGGTGAAAACAAAAGTCCCAATTTTGTTGGTTATGTGGAAAACAATCCAGTAACAAGGTTTTATTTCTAAAGATTCACATATCTCATTTTCTATCTTCTCAAAAAAATACACCCATGAAAGCCCATGCAAAAAAGTCACAGAAAAGAATGTAAGAAATTAATACAAACAAAAACATAAAAATAGTTCCTTTTTTAAGGAAATAATTAATTGTTGACACTGCTGTGGAGGACTCAAACTCAGTACATTTTTGCAGACCCCATGTTTCAGCCTCTAGGTCATGTTCACTAATGGACAAAAAATGATGTCATAGAATTCCACCCCTCATGTTTTGAAAACAACAACAAAGAGAAAAATCCAATGAAAAGAACAAAGGATGAACACTTGACTCCACTTTTTCTGCTCATACAGACTTGAAAGACAGATGAACTCTGCCACTTAATGTGTATCATGAAATCATTTCTGGTTGACAAGTAGGCATACGATCACAAAAAGAAAAGCTCAAAAGCCCAGTTTGTAGAATTAAAAATATCGGAAAAATTCTTTTCTGTGTGGCCAGTACACAAAACATGACTTACTCTTTTGCAGTACCTAGGTTTGCCCAGCACTTGAATTTGGATCTGTTTCCCAAGCCCAGCTCACCCTTTAGGCACATGCCTCAATGAAGTGTGTGTTTATGCCTTACCAACTCCAGAGAAACATTAATTTTAGTATATGGACTTTACAGCATGTCCACATGGGGGCCAATTAGTGCTAAACATCATCCCTGCTCTGAAATGTGACTTGGGGTAAATGTGTACCCTTAGGCTGAATGTTTGCATCGCAGTAACTTTAAACTCAAGCTGTCTTCAGAGTGGCTTAAGCCCTCTCTACCATGGTGTCACAGGGGAGTAATGACTCCCGCTTTAAATGGGATTATTTCTGGTGCACACTCCCCAGCAACTGCTCTGCTGGACAGACCAGACAATGAGCACCACTGCTTTCTAATTATATGATCAGAATCATCTGGGTTGTCCTAGTGCCCTTAATGAGATTGAATAGGAGTAGCTGAGATTCAGACAGATGTTACAGAGATTTTTTTATGGAGCAATTCTAATTATAAAATTTCATAATAATCAACTGCAGAATAAAAAAATAGATACAAATATATTATGCTAATATATATTTGAGCCACCATTTCAGAGCAAAATTAATTAGGATAGAATGTAACTCTCTTTTTCTTTGGGTACTGGCTTTGCAGGGCTACTAACACTGTTAAGCAGGAAGGATCCTATGCAGGCATTGAAGCTGGTTAATGTGATTCTGGTTCCAGAAAGGAAGCAGATCAGTTGAATATAATGGCAGCACATTATAGGCTCTCACTTTTCTTATTAGACACACACTTCGAAGGTTGAAAAGGGGATTTATTTATTTCATGCAGCACTATGTGTCTAGAGGTTATTAGTGATTAAAGTACTATTTTAGCATTTTCCGTGACAATTTTCTCTGTGGTATAATTTCAGTATAACCAATGAAATTATGGGAGAGAAGAATTTGGCCTTATACACCTTAAAACTGAATGTTTCTGTCAGCATTTCAAGGAGGTTAAATACTTGCAGAGTGTTAAATTTCAAGGTTCAGGCATTGAACAGCACTGTCAGCTTAATGTGAGGCTGTAATCACACAGCAATGGTAAGGCCCACAGCCACATGTTCAGAAAGGAGTGAGAGATCCCCTCACTCTAGAGAGGCTTAAGGTTATTCCCCCTTCCTGACCCTCACTTTGAGGAGTGGGATGCACTTTGCTTTTCTCCACATGGTGGTCACTGGAAGGAGACTTTTGAAGAGCATGGAAACCAAGAGAGGGCTCAGCTTGCAAAGGTAACTTCTTGCCTTCTGGGGAAATACAGTGGCTCAGCTGCAGCAGAAAGTCTACATCTTTTTGAAGTACAACCAGAGTGTGCTATGTATTCCAGCTGGCAGCTGCTGCCCACAGCACAGTGCAGAGGGATCACAAGAGAGCCTGGTGCACTGCAGCTGCAGGGAGTTGGCAGCAGTTGCTGAAAGCACTGCTGCCCTACAGCACAATGGGGTGAGCAGGGAACCTCCCTTCCACATCCTGCATCTTACTCCACTTTTCCCTAAACTCCCCAGCAATCTTTTTCAACTGGGAGTGGGAATAGACTCAGGTCTAGCAGGAAAACTGTTCAGCTGTGACTGTATTACTTTCTTGAGGCAGCAGCAAAGAGAAATGCCAGAGATTAAGAGTGCCAGTGACGATGCTTGAGGGCAATGAAGTATCAAAAACATAGCGTGAGATTATACTTAATTCATAGAGGTAATGAATTGTCATTTTACTCCTAATAGTAATAAAAAAAAAAAGAGAGGAAGTTTGAGTCAGGAAAATTAAAAAAAATAAAACACAAAACTACCTGTTACCCTTTTGGCCAGGAGTGTACACTGAAGAGTATGACACAAAATGCTCATGTTATGGTGTTGTTTCCTATATATTTCCTATTCTTCTTCCCTTCTCAAATGAAAAAACCTCTTGTGGTAAACAATACTGTGAAACACAGTTTATGCCAGGAAAGGAAATATGCTCAGATATATAGCCTTTTCCAAATGCTACTTCAGTTTTTAGTCATATTTTAGTTGTACTGCACTAATATCTTACTTATCTCCCTCTCTTTCTTCATATACATGTCTACACACATATTCATACCTGCAGCACCCAAGTATTCACGTGCATAAATACATATACACACAAATACGAGGGTGTGAAAATGGGAATAAAATTAGACAACATCAGAGTACAACAAAGCTGTCATGCTGATGCCTTAATCATAAAAAAAATGAATCCACAGATCAAATAATTTTGTAAAAAGCAGTATGGGCTAAGTCCCATGGTCTTTTGGACAGAGGGAAATAGACCACTTTTCCCCAGACAGGTTTGGTTTTGCTCACAGTGTTTTGGTATCTTGAAACCCAATGGTTATACTATCCAAGAATTACTGTAGTATTTTCTGGGCAATGTATATTCTCCTGGTATGGTTTAGGTTACCTTCCTTCCAGAAAATCTGCTACATGAAATATTACTTTGCAAAAAGAGGGAGCAATTATTTTAACAATGTTTCTGGAGAGTAAAAGCTATTAGATTTCACTTGAATACTTTTAGTTGTACATTAGTGAAATGATACTGTCACTTTAGGAAGTCTAACATTTGCTTCCATTAGAGACTTCCAGGCTGCCAGCTCCAACAGAGCCCAGAATATTTTCCACTGAAGTTATAATACCAGTACTGGTAGCAAACCAATAGCATCTCCCTTGCTGAATGGAATTCTGCCTCGTTCATTGAGCACTGTAACATTTGGGAGCATATGTGAAGAAAAGTTTTTATATTTAGCAAGCATAGAAACTGTCTTAGAACACATATTTCTGAGGTCCTTGTCAGTACATGTGATAAATGTATGAAATATTTATGCTTGTGAGTGACAGTATTTACCACAGTACTGTATTTCCAATTAAATCCTACTCATCTACAGTATCACTGTATGAAGAATTGAGAGGGAATATCATGGGTGATCTAAAAGGCCTGGCAGTAGATTTTCTGGAGAAAGAGTCTTTTCATGCCTTGTTAGGTAGCTAACATGTATGTTTCAGGCATAGACATAGGTAGCTTTACTCTTGTGTATCTTTGCTCACCCTCAAGCATACTTTGCTTCAGGATTCATAGATGAGAAAAGTGCTACTCTTCAAAGAGAGACTGTAATGCTTCCAACCAAAGCAGATACTGTGGTGAGCTGATGGGAGACAGGGAGTCATGGAGGACTGGGCATGGAAGAATGAAAGACCTTCCAGACAATTCTCAGAAATACCCATTTTACCTGTAAGTTAATTAGCAATGATACAGAAAACTGACCTTATCTGTGCCTGTTCTTCATCAAAGAAAACAAATAAACAGCCTCTAACTTCTTTCAAGGAATTAGGTTTTCTGATTAAAGTCCAAATTACATTCCTTAAAGAAAAGTTTAATAATGATTTTTTTAGCATAACCTCAAAAAGTTGCTTTTGTTCCCAAAATTTTCTCCACAGACACTTTGAGACAACCCAATACACAAACAGGGAAACTACAGCAATGAACCCCCTCAGAACCACACAGAACATGACTATTCTGAAGTGTAATTTTCACCTTAATTGAAACATCAGCTAATATTATGGTCCTTACTGAAGGACCAACCTGGAAAAAAAATACTACAAATACTTCCATAGGAAAGCTTCTTATCAAGCTTTTTGGTCATATATTGCTGTACCCTTACAGTTAGATGTAGCCATATATACCTTTTTCCAAACGGCTCCTTGGTTCTAAGCCTCTGAGGTTCATTAATCCTCTTATATTATGCACAATGTTGTTTTATGAGTAAGAAATATGATCCTCTTTTTGCTTTCCTTCACAAGAGCATCTGTACCTCATAAAAGATATCAAAGACAGTTCACTTACTGTACATGCTCACTTTTATATAATATTTTTCTGGTGTCTGTGGATATTGGCAGTTGTAAGTCTGCAATGAAGAAAAATGAAGCTAAAGGAATCATACTTGTCCTGTAACTTCTGTGTGGGCTACAGTTCACAACACACAGACACTTTCCAAAGCAATGGCATTAAGCAATAATATTTATTAATAGACCATTTCTTGTGTTCCTTTTTACCCTCCTGAAAACAGCAAACATGGGGAGCAAAACTTATACAGCATTGAACGTAATATATTACTTTTGACGTGAAAGATGAGAGAAAGATGTCTTCCATGGGACTCTGAGGATATCTTCCTATAGGAGTATTTTTAGCCCTTAACAAAACCTGCAATTTAATGAAATATGTTTACAGAAAAAAAATATTATTCAATATTATGTTTTTGAGTCCAAGAACAATAACTCATATCTGACAGATGCCATAAAGCAGTGTTCAAACTGAAAGTAAAATAGTGAAATGAGAAAATCATAACAAGACTCAGCCTAGTCTGAGCAACATTTATTGAATCCATTTATGGAGTTCTGTAGATGCCTTGCAGCACACAGGTAAAATTCCATGTGCAAATAAAAATTACAAAATACCTAAGTCCCCATTAGCTCTCAAAATAGAATATACATGATATTTAGAGCTTGCATACACTCTGCACAATGTTGAATTTCATTTTCGGAGAAAAAAAAAGTGAGAAGTGTTGTACTGCCTAAAAGTTTCCTATTTAAACTCTGTGCAGAATATGTAATTTCTATTCATGACAGTTACTCAGACATTTCTCTAGAAAATTTAATTCAACTACAGAGTAACTCCCTCTGTTGTTAGCAGACAAAGTCTAATGCCATGTTTGTTTCAAAAGAAAGAATACAAAGCAAAACCCTTTTTCTGTGGAATAACAATGGATCCTTCATGGTTTGTTGCAAAATTACATTATAGTAATGTAGGTAATAAATTATGTCTCTTAGTGAAAACTACCATCCAGCTATGGCTGAAATAGTTAAGCATATAAGCAAACTTGTCCATGGAATAAGGAGATGTAAATTCTACTTGTTTACCTTTTCATTCTCTTTATTCATAAGTTGTTATTGATGAGAAAAGACCAAGAGTAGAAGTGATCTGTTTTTATTATGTGACACCAGTTAAACCATGAGTTTGCATTGGCTCCAGAGTGCAACAATCCTGCCCAAAAGTGCTACTTGTGCATGTGTACATTGTGCATGTGATTTAATTTTGGTGGTCCTTATGAAATCATGTTGGATGGAGTGAGCCCTGTTCTTTGACAGGCAGCAGCACATAAAAGTTATTTAAATTCTGTACTAGTGTTATATATAGATTTCTTTTTATACTCTTTTATAAGTTCTCAAATGTTCTGCATGTTACTAAAATAATAATATTTTTTATCTGTATGGAAATTTATTAAACAACATAGTGATTAAGGTCGACAAAAATTGGTTTATATTTCAGGATGTTAATAGTAATTTTTTCTTCTTCAAGAAAGCAGTATTAGAAAAACCCTATAACAATCTGTTATTTGACTCCACATTGCACCATCCAGATCTATATTCACACTGGTGCTAAAGTATTATTACTACTCTAGAATATAACACACAGAAGAAAAGTGACTGAAATAATGAAATTAAATTAATAAATTAATACATTTATTATAAATTACCAAACAGAAGTAGAAAGAAATTTAAACAAAGAAAGGAAACCTAATGCTCATGGAATTCCTATTGTGAATAAATTAGCTTCTCATATTTCTAAATAAGGCAGAATTTTTCTTCTACCACCTTCTTCCAAAAGTAGGGAGCAGGTGGCTATGTCATACTGGGGAAGGAAAACAGCAGTGTGAACACTCCATTTATTAGCATTATTCATAAACTTTCTATCATGAGGAGCATTGCACAACTCACTATTCAGCACCAGGGTATGAAAAGCGCACTCAGGCTTCAAAAATCAATGACAACTCACCCTCTACCCACCGCTTTTCTATGGCAAGCAGCAAAACAGCCACTCCTAAAACTCAGCATGCCATTTTTTAATTCACAGTTATGTTTCCACTTGAAGACACAAGCCAAAACAAACTATTCCTCTCTGAGAAGCACCATGGGAATAAGTACCCTCCCAGCTTCAATAATTATTAGGCAAGAGTTTTTCTCTGTTGCCTCTTCCACTGAAAATATAGCCTGTTTTTAAGGACAAGCTTGTGTTCTGCTCCCCTCTTTGCATAATTCACAGATGTCAACCTGCAGTTTGGCTGTGTCCGGCAGAAACCCAGCTTTGCTTTTCTGTGTCAGGTTGAGCCCGTTCACAGCTGTAAATGGGCTTGTGATGCCACAGAAAGTATCAGATGAAGTTTGACAGCTAGAAGTACAACCTTTCTCAGCTGAAATAGCCGCCTCTATTTCTGACCATTTCTTTACCATTCACAGCAACTGCAGTTAACCATAGAGAAAAGTCTATTAGCTGTTTTCGAGTCATTTAGACCTTCATCATTTCATTCCTCAAAACAAACAAGAATGAGTCTATTTACAAAACATACTCTTTGTAACTATCAAGGTTTGTAGAGGAAGTAAACTTATCCTGATTCCCCATAGTCATATGGTCTTACAAAGTGGAAAATTATTTTCCAGATACCATGTAACACATTGTTAAAATGTGTTCTTCTGACTGATTGGCATTGTAAATTATTCAGCTGAATTCTGCCAGCATTATACTGTATTTAATTTCTGTCTTTTAAGCACCAAAGATATGGTGATACTTGCAAGGAAACCAATGACAGAATCCCGAGAGAAAGGAGATGTGTAGTGAATAATATTCCATCACCCAAAATAAAAGACCATTTGGCAGAAGGAGAAATGAGAGTGGCACAGCTCACAAAATACACTGTGATGAGCCTACACAGAACTTCACTATGTCAGAGGACTGAGATGAGAAAGAGATGTTCCCCAGACTCAGTGGCAGAAACAACCATGTGCCAAGTGTTTTAGATAGCCACAGGGATATTTATGGCATAACCACACAGCCTAAACAGATTTAGCCAAAGCTAAAACATTGGCTGAAATAACCAGGGATGAGCTTGCTCTTCAAGATGAAAATGAATTTGCTTTTCAAGAAGAGAATATTTTCCTTCCAGAGCCCTGCCTTGTGCTGATCATATCTTCACGCCTAAGGAAACACCTTACAGGGAGTTGACTGTTATCAAATGGAGAATGAATCTTCCCTGTGCGAAATTCTTCTTTCAGAGTGATGATACGTTGACCTAAGTCTTAATCCTCAAAATTAACTGTACCGGAAGCATGAAACGTTTTCACAAAATAAGAGGTTCATTTGATATATGAGTCCATCAAAACTATTGACAACTGTGTACCGTTTACTCACAATAGTTGAAACTTTAGTGTCTGCAGACTAAGTAAATAGGTATCTCATGAGCACAGCTATTTACAGGTGCTTCTGGAAAATTTCCGCTTTCTTTAATAAACTGTTTCAGTTTCCATGAGAACCTAAATTCTTCTACTTTTGTTGCACACAGGAGAAAAGCTTTAGAAATTTCTAACATAAGGCCTGTCTGAGTTTCCTCTCTCAGTTTCACAGTGAATTAAAAATAGTGGGCTCAATGACAGAATTAATGAAACAAGTTAGGAGCCTATTTTCCTGTGGTGGCCTGGTGCCTGTTTTGAGTGGTTGCAGTGGGATCATATTCAGATTTTATTCAAGGAAGTACTTAAAAGAGACCAGAAATGCTATACTGTTCTGTAGCTACTTTTCCACGTCAATTAAAACTTATATTTCTTTCTTGGTTTTCTTCCATTTATCCACAAAAGACTCCAAGCCACATAATTTTATTAGTTTTTACATATTTCTGAGAATCTTCTCTTTGATATTTCTTTATAACCCATTGAATACTAATTTCTAGATTTGTATTCGTTCATTAGACTCATCTACCTAATATTCCCACAATGTGTTTTCCCACATTTTCATGGAGGAATTGTTTGAGTCAGTTTCCTTCCTTTTTTCTTTCCTTCTGGACAGAACAAATAGGTTTTCTAGTGTTTGAGTCCAGCAATATCTTGTCCACCTGAATATTCCCAGGAGATCAGCGTGTGCATAACTGATATGATAGTTATCAAATGGTGAGACAAATATAAAAGATCTTAAAAGTTGAGTTAAATCAGGTTTGTTTATATTCTTCAGATTAACAAAGGTTCTATTCTTTATTGCCTTTACAAGAAGCTTTCTGCAAGTGCATGTAAAGTCTCTGAAGAAACTTCTCCCCTGCCTCTGGAACACCATTGGGGGCCACAGAAATAAAGAATAACTCTCAGATGAATAATACCTCTGTTTCTTTAATAAAGGATGCTATGTCACCAAGGGAAAGAACATTATTTGCACTGTTTTCCTGCTTTATTGTTTAATACCTCAGAACTTTAACCTCTTGATTTCTATCCTTCACCAAACACTTTGTTAGAGCAGTCTCCTCATTAAACTGCTCATAATTGTGCAATCATATTGTGAAGGTAACAAGCAGTAGTGTTCAATTTAAATAATAAAAAATGTATATTGAAAAAGAAAATTCACTCAAAACCAGAAAAATGCAGCAGCACTGCACTCAGAATAACAAAACTCAGATTCACTTGGAACAAGAAGAAGATTTTAGTAAACATCTGTGTTATTCTGTTCCATAAGCATGGCACTCATACTCTGCTGGAGAGGCAGCTGTGAAGAACTCTTCTGCTGGAAGTACAATGTGCTACAGACCTCTGACATATCTGTCCAGTGCAAGTGAACCAGCTTCAAGAAAGAAAGAGAGTGAACAATTCTAACTACTGATGGGGAGTAGCACAAGAAAAGTTCAAGTTGTTCTGTCATGGGAATATGGATAGAAGAGTCTGCTACTCTGAAACTCTGCTACCCTGAAAACACTCAAGTTTGCTGCTTTTCAGAAGGCCAAACTTAAAAAAACCAGACTCTTTATTCCAGATGAGTGATATAAGGATGAGGGGCAGGGACCTGCTTCAAAGAAATCTCTCAATAGTTCTGATACAAGCATCTATAAGGAGAAAATCACGAAGAATTTAACTGTTTCAAATAACTGTTAATGTTATATCTGGAGAAACAGACTTGTTTCCAGGAATTTGCTTCTCTTTACAGTGTCTATACAGAGTGTCCAATGCACTCTAATGAGTAACTGTTTCTAAATTTCATGTTGAGAGAAATACAGAGCTATTGGAAGAAAATAGATTCTTGTGTTACCTACATCTACGGATTCGGCAGATCTTCACAGACTTTTTTTTTTTTTCTTTTTTTTTTTTCTTTGCTGTTCACGTTTTGGCTTCATAAAAGTGCTGAGCAGTGACTAAAGATTTCATCATTCGTGATTTCACTCTATTTTATTATCCACAAAAGATTGATGTTAAAGTAACATATTAAGTGTGGGAATTATATGAATGCAGTCTTCAAAATTCAAAAGATACTGTTTTAAACTCTTAAAATCAAAATGACATCACTGTGAAGCTTTAATTAATTTCATAGGGCTGCAGTTTCAATACTCTGCTACACATTTCCAAATTGTGACTAATTGATCCAGATTTTCATGACTGTATTTCCCCAGTAAAACTTCAATCTAAATTTTCTGGGCACTTAGTAGTTTCATTGATTTTCATTATGTATCATTGCTGAAAATTAATATAAATTTTCTTTGCAGTTTTGGTAAAATTTGACTGTTAGAAACAACAGCTAAGGCATTAGCTCAGTTGATTGGAACATGGTACTAATAATACCAACATCATGGGTTTGATCCCTGCATGGCCCATTCACTTAACAATTGGACTTGATGATGCTTGTGGGTCCCTTTCAACTCAAAATATTCTGTGATTTATTAATCTAAAATCCTCTTAACCAGGTTGTTGTGTCTTGCCTTTGTCTAGCAATATTGTGTCATGTGCATCACTCCACTGATTATTTAAAAAAGACATTAATATCTTCCCTAAGAATCTGTTTCCTAAGGCTCTCATAAATTTATATAAATATCAAGCATCATTTTGCCTGTGAAAATTAGCTAAGTATGAATCTTTAAATTTTATAGAAGAAGAAATCAAGATACTGCGAAATTAAATGGCTTGTCCAAAGACACACAAGGAATCAAAATTAAAGGTCAGTTCAAGGGCAAAGCAAGAAATCTTTCTGCCATTAAATTGGTGGAATGAGGTCAGGATCACATTAAGACCTTCACCTGTTCAGCATTTGCTAGGGTGAGGTTTTAGTCTGCATGCTCCTCACACATTTCAAGGGTTTCTGAAGCCTTGAATACATAAGATCATAAATGACATAAATAGGAAATTTAAGGTGTTCATTTCAAACACAAAAATGCACATATTTCCTTCAATTGTTTTGACTCTTACATGAAAAGTCCCCTCTTCAGTTGTTTTGCACTCCAGGCAGAATGGTCTATTCAGCATATGCACATATTTATTATGTGAAGCAGCTTTCAAAAAATGTCAGTGTTTTGGCCAAAAATTGATATTTTGAAAGATTATCCCTACTTAATAAATTTAAGTAACTTGAACACACTGCTCTGTCTATAACACACTAACATAAGAATTATTTATATTGGCTGTAGAGCAGTGTCAAGAAACTACAACAATCTGTAAAACAAGTCCCTAACTTCAGGAATTTATGAAGTGAATTATTTTAATGCAGTGCTGGTTATTGTTTTCAGAGCTTCCCTCTCTTATTTATATTGATTATTTGACACGTGCAAGTTCATTCTCAGCGAATGTAACATCAAAATAACTGTATCAATACAAAACAATGGAACTAACCGTCTTGGAGCTCAGACTTTAAACCCTGAATAAGTGTCTAAGAGAACAAGGTAGGAGGGAGGATTTTGTGGCAGGTGTGCTTTATGTTGCATATTGCTGCCTTTATCCTTGAATTGTTTCGACAGAGGCCATCCCTGGGGCGTGCTGAGGGCCCTCTGTGGGACAGCAGGGCATGTGGGCAATGCTGCATTGACAGCCCCCCAACTGGGGTGTGAAATCAGGACACAGACAAGCTGTTCACCAGAAATGAGGACCTTTCCTGCTCCACAGGGCATTCGCAGAAACAGTCAAGCAGCTGGTTCAGCAGCTGGGTTCAGTTAGTTCGTAACTTCCTACATGCTTCGCAGAATAAGTTTATTAATTCTGTATGTAACATCCTCTAAATTCCTTAGCTATAAAAGGGCAGTTAGAGTATTCAGCTTCTTCACCCTTCACCACTTTAAATTTTTTATATTTTAAACTCTCCAGAATTATAAGTATGAACAGTGTCTTGCATGAAGTAGTTTCAGTCTCAGCTGGGATCTTGCTCAGAAACGACGCTAATGAGAATATTGTACACCACCACATTACACAGAATAGCGACATCTCTTTAGTCTCTGAAACAGAGATAGAAATCCTATTTGGAAGTAATTTCTAAATGAAATGTGTAAGTCAAATATGGGCACATATTGTACACTGAAATGTTAAGCCTGCAAAGTAAAGCTTTCAACAGATAAGAAGTATTGGAACAAGAACTGCTTGTACATTTTGCACTGCAATATTTTCTTTAATAATATATTGACTGCTTGTCTGGAGAATCCTTGCAACATTCAGTTGAAAGTACTTGCTTAACATGTTATGAATTTTTCTCTTCACTAGTTAGTGTACACCTTGCACAGCACACTCACTGTTGTCCTCTGCTGAATACAGAACAAGAATCCTTACAGTCTTTTCTATGATGCTACTGTTAAATTATCCAAAAGCTTGTCTTTGCTCATTTTAGTAACCCTGTGAAGCAAACACATGTTAACAATTCCACTTTACAAGAGTGAGAGTCTAAGGCATGGCCTGAAGTTAAATCTTCCTACTGTCTTTTAGTGTTACCCCTCCTCTTTGTCCAAACTTCCAGCAGCAAGGCAAGACAAGTAGGTCGCCACCCAGAAAGGCTTTCACTGATACTGAAGTCGAAACTCCCTACTCAATTTTTCTTTTCTTCTCTGCTTAGGCACAAAACATTATGCACTTACGAAACATTCCATGATGTGTGGTAATAAATAATTTTAATAAATTCTTGTAATGATAATGATAAATCATAAATTATCTTATGTTTTAATTTCCTTGGGTAAATATATTGAAGCACAACATCTCATTTTCGCTGCTGACCTGGGGTGAGAGTACAGCAGCATGACATTTACAACAGATTCTTCAACTGTAATTACCAAAGAGTTAATATATCAATTTAATTAAAATCCCATAGTGATGAACAGCATAAAGCATAAAATAGAAGTTAACCCAACCCAAAACAAACAAGAGGATCAAGGCAGTCAGTTGAGGGAAAATGAATTAGAGTACCTTGTCTCACCAGCTCAGAGGGTTATTTTCTCTTTGTAGACAGTATCTCAAAAGGATGTTCCTTATTAGACAGTACACAGGAATATTTGGAGTACCAAAATGAAGAAAGAAAGAAAAATAAAAAGCAGGTTGGATTTTCTACTTGTTGAGAAAAAATGCCTGTTGCTCCTATTGAGGTCATTTTGTGATAACAAGAAAAATAAAGACATGTTAAGTCTTGCTGAAATTTCATCTACTGGTTCCACTCTAGAACTTCTAGTCCAAATTCCTGTAATTTCTAGACCAATCAGTTGATCAAGCATATTGTCAAGTTTCTCAATATCTTTCTAACAGTTCCTGCTGCTGCAGTTCTTTCTGTCTGAGACAATATTCTCATTTAGCAGATTACGAGTGGCCAAAGTCAATTAACATGAGCAGAAGAGAGTTGATGTACATCAACAGAAAAGTCTTCTGCCATTAAAATTTAACATCTGAGATTTCCCTTAATTCAGTAAAATTATTGTTTCTTCTTCCTATCTTAAGAGCAATCCATCCTTTACATATTGCTGAAGTGAAATATTAATTTTTCTTCAATATCATTTTATATAGCACAGAGAATGAGTATTTGGGAACCACAGTGGGAAAGACACGTTTAAGTGTGCAATTTGAGGCTTGGAGCAGGCAGAAAAAGCAGAACCAGTTGCAAACACCACAGCAAAAACAGATTATTGAAGTGGATTTCCTTGTGAAGCATGAATTCAACTCTTAGGACACAAGCCTGACAAGTAGACTTTCCTCTCCAAACAGCAGCACATTCAAGGTTTAGGTCATGGATCATGAAGAGAATAATTCTGACATATGAAATATCAGTAAGATTTGGTAAATGCCTAAATGGATTATTTTTTACTTCTTCCCCTTTTGAAAGTTTCTACAATCTCTAATTCTATGACCGGTATGTAGATGATTTATCTCACCTATCATTGAGCTGGTTCACTATATTGTCTCCCTCTATCACATTAAGGAAATCACTGACTTGAAAATGCTTTCAACAATAGTTCTAAAGACTTACATACAAGAAACCACATGTTAAATGAAACCAACATGAAAAGTTGTAGTGAAACCCAGGACTAGGTTAGGTGCCAAGGAGCAGTACTGGGAGCTCTCAGAACAGGATCCAAGACAAGCAATGCTAAGCACAGAGCCAAATGTATCCTAAGCACAACGGAGAGGACCAGCAATAGCAGATGCTGCTGGGAGCAATCTGTGTCTGAAACATGGCCCCTGGCTTTACAGTGCAGATATCTGGGCCTGTGTTCACTCAGATGTATGTGGCTCCAAAGCTGAGTGTGGTTTTCTGAGGACAGAGGCCTACATCTTTTTAAAAAATCAATTGGATATCAGACTTTTTGAATTTGGTATTAGAGTTGATTCATACCAGCAACTCTTATGTGAAGAGTATTTTAACCACGAGGCTATTTTACTTGGACGACCCTAGAATTCAAAACTGAGCCAACACTCTTTCAGTTCACATCTAGCATTCCCCTTTCCAGGCAAGTGTTCCGGACTATGGATTCATCCTCAAGTTTACTCTTTCTCCCTGACCTAGGAAATGCTTTTGTATTGCAACAGAATTTCAACAAGAACAGAGATGTCCTTGTTCAGTGTTACCTATGGCTGGTGTCTAAACATCCATCTTTTACCTTGGAAGGAAAAAAGTAATCTTATACATGATCAGACACACAGTGGAACTGAACTTTAAGTCCCTGCTTTATAGATAAATTCTCTAAATACTTGGTAATCAAACAAACAGGGTTCACACCAAGAGTAGGAGCAGTTATCACTGGATTTGGGAACATCATTCTGGGTGCAGACTACAAATATTCTGAGTTTGCTCCCTGGATTGACCTTCTTAGGGTGTTTGGAAAGAAGCTCTTTCTGGCTCCTGCTCAGGACTGAGGTAATATGAGCTGGACATCTGCCTTAATAGCAGCTGGACATTCTGTCAAAACTTTTGCATTTCTAGGAACATATGAACAAAGTCACAGGAAAGTTGTCCAAGAACTACCATGCTCCTGGAACTTAAGCACCTCTGGGTGTAAAGAGCATTTCAACTGAAATTTTCATGTTATAGCTTTGAACCCTGGCACCTAAACTTCACTGAGGTTCTACTCTAGGCAATTTAAATTTGGGGTTAGCTCTCTCTGTTTCTAAAATACGCAGTAGTAGTTCTAAGGCCCCTTAAATATTATTCTCTGGAAAGTGCAATTTGCTGTTTACTCTATTTTTCTTTATGTGAATATAACTCAAGTACAGTGTATTATACTTAATTTCTGTAATAAAACTTGCAGGGTTTCTTCCTGAAAAAGAATTGTTTAAATAGTATCCAAGTTTTACTATGCAAAGTAATTCAACTGCTATTATTTTATTATTGTATGCAAGTATTCAGTTGATTCTTAAAGGACATAATCAAGTACAGCTCTTAACCACCCCAGGGTTCCAAACACATATTTACACTTCCTCATATCTTCCTTCCTTCTGGCCAGCTCACTGAGTGGAATCCTTTGTTCAGCTGAGCTGTACTTATCACAGGAATTGGAGAGTGGGAGGAAAAAGCAGCTTTAAAACACTCTGTACTGGAAGTAATGTGGGCCTAGTCTTTAGTTGCTGTAAAAATTTATTTTGGTTCCAGCACTCTCCAAGGATCTGCTTCTCAGTGGAAGTGAACTGAAGCAGTGTCCTGATGTCCCCTTCTCTCCAGTCAGCCCCCCAGGATTCGGTAGAGAGCCAAGCAAGCTTTTATGGTTGAAAGACCCCTCAGACAGGAGTGCTTGCTAGGAGTTTGATAAGGCAGAAAGAGCATATTGGTGGTGTTGCATTAAACTGTTTATTTAATTTTAAAAATCTGAATTTATACCTCTAGAATCTTATTAATTACAAAAATACCAGTCATTTTTTGAAAAGCTCTGTGAATCCATATCCCATCTGCACAGCTAAGACAACAGCTGATGCTCTTATAATATACTTTTCTTTCTATATTTCCAGCATTGCTTATTCTTGATTTTTTTTATGATTATAAATATATATTCTAGTTTTGTCATCTTAGCTACCCTTCACTTCCATATGCACTTTAATAACTTGCAATATTCTATCTATACACAGTCATCATTTTCCAAGGCATTCCTGTTTCTGTTATCTCATAGAATGAACCTTTCTCCCAGTTTCAGTTTGTATCTCAAATCTAAGTCCTGATGAACACTTTTTCTTTACCACTGTCCATGTGTTAAGGATGTGATGAAATGAGACCTATCAAACCACAAGATTTTAAACTTCCAAGAATTTGAGAATCTGTTGTGCAAGATCTGAGATGCATCCAGCTCTGAAGCCCCCAATATAAAAGCACATGGACCTGCTGGAGTGAGTCCAGAGGAAGCCACAAAGATGCTCAAAGAGTGGGAGCTCCTCTCCTCTGCAGACAGGCTGAGAGAGCTGGGACTGTTCAGCCTGGAGAAGAGAAGGTTTCACAGAGACTGTACAGCACCTTCCAAAATCTAAAGGGAGACTGCAGGGAAGCTGGAGAGGGACTTTTTATAGTCCCTTGTAGTGACAGGACAAAGGGGAGTGCCTTTAAACAAAGAGTAGCTTAAGATTTGATATTAGGAAGACATTCTTTACTGTGAGAGTGGAGAGGCTCTGGAAGAGGTTTCTAGGAGAATCTGTGGGTGCCCCATCCCTGGAAATGTTCAGGACCAGGTTCGATGGGACCCTGAGCAACCTGGTCTAGTGGAAGGTTCCCTGCCCATGGCAGGGGAATTGGAAATAGATTACCTTTAAGGTCCCTTTAACCCAATACATTCTATGATTCTGTGCTTCCATGATATAATAACCTGTAAAAGAAATAGAAAAAGAGAAGCAGGCACTAAAAATAGAGGGACGTCACCTGTGGCTTAAAATAGTGGAGTCCAAATTTTCAAACTGAAATCTTAAGCACCTGTATTCCCCAGCAAAAAGTAAATTCCTGTAACTTGCAGTATGCACTCTAATTCCATGTTGAGAAGTTCCAACTACAAGGATTTGCTTGTAAGGAGTGGAGCTCCAGTTCTCAGAATATGCTGAATTTTTGTCCATGCTATTTTGCATCAAACATGTATGGACTAAGGTTAAATTGATTTTTTTTCTCTTTTCTTTAGTAAAAATGCTTACTTTCAAGGTGAAGGACTCAGAATTTGTACATATCTACTGCATTAAAATTACAGTCACTTTACTAAGAGCTTACTTTTGCAAATGGTGTGGTTTGATCAGCACTACTCCCAGAGTGGGAAATGGGAAGAGGAGAAGCTGTGCTGCTTCCAAACATTTGCAAATCTCTTGCCTTTGAGAAACCAAATAGTTGTGGTTATTTGTGGTATCAAGTTTCAGCAGAACAAAGTATGCTTGTCTAGTTTTTATAGCCAGATGGGACTACATAGACCCTGATCTTGAATTCTGGCCCAGTATCTTCAAGGAGAGAGGAGATGGCAGATGAAACACTGTACTCCAATTTTAAGAGAACAGGAGACACTTAGACATCAATGTCAAATGGCATAAGGTACAATTTGGATGCAAGGAAATGTAACCACAAACAATTGGCATTTGAGAAACAGAGCTGCTCTTCTTACCAGTCAAACATGAGAACTCAAATACAAGCATTTTCAATAAGCAAGCCTGTAAATATAACTTTGCAAGTTCCAACAAAGTAGTAAAACCTACTGTAAGTAAATAACTAGAAATAACAAGGATAGTAGCTCATAAATGCTGGTCTTTCACTCAAGTTAGAATGCCCCTAGATTATTTTTCTAATAAGATATAATTTATACTTTATGCCTGGGAAAAAACATAGTCTCCATAAAGAAAGTTTGTTTGAGGTAATTCCATAGCCACATTTCTTTTCCTAAACATCTTCTTGTCACACAGGGTTGTAAATTGAAGATAACCTAGCTGAGGTGCTAATCTCTGATAAAATTGCCAGTTTAAACTGTGGCAGGTGTACTACAGTCAGTAGTTATCAGCTTGACTAACTAGTATCAGTAGTAACCAATCCTTGCTTTCATAATTACTGCTGATGGCTGCACATGGTCTGCTGTATTAAAAATTCTTCCAGAAAGACACAGAGAAAATCCATAGCATAGGTGCAGTCTCTGGAAAATGATAAAAAAGGATCAGATGCCATAAAGAGGCCTCTTGCTATGTTAAAGACCAAATTCTACCATACTGTTTATAAAGTATCCAAACTCAAACAACATCCACTTATATAAAGAGTTTCCTAGTAGCATTGATTATGGTATTAGCTCCAAATGAAGAAAACACAACCACGTGTAATTGGGTGTCAAAACCTAATGAGCAGTAAGTTCAGAACAGGCTGTTCAGGAGATCTAATTGTTTCCAAAGGACACATGCAACAGGGAAGAGACACTCTTATTAACAATCCTATTTAAAATTACAAAGAAATAATTCTATAAATCATTATCTGCACTTGAATCTCTCATACTATCCAAAGCAAATTTGAAGAAGGTTTTATTTTTTAAAACACCAACACCAACACAAAACTATTGTACCCAATGCCTTGGTGTAGGTCAAATTCTTAATTCCTCCCTGGCATATCTTGCTGTATTCCTGCTTCTATTTCAATATGTGGGTAGTGAAAAATGTCAAATATCAGAAGAGAAGCTTTTGAAAATTTTTTATGACATTTTGGAATAAAACTTCAAGATATGCAATTGCTTTTACATTATTAAATGGAAAAGCCTGTAGTCATAGGCCTCCATTAAATGCATAACAGTTATTAATAAGATTTGTTATTTAATTATAAATCAAGTTTTTTTTCTTTTCAGATGTACCTTATATGACATTTAAATTACAGACAGTAATAACATGTAGAGATAAAATGAGAAAAGAGCCACACAGGACTCCTTTGAGTAGAAAATTTTGTCCAAGGTTCCAATCTTGCAAAAAATTATTTAGACTCTGAAGTCCACCCACCAGGAGCAGTATCACTTATGTAGCAGAATGGTTTTCAGCAAGGTAGCATTTAAGATGGCCCCCAAAAGAGTGACATTAAGGCCAAAGCTCCGTAGAGGTGCAGATTTTCTGTAGAAGTTTAACATTCTGAAGGAATATAAACTTGATGCCTTTGGAGGAAAAAAAATGTATGACTGTGTCACATTCCATGCAGCAGCAACTTTTATGTGCTTTCTCATCTACCCTTTCTGACAAATCATTCAGACATTTTTAAACTCTGGGCCACTTCATGCCTTGACTTCTTGGCTAATATAAGCAAGCTGGTGCCAAACATACATGTTGTTTCTGTGACACCTATTCTGTAAGTCTGCAGCTTAAACCAAACCTTATAATTCAAGCCTGTAACATCTGCTGTATGAGTGTAACCATGTTGCTCTTATGGAAATGGACCACCTTTTGCTCCATCAATCTAATACCACATGAGCATCCTGTCTTTCATGCTTTCTTAATCCTCCATATCAGGGATATGAGCCTTATTCCTAAATTATCAATTTTCTATTAAAATCTTCTGTTCTGACAGTAGTAGACACCAGTCAATCAGGTAGATCAAGGTGACCAGTTTATATCAGATGAGATGCCAATCAGCCATCAAGCAGGTATAATGCGTTATCTATTGAGCTGAGATAGTTTTCACACGTGACCTACAGCTTAAAGCTATAAACATTGACTGCCAACTCACTAAAGTTCCTCTCCAAATTCTTCTAAACACAAAAGCATAACTTAAAAGGTTTAGAGATTTATCTGTTTATTAGGATTTCAGTTACCACTCGAAATTCTGGGATAACTCATCCCATTTCCAAGAAGGTCCTTGTGAGAGAAAAGAAAATGGAAAGTTGCATTGTCATTTCAGTCCATGTTGAGTGTCGTCATAAAACAATGACCAATAAAATTAGGAAAATCCATGGTATGCATAGGTTTTCAACATTATTAAAATGTATCTCTTTAAATAATAATGTAACATACATCCTTTCGCTCAGTTAACAACAAATTTCAGAACTGAATTTTGGAAAGATGAATTACTACCAACTTTTGAGTCACACTTTAGTACTGCTAACTTATTTTGGAGTTATCAAAACCAGGTAAGCTTGAGGGAGAAAAAATTTATGACAATGCTTTTGATAGCTACACAAATGGTTAGCTAACTTTGAAAAGCTTTCCCCGCATTTGCTACTGTTTCCTTATGTGCAAAGTGACAACATCACCATCGTTTTGAAGGTGAAATTATTAATTATTATTAGCTACCTGACTAATATTAAATTACAAGTGTACTTCTGCCTTGGGATAGATCAAGTGGCTTTTAAAGCTCTTCAGTATCTGCCTTTATCAGGCTGTGATGGTTATTAATTAAATCTTGTCCAACTGAATTACTTAGCAACATGGGTTGTGGCATAGGCAAGATAGCATCCCTTTCATGCTTTTTAAGACAGATTTTGATTTGCTAAAAGCTTGCCCAAGTAATATGTAAATCCTCATATTTGAAATCCGATGCATGTGGTTCATCTCTGCATGAGACTCCACTGACCACATCTGTTCAGTTCTGTATTTACTCAGAAGAAAATCCCTACTCATTAGTGTCCCTCACTCCTTCCTGATCCTTTAGGAATGCTAATGTTTCAGGTAGCAACTTAGAGTACTGGCAATTATTTTGACTCCCATAACACAGAAATATAGACCTGAGCACTGAAATGGAGTGTTCATATGGGGAAAAGCCAAGGGAACAAGTGTTAGAACCAAGAACTTCCATTCAAACCACTATCTTGGGGAAATGCTAACAGAAGCAAACTGCAGAGTCATTATTTTCAAGACAATAAGCTGTTTAAAAAAAATTATTTAAATCCATTGAACAACTGATCCTGTCTCAATTTTGGGATTTCTGCAAAGCCTCCTAGCCTGTAGAAACACCTGCTGTATGGAACAACTGAACCATCTCCTGCGACTTCCTTTGCCTTCCAAAGAAGCAGGAAGACATCCATTTCCTTACAGGCAGGTGATTAGGACTTAACTTCATAATAATGATTCATAAGCAAACAATGATCAAGGTCCTTCAGTCACAAGGTACAGTAGCTTTAAAGTCCTATCTGAAGAAGGTTCTTTACATGTTTCTTTACACGTGAGCTTTGTTCTGAAAAGCTCCATGTGATATGACAGATTGATCAGGGGACAAGGAAAACTGGCCCAGCTTGTGATAGTACTTTGTGAAACAATGTACCAGGAACAGAAAAGTCTCTTGATCCTTTTTTCCCCCCCTCTTTCTTTGCAAGGTAATTTTTATTCTTCATGGATATTTGAAATATTCTTTTATTTCAGTTTAGCAACAATGACAGACACAACAACTCCTCAGACATTTCCATAAGAAACCCAGATAACTCATCAGGAGCAAAACAACTTAAAATAAGCAGGAGAAAAATGTCAATGATGGAAGAGTTTTTCAGACTCTTGCATACCCAACAGCAAAATTCACTGGTAATTCACAAGCAAAATTCACAAGGTAAGTGCACGATTACTTTACAAGGTAGCTTTACTGGTTTTGAATAAAAATAGCCCCTTGAACATGAAATGAAAATAAACATATTTAATTTAATGATTAAATTAAGGCCAGTAGCCTGTTTGGGAAGTTTGACCCAGGGATTAAACACAGACAATTTTAAAGGGTATATGATCTGATAGGTATATTAAAAGACCAAAATCTTTTGAATGGTAGCCAGCAGCTGACATAAAAACAGTACTAAAAGCTCAGCTTTAAGCCCTTGAATTGTTTCCTTAGTACTTTGACCATACACAGTGTGAGTTAGAAACCATGAGGTTTTCAACTCTCACAAATGTGAATAAAAGAGGCTGTACATAGAATAAAGCTCTAATAGTGAAGGCATCCTGGCCTATGCTGGACACCTTGTCTTCTCCCTTTTGAACTACAAGATAGAAGAAAAAATAAGAGAAAAAGCTTCATGACAGTTTTCAAATGGACAGATGAACATCTTTTTCTCAAAATGGATGATATTTATTTTATTTCTGATGGATTACATATTTGGAAGAAAGTGGGAAATATATAGGCAGATCAACTAGCATGCAATGTTGAAAATAAGGAATCACTCATTATTAACTGGACTAGCAACCTAATAACTTTTTTTTGACTGGTCAAATCTGTTTTATGTCCTTCAAAGTCCCATGTGGTAGCTCTTATTGACTTGTGGTGACATTTACCAGAAAAGACAGAACTCTTGCCTCACCAGCCGCTTGCTATTGAACTCAGCCAATACATTGCTCAGGACTAACCAAGCTGCTTCCAAACCCAGAGCCTAAAGTCAATAAAAGCTTTATAGGATTTTCCACTTTCCCCACAGGAGAAAAATAGCTATGAGTTTGTTGTTTGGAAAGGCATTGATTAGCATATTGCTGGAACAGACTGTTGACCTAACTATCACAGACTCAGCATGAAGAAGTCTCCTAAGTACAAGTATCTAGCAGAGTAAGAACTCATTTCTCTCGCCTCATTAACCATTTCCTGAACTTAGAAGTTCTATATTTCATTTGTTATATTAGTCAGGCAACTCAATAAATGCAAAAAAATTAATTCAACATCTAATGAAAGCAAACTATCAACTCATCTAGAAGAAATCATGCAATTTGCATTCAAAAAATAAATATGTAGTATTTTCTTGCACTTTTTATTTTTCAAGCTATTTATTTAAATAAAATTGAAAATAATCAGGAGATAGTTCAGGTGTCAGGACACCTCCAGAGCATAAAAAGTATGTTTTCAGTCACTCAGCTATCCAATTCAAGACAGCAGGACATAAGCAATGTGGGACTGCTCTATTTGTAACACTCCTGTTAAACCCAGCTGAGATACAGAATTCAGAATGCTTGCTGCAAGCTTCCAGGATGTTTAAAGACACTGTGTTTCTGTTGATCTTGGGTTGGGAAGGGGGGAAGGAAAGAATAGTTATGCTCAATGAAAAAATCTATGTGGGACTGTACCAGGAGACAAATCATTGCAATAGCATATTGCAGTGGGACAGAGTATTTTTAGGTATTTAAGGATGGGAAATGTAGGCTTTTTGTGTAGAATTAAGGGAATACAAGATGTGAGAGAGCCACACTGCCTCTTTTCTTTTTGCCTACGATTGGTTTGTTTTCCCAAAATGTTGCTCTAATATTATTCTTAATTCCAGTTTTGGATTAATGAGGAATCCACACTTCCTAGGGAAGATCTGATTTTAAAGTATTGTTGTTTATGTTCTGTATGAGTGTGTGCTATACAGTTGATGTTGGCAATCAAGTAATACTGAAGAACAGGCAATTTTAGCAAAACAATACCTCAAACAGATCTTAACATATGTCTCTCTGTCATTGCTGGAGATAGTCTATGTCCCTTGTCCCCAGGAATCGCTGTATGTCTCGTGCAGTTTCTCTAGCTTTTCTGATAAAGAGCATGATGTTTTTCTGTTCTCAGAACGCAGAGTAATGCTTCTTCACCATAAGAAAAATCTTTCAGTTAACCAGTTCAGAGGGTCAAGTGAACAAAAAAAGATTGGATAAAAAAGTTTCTGAATATGTGTTATCATTAATCCACCTGTATGGATGAATGTGAATTAGTTTTATAAATACTAGCTCTGTTAGGGTGTGCTCCACTGTGAATGTGTTCAGCAATATAAATCAGAAAGGATTTAGGCACACGTGTATGTATATGTACAAACACACACACAGACCCCTTTTCTAAACCAACAGAACTGTGTATAGCATGATTCTCCCCAGATCTGAGCTGATAAAGATTCTGTTTATTAACACAAATCCCCACCTCATGGCAGAAAGCTAAATGCCTCATTACCCAATTATGGCTACAAAATAACTCTGTATCATGCTCATTTTTACAAATGAAGCACTGAGGCAAAACATAAACCGATTGCTCAGAGGCCAAATTATAGCTGACCCAGGATTGAATCCCAGCCCAAATCTTTATGTACCAGATGATGCTTCTGTAGTTTGGGTCTCAGGTCTAGTTCATATAAAGGGAGAGAGGAGTTTTTCCTGAGAAAAAGATTCTGTAAGAGCAATGGATCTTTGTAAGGTCATATACTGTCTTTAGACTTCAGTCTTTGAAAGCTGGAAGAAGAATGCAAGACAAGATTGAACATGTGAATGAGAAAGTAAGCATTTTAGGGTGGTGTAAGGGAGAAATATTACTAAAGGGAGACTTAAGATGGGAATGCAAGTTAACAAAATTATGCTAATGTACAATGCGCATAAATGAGGGGAAAAAGAAGCACCAGAGTAATTTCATCTTGCATGTACTTTAGATGCCCACAGTGTTTGTGTCTATGAACCAGTAACCCACAATTAATCACAGAGAAAAAGAAACAAACAAAAAAAACATACCTAAAAAATGAAGTTGTCTGTTTAATACTTAAAATAAGAGAAATTGCATTCTGTAAGTTCCTTTTCTTTCTCTCCCTTAGGGGGAAGTAGCAAATTTCCTCAGATGTAGAAATATATTTCATTACTGCATTTCCCCAGCTATTTTTCTGCAACACTGGTCATATTTTAAATGCAACTAAGCATCTGAATAAAGTATGGAGAACTTCTAAAGTGACAAATGAATGAATCCAGGCGCTTTTAGTGGTTTCTGTTCTCTAATTCAGTTTGTGCCAATTTATTCAGGATTCTTCACTTCAGACAGTTTTTCATTCATTTCATCATCCTCTCACTGACCCTAAGATCCTTCAATTTGCATATCAGCTTCTTGTGTGAAACTTTATCAAAGTTGAATAGATTTATAGCATGCCCAGTCTCTAATTTCTTTGTCCCAGATGCTCCTTGATTAATTCTATCACATGCTTCCGACAAGATCTAATTCTCTAAACCCATGGCTCTTGGCTGCTGCGTAAGAGACTTTTATCTAACATGCTAACAAGTTCATCCTTTATGAATAATTCTAAAAATCTTTCCCAAAACAGCAGTTAAATCTGCTGGCCTGTTGTTCTCTGCTTCACAACCTGAGTTAACTGGCAGTGAACAAAATGTCAAAATTACACAATTCTGGCAGTGTCTGATCAAATAAAGATGTCCTCTTAGTGTTTTGTACCTGTTTATTGTTACATCTCTAAGACAAGGTTTAGGAAGTGCCTTGTCATCTGATCTGCTGGGGCAGATCAGTGCAAGATAGAGCAGGGAAAGAAAGAGCAAACAAATTTACTTCAAAGGCTGTTATGTGAGAGAGGATTTAGGGAGCAGGGATTTCTTTTCTGGGATGATATCACTTTCACAGAGTTCTAGGGAAGTATGGACAAAAACAACATGAACAGATAAACCAGTCAACCCATTTGCCCAAGTCACATTACCACTGTATTTTGCCAGGGAGACAGTTTTTGTCAAACCTGTCTTTGAGGACATACACTGACAGCATAAGCTCCAGTCCACTACACAGCTCCATTGCATTCTTTCTGACAGAAAGCTTTTGGGTGGGACTCTTCAGTGAAAGATAAAAATATTTGAAATGGCTTAAAAAGTAATTAAAGTACATCCAACATTTAAACCAAAATGACAGCTGAAGAGCATGATACTGACATATGAGAGCATGATCTTTTAACACAGGAATTCCCTAAATTTCAGCTAACTAAATTTCTGTGGAATACCTCAAGAAGCATATTTCTCTATGCCTAGTTTTTGCACTCTTTCCCTAAACACTCACTGCTTGTTAGTGTTAGGGGCAAGATACTGAATCAAATGGTTCATGCACTATTGCTAACTTTATGTTTCTATGATCTTGCTCCTCTCCACTGGACTCTCCCCAGTGGGTCTGCACCTTTCCTGAAAAATGACTATCAATTCCAAAGCTCGCCAGTGCCAGGGTACACCGGCAAAAGCTCCATGCTGCAGTCAAGCTGCTGTCATCTTGCACTGTCACCTCCCTTGTCACATTCATATTTCTGCTTGTTGCATAGAGCCCTTTGAGATCATGGAGTCTCCACGATGGCTTCTTTACACTGGTACCCTCTGTCTATCTGCAAAAATATCCTGTTGTCCACAAAGGTTCTTGGGATGATATCTGTTATCTGCAGTTAGCTCATCTTTTTGCAGCAATTTTTACTCCTTTTAGTCATCATTATCTACTCTTTGTATTGCTATTATTTTATCTGTTCCTTTGTAAGGACTCCAGTGAAACAGCTCATCTCCTTTAGAACTGCTTGCCCTCACCTAGGAGAAAGAGTTCTCTACTGTTTTTCAGGGACTGAATTTTTTCTCTTTCTTCTTTTATCACCAAGGCTACAAGCCTTGGCAACAGGGAAAACAGAACATCTATTTTTAGAACCAATGAGTGAGAAGTGCAAAGACCTAGAGATGGACCAATTAGTAACTACTCTGTATCTGTAACATTCAGTTTTGGATGGAACAGAAAAAGGCAAATCTGAAGATCATCTGCATGAGATACTGGAAACAATGAGAGCAATCTGATACTGCCCAAGGGAAATATATAATGACAAAACAGTATGGGATCTAAAATTGGATCCTGTAGAACCCCAGCATTAATGACTGTTTCATTAAAGAGGCTTGACTGCAACAAGCGGGCTCCCCTGAAAGAAATACGATTCATGAAATGCTAGACAATCCAGAAGGGATAGTTAATCTCTGCTGTAGAAACTTATGTTCATTTGCGATGATGCAAACAAGTACTAAAAGAGTGGATTAACATGGTCTTTTTTAGTAAACATGTGACGAGAGCTCTGCTGGATACTTCTATTAAGCATCTGGGGTGAATGACAACTGAAGTCGGCGCTGAAATTTCTTGCACATGTTGATTACTAGAGGATGTTCTTCTACCTGAGTTACTGCCTCATATTGAATAAATGGATGCTAAAATAGGCTGTATGAAAACTAATTCTCCATAAGAAATACTGATCAATTCAGGATGTATCACAGTTAAATCCAAACATGTAAAATGAAATATGGTTAAACAGATATAATACAGGAAATTATAATCTGCAGGGAACCAAATTTGTACAACACTGATTACAAACAACCACTTCAGATTAAGTGCACAATCTTTTATTACTGTGTCGCTGACTAATAGGTTAGTTGAAAGCAGGCCTAGATCTAATTTTTCCATAAGAATTTATTCAATATGCTGTACTATTCCTTTTTTTGGGAGAACAATTGATTTTGAAAACACATTACTATTTATTCATGCTGCCCAGACAATTACAGCTAAAATTTCTACTACTTGAAATTGTATTAATGAAATACCAGTAAATACTGAGTGGCAAATAAACATAGCTTTAACGCCCTTGTTCTGCCACACAGTCTGAATACAGGAAACAGTAAGAACTTACTAGATGGGCAATGAGGCTTTACCAAAACAGGAAGAGTAGTATTTCTGAGACTAGGACTGACAGATCCTTTCTGGAGACTTCTCCTCCTGTAGTTTTGCCTAGACAATTTAAAGGCTGAGGGTCTCATCTATTGTATTGGTATTAATTGAGCAGAGCTTGCTGCAGATCTGAGCCATCTGATCTGCCTGGAGATTCTTTCTCACTCTTCTCAAATGTTAATATTTAAATCTTTACCATCCCTATTATACTTCTCAGCCTTTCACAGTTAGGCAAGTTTTAATTTCACCAGCAATCAGACTGTTCTCCTCAAAAGGCTCCTGGGCAATTCCATCTGCCACAGAAGCAACAATTCACTCTCATCAACCAGGCTCTTCCAGAAGCAATTTTGGCTCTCTGCATGGGAAGTACTGAGTGTACTAGTGAAAAACAGATAATTGTGACTCTTTCTAGGTGATTACATTAATTAGCTGAAAATACAGAGGGAACATTAACGTCCTCTTATTAAAATAAATTGCAAGGAAAGGAGTTTGATGGTTAAGACCCTAGAATGAAACATCAGCAAACTCATAGCACCACAATTTTTGAGTACCCTCAAAAATTACAGTATCTTTACACCTAAACTTATCCTGCTAATTACTTTTGTTGTGGTCCTTGGGTCAAGGACTTTGTGTGTTGAATTTACTGCAGCCATCACTGCTCTGTCATGAAAGACTTCCAAAATGCAGAGAACATGAGTAGAGTGATGATGATTCACGACAGAATCATGACAAGATGGCACTAAAGATACTCTGCTAGTGCCTTTAAAGTTCAGTGAGGTAGTCATTCAGTTACTTGGCTAGCAAAGGACTGTCAGAATGGGAAGGATTCAAATAAAGTGTGTTGAAAAGATGAACTGTAATATAAAATGCTGCTATTATGTAGTCCTTTGAAAGAACAGAGTTAGGACTTTTCAGTGTACTGTTCTTTACCAGCAATGGAGAAGAAAGAGCTACAGAAGCAAGCAATGAGTGTATATACATGTGTGTGTACACACACATGTATATACACTCATATGCTTGCATATGTTTGTGTAAGTACAAGTTCCAAGGGAAAAAAACTCAAATTTATGAGGGACAGGGAAGTGGCTAGTCCAGTGTCCAACACCACCAGTCTCTTATAAATCAAGAACAAGCACTGAACTGCTGGGCAGAGCACACTTTAACACAGCCAGTTTCTCACACCCTGAAAACATCCTTTCTCACACCTAAAGTCCCCTAGGCACAGGGGAACTGCCAGTCAGGATTCATGGAACTCACCCACTATATGGCACCCTGTCCTTCCCACTTGTGCTTCCTGCTGCAACTGCATTATAAAGCTGACTCCAGCTGCTGTGGCCACGTCACAGCTGTTCTCCCCACAGCTCCCAGTTGTGAGAGCAGATCTGGAGAATGTTTACAGACAAATACAAACAAACAAACATATCAAAACAAAAAAAAAATCCTACCTAATTGATCACCAGTGAGAAACTTCCAGTCATAGTCCTTCACAACTTTTTCGGTTTCAAGTGCACCCTTTAATTTGTAGATTACAATGAACACACTTCTGATAAGTCTAAGCTCTGCTTTTTATGGACTGCAGATGAATCAGTGCCTGTGTTCCAGAGCTAACACTGTTTACTGACAAAGACTTCAATAGATTTTGAAGGTTTTAGAAAACGTTGCATATTTTTAACCTGTCTTCGGGACATTCAAAATGCTGAATACATGGCAGTCATACAGCACCAATGTCTGGCCAGAATTGAAACAGACCATGGAAGCAAGAATGTTGTTTATTTTTCTCATCCTTCCATTAGGGCTACTTAATAGGTAAGAGTTCTGCCACAAAACAGAATAACATCTTGTTCAGTGTCAGAAGAAAGCTTGTAACCCCAAACCCTGCACTCACGACCTGAACCATGCCCCTTGCTGAAAACTGAGCAAGCTTCTTTTCCTGCTTACTCAGTGTCTGGTGTTGCTCATTTTCAAATGGACAGCACTCTTCCCATCTACTCCAGTTCAAAAAGCTGGCTCCTGGTTTGCCAGTTGATTCCACCTTCAAAAGATTACATTGTTTTCATCTTGAACTTTGAAAACAAGGCAGTTTTTTAGTGTTTTTTACCATATTTATGAGCCTGGGTCATATAAGCAGCATGCAGGGGATCAGTCACACAGGTCTTTTGTGCTTTTATAGGAGAAATAAGCTCACAAACTGAAGGGCCTACAGTTCCACAGGGTTAATTTGTTTTCAAGTTTGAGCCCAAACCATACTATTCATTAAAAAGAGTTTATTTAAGGTCTATGAATAATCACAAGTTTGCCATCCTTTGTCTCTTTGCAGCCCCTCCCCTAAATATCTCCATTTTCAGGACTAGTTCTCCAAAAATTCTGAAATAAGCAGTGATCTGACAATTTGATGAGTCTCTACCTTAACACCCTGACTCGCCACTGTGATGTTAGTGAGCAAAGGCACTCGAGTACACTGTTCACTGATGTAATTGCCTTGAAAGAATAAACCCAAGGAAGAGCCCTAGTAGGTCATGGGCTTATAGTTTTAAAACCTTATTACCCATTAAAAGGCAATATCACAAAACTGCAGTTTCCCTCAACATTTTTTTAAACTGTCAATCACAGATTGGTGTATTGTAAATTAAGTTGAACTGACTGCTTTACAGGAAAGTATCTGGCTGGAGGAAACAACATTGTGAGCTAATATGTAGACCATGAAGCTTTGCAAAAAAAGTTGTTCAATTGATCAATAGCCCAGCTCCAGCTGTTTTGATTTGTGATGCTGATTACTTACTAATAGGGAAATATGCACCTTCCTGAGGACACTACCACCAATGAATCAAATTGTTAATTAGACATGCTCTCAAATAATGTTTTTTTTAAAACTAGCATATCTGAAAGGAAATAGAGATTTGCAAAAGAAGTTTACACGTGGTTACTTTATAAGTAATCTGAAAGATGAAAAGGGGTGCAAGGAAAAGGTGATACTGAACTTTGAGATCAGTGTCAGAGCAGCAGACATCTCAATAATTTAATTTCTTTTTTTTCTCCTTTTTGAAGTTTCTGAGCAGTTTTTATTCATGCAAAAATTCTGGTCTGTTTGGGTTATACAGTGATTATCTGTCTAGGGAATTTCTCTTAGGGGTAAAACTCCCTGCATTTTATCAGTTTTGTATGACAGACAAGAGAGAGGGAAAGTAACAACAAACAAAAAAAGATCATTACACTTGGAACTCTAAGAAAAGGTGATTAATCATGTATTACATCTTAATCCACTTTATCAGCTATTTCTCTGACAGCACAATACAATCACGCTTCCCTAAAGTAAAATTTCATTGTGACACAGGTGGTTTTGCCACTTAATTCCTGGTCATTATATCATGGAGTATTAGAAATTATGTAAATGTAGAGAAAGAGCTTCTGGCTGCAGAATCAGTCTTCAATCGCCATTACAAAGAGTGACAATTGAAATGGGATAAATGTGTACACAGGTAGGAGAGGTCTTTAGAAATACAATTTCTGTATCACTGGTTTGGGCTTTCCTTTGTTTTGTGTGTCATGCAGAGGAAGCCACAACCTCACAGTTACTCACTCTTCCCTGTCAGCACTTTTGGTAGGCTGATCATAATTTTATAAATAAATACATCCATATAAGCCCTTATTTCATTAAGCTGCTTTTACTAACAATGACTTCTCAACATATGCATTTTTAGAAATTGTGGCCAAACACACGGACCGGTAGTTCTCTCTTCTCCACCCAAACACACTTACAACCTTAGTCCCCATTTGCAAATTCTCTGCATAAAGCACTTTTTCATGTGAAATAATCCCACAGTATATGACCTTGCAACTTTAAACTTAAATTAGTAGCAGGGAGAAAGACACAGCACCTGTGAATCAGAATGGATTTTCCCAGCAACTTTCATTTCCTATCGTACCCAATTCAAGATTAGATACGTGATTTCACTTCAGAAAAGTACAATATTGATTGTTATCTTATGTGTTTCTCCTTTATTCAACATACAATATCATCTCAAGGACCCTGATGCTTTTGCAGCTGTGTAACAGGTGAGAAGTTACATATATGCAGAGAATTTTCACTAGTGAATTCTTCATTGTGCATGATGCAGGGTCATGGCTGTTCTTCATTCGTTTGGCAAATTGATTACGTCTCCTTAAAGCCTCTCAAGCAACACAAAGCAGACAGAAGAATTATGAGCTAGTTTAGTGCACTTTACCTTGATAGAAAGAGCTAGTAGCTCAGAGAAGCAGGTAGGAAATTATATATACACACAGCCTTCAGCTCGAGGCTTTCACTGCAAGCTGCATGACTAAATCAGAGGCTTATTAGCACCTTGCTGATGACTTTGCTTTGAAAATGTACTGGGGGAGGAAAATGGCTTTCTGCTACTGGCTAGGGGGATGTGTAGCTGGAATATTTATCAAACCACTCTAACTGGTTGACATATGTTATTCAAAGAGCAATCTTAAAAAAAATTGATTGAGGTATAACTGTGCTAACTGATGGCGTTCATCTCGTGTTTATTACGCATTTTACGTTTGCTATTTTATCTTATAATTTGCTAAAATTATAAGCAAGATTTCATATCAAATTTAGATTTGAATCCAAACCTAAATTTTGTACAGTATCTGAGACTGGGCATAGGCATTCCAGTTTTGATATTTGGTAGCTTTTCCATTATCTAACAGATTAGGGCAATTTGGCACCCTGGCACACTGCTATGATTTTCCCCGGCCATGAACCAAGCCCCATGCATCCACTCCCTCACTTCCCCACCAGTAGGATGGGGAGAGCACTGGCAGGGCAAAAGCTAGAAAACTTGTGGGCTGAGATTCAGAGAGTTTAATAGGAAAAGCAAAAACTGCACATACAAGCAAAACAAAACAAGGAATTAATTTCGTGCTTCCCATGGGCAGGCAGGTGTTTAACCATCTCCAGGACAGCAGACCCCATCACACATAACAGCATCTTGGGAAGACAAACACCATCACTGCAAATGTCCCCCTTCTTCCTTCTTCCTGCAACTTTACATACTCAGCATGACATCACATGGTCTGGAATTTCCCTTTGGTCAGTTTGGGTCACCTGTCCAGACTGTGTCTCCTCCCAGCCTTCCAGGCACCCCTGATTTCCTCACCAGCATGGCCATATAAAAAGCATGAATGGCCTTGACTCTGTGTAAGCCCTTGTCTCTATAAACATCTCTATATTATCTTCTTCAGCACAAATAATCTATATTATCTGTCTTCAGCACAAATTGAAAACACAGCCCCATACCAGCCGCTGGGAAGAACATTAACTCTACCCCAGGCAAAACCAGCACACACATGGAACAGGAAAATTCTGCAGACTGCATATAATGGATCTGATCTATCCTGAGTATGACATTCCACACAGACCTGACTGTGGATACAAGATGGCTGTGCCTCAAATATACCACCATCACCAAAAGTCATGAAACCAAAACCATCCAGGAACAAGCATGTTTAATTTGCTAAATGCCTCCTGCATTGTCACAGACTCACTTTTGGGGGCAAGTTCCCTAGGATATGCACCTTCTGCTTTTCAAGTAGGAACACCAATCTGGAAGATAAAATACAATCCAGACATCTAGCCTGTAAAGTTTAGTGAGAACAAGACCAGACTAGATTAGACTAAGACAGAACATTAGGTGGGAAGGGACCTCAAGGATCACTTGGTCCAACCTTTCTTGGTAAAAGCGTCATCTAGGCAAGATGGGACAGTACCCTGCCCATCTGAATCTTAAAAATATCCAGTGTTGGAGAATTCTCCACTCCCCTGGGGAGATTATTCCAGTGGCTGATTGTTCTCATAGTGAGCAGCTTTTTTCCCATGTTCAATCAGAATCTCCCATGGAATAACTTGTACCCATTCCCTTTCCTCTTTTCCACACGACTATTGGTAAAAAGGAAGTTTTCATCTGTAGCCACCCCTGAATACTGGGACATGGTGATAAGGTCTCCCCTAAACCTTCTTTTCTCAAGGCTGCCCAAACCCAGCTCTCTCAGCCTTGCCTCACAGGGCAGCTTTCCAGCCCTTTGATCATCTTTGTTGCGGCCCTTCTCTGTATCCTCTCCAGCCTGCTCCTATGAGCTATGATCCTTAGGCACAAGGCCAGATCATCCTTTTAAGGCTGACACGGAATGAGGAGCTGTTTAGGAAGGTTGTATTTTAATCAGTTATAGGATAGGGTTTGTAAATTTTTTGAAAGTCAGTTTCATAATTTCCATGCATTTATGAAATCATTTATTCAATATACAGTGCCTTGTTTCAGAAAGTCACTAAATAGGTTCTTGTTAAGACTTCTGGCACATTATTTCACTGCCAAAGACTGACAGTATTCCCTCCCCTTCCCTGCCCCACCTTTTTTCCCCCTGAGAACTGCTGTATAACTAGAACTTCCAAAAATATTAATTTGCCCTCTGCTTGTCAAAATTCGTGTAGTGTTTTCAAGCACTGACAGCAGAAACTTACAATTACATCATTTGCCATTTGTTGGGGCCATTTCTTGCCCATGTAAATACGTAGAGTAACACAATAAGCTGCAGAAGAAAAGTCTGGTTTGAAAACTAGATGCCTCAATTGAAGATGTCACAGCAGAATCTGTACATTCGCTATTTAATAACAATGCAAGTGGCAGCATTTGCAGACAGCAGAATATTTAGGTTGCTCAAGCCTAAAAAAAACTGAGAGAATGTCAAAAGGAGAGATAAAACACAGTGATTGCTGTCATTCTATGACAAAAGCATTGTGTATACTGAATAGATAATTAGTGATTGTAAATATCCTGTAAGTGAGGGAAGAAAGATTTTGAATTCATTTGAGACATCACTAAATATACCTACTACATTTTCGTCAGTAGTGAAGTACAAGGTAAACAGAAAGACCGAGGTAGCAAATAATTGAATATATGTCATTAAACCAATTATAGGCATTCATCAAAAATAACATTTTCTCTCCCCATGCTTTTGAGAGGGAAATGCAGGCATACAAGGAAGCCAAACACAGTTAAGAGGAGTCTGTGGGGAATGGAGAACTTTCAAGAGAAGATGAATGTACAGAACAGAACTAATCAGTCCAAGGAACAGACTAAGAAAGAACATGACAGATGTATACAAATAATGAATATCATGCCTAATAAGAACCATGGTACATCTACTTACCCATGATCATTCTGCAACTACAAAACCCACTTAAACACCTCACAGATATAAAGAAGTTGGGTAGCAAGATTTTACAACCTCATATGAATATGATGATCTTCAAGACTAACAAGGATGTTGATTCTGGGGACAATGAGGACACTTTAAAGTGGGAAAACAAAGGGCATAATTGTTTGAGTTTTGGTAGCATCCAAATTCAAGTTTGTTTCTAGAAGACATTATTTTCTGCTTCATGCTGGCCATTCTCAGTTTAATGGCCACTGCAATGTTTAATTTCCTAACTTATCTAGATTTGTGAGTTTGATCTGTTATGGTAATTCCATTATGCTAAAAATCAACTAAGTTATTAACTTGTTGAGAATCTTTCTTTTTTTCCTCCCCATGACACCATTACCCTTTTTCTAGAACAATCTGAAGTGTTCTGGCAAATATTTGCACTACTCTGGAAAACATCAGTGTTTAGATATGGTTGGATGATGGAATTTCCATCTTTCCCCTAAAAGCAGGCACCATATTTAAGGTAAAATTGTAACAGGGAATATCAGTCATTTGTGCAGGAACCTTAGCTTGAAGTTCCTTCTAAGAGTCCTTTTTCCATTGTTCCTGAGGCAGGCAACAGAGAGATGAACCTTATTTGGAAGCATAGACTGTACCAGATGGAGCAGGCTGGTTTAAAAATCAAAGGGGCACAAGGGCTTGTTTTCTGTAGGAGATAAACACAAAATGTTCTGCACTGCCAGCACTTACGAGCCCTCCTGTACCTTGGTGCAGCAGGCACCAGTTGGCTTTCAACTGCTCTGACGCCCACTTTGGCTGAGCTGCATCGACTCCAGGAGTACCATCATCACTGAATGCTGCTTCCCAGTATTATCAGTGAGTGTTCAGTACTGGTTCTAATTCACTGTATTTAAAATTGTTAGGCCTAGTGCCTGAAATATTCCGTGAAAAGCTATCTGCGGGATGGTATGGACTCCACATAGCACAAACACCAGTTCAGCTTTAGAAAAACTCTCAAACTGACATTTCATGGTACTTTTTCTTAGAAGGAGTAATGGTGAAGGGAGGACAAAGTGAGCAGAAGCCTTAAGCCATTGAGTCTGAGAATCCCTTCTGTGTTTATACCCAAGAACTATTTGGGTGTGATTTACAAGGCATAAGTACTATGAAGAATTGCAGAGAACTGAAAGCATTAACTACACATGAAGGTCTCCCTCCTTCTGATAATAATGTCAGAAATCTCACCAAAATTCTCATAAACATCACAAGATTTTTTCCAGCTTCTTATTGCACTAAACCCACTACTTTTTTCCCTCCCTTGTATAATAACTACCTCATAGCTGGCAGTTAATATGAAACAGCCATACAAATAAAGTGAGTAATAGCAATACAGGGTTCAATAAAATTCCTATTTGAATTGGTTTTTATTTATTATTTGCATTCAGAAAAACTTCTTATAATATCTTTGCCTAGCTAGGCCTTGGTTTCCAGGCAGTAAGATGAAGAGTCCTTTATGAACTTGTAGATACACACTTAATATCTGTAGTCAATTTTTTTCCAAAATACACAATCATTTGTCTGCAGTATTATAGTGATAAATAAGAGTTTCTTCTGTAACTCTGGATAGTTTTGTTGCTATGTCATACTGTACAGGGCTTACAAGAATATGGATCAGAAATGTACTTACAGACTACAGTTCCTGAAAGGAGGTTGTAGCAAGCTGGGGGTCAGCCTCTTCTCCCAGGCAACCTGTGACAGAATAAGAGGAAATGGCCTCAAGTTGTGCCAGGGGAGGTGTAGGCTGGACACTAGGAGGAATTTCTTCACAGAAAGAGTTGTTAAATATTGGAATGGGCTGCCCAGGGAGGTGTTGGAATCACCATCCCTGGAAGTGTTCAAGACTGGTTGTGGCACTCAGTGTGGTCACAGTTTGGACTCAATGTCAGAGGCCTTTCCAAGGTAATTGATTTTGTGTGATTCTGTCCTGCCTGTGCTCCCTTCATGTGCACCTGCTCGCTGCCAGAGCACAGGACACATAAATGTTATTGATTTAGAATAAACACTACTGGCAACCACCAAAACATTGGTGTGTTATCAACACTATTCTTATACTGAATCCAAAACCCAGCTCTGTACCAGCTGCTAAGAAGAAATCTAACTCTATCCCATCTGAAACCAAGACAAGCCAGGACCAGGCTGCACATACTATAGTTTTTCCTGTCATTTAAACTCAAAATATTTTTCTGAACTAATTCAAATGGTGTCATCTCTAATTTATCCTTTAAACATCTTTTCAAGTAATCAGTAGACTATGAGCATGAGCATGTGGTAATTTTTGAGAATTTTTGAATTCTGTAAGGACAAAAATGTATCTAAATGCATTAGCCTGAGCGCTCTTCAGTTTTTCTTTGAGGGAGTTATGCGGGCTAGTGTTATGGAAAAACATGCTACACAAATGGAACCACACCACTTGAAGAAATTAAGGACTTTGAAGGACTGGAAAAGCATCCCATCTTCCTATCATGACGACAGCAATAATACGTTCTGTTAGAGCTCTTGAATATGATCAAGAGAATCAGATGATAGTGTTGTTATGAATAGCTGCAGCCCTTTATCAATTTGACTAGGTGTAGGAATCTATTGAGGAAGAATATGATAGATTATACAAAGTTGGTTTATACTCAGAAACGAAGTGCCATGAAATGAATGGTGTCTCTCAGGAGTCTGTACTGGGACCAGTACTGTTTAACATTTTAATCAATTACTTACCCAGTGGGATCCCTGGAAACACTCAGGGTGAGGTTAGATGGGGCTCTGATCAATCTAATCTAGTTGAAGATGTCCCTGCTCATTTCAGGGGTTGGACCAGAGAGTCTTTAAAGGTCCATTCCAACCCAAATTATTCTATGGTTCTACAACTTTACGAAATACTGTGTTTGAAGTTTGCTATAATTAATTTGGATAGGAAGTTAAAACAGGGGTCTTCCCACAGTGATGCTTCTGAGTGACCTTTTAGAGTCTCTAAAAACAAAGTCTGTTTGAAAAATAAAGTGAGCAACCTGTTACCACACTAGAGCCCAGACAAGTCACTGGAAGCCTAAGCCATTCAAGAGTGCTCTTATTTACTAGAACTTGCATCATAAGAAAAAAATTTATGTAATTAAAATAGTTACTTATATCATACCTGTTTAAATGACACTAGCAGAGTCCCTGAATAACAGATATCCGGTATTTCTGGTGTTGACAGATTTTCACAAAATGCCATTCATCAGTCTTGGCATAGTTACTCCTATTGAAATAGGAGCCACACATGTTAATGCAACATGTACATAACATTTAAGGTTTAATCAAAGTAATTCTATTTTTGAATTTTTGATTGACAGGCTGTTCTTTCTGCTCCCTTCACTCTGCTCCGTAATTATTAGCACCCACACTTCTGATCAACATGTCAGTAAATTTCTAGGTTGATCCAACCATGATTAACCCACACAAGAGGGTAAATATATTGTTTGTAATGCAGAGCCATTAACCCCCTGCACAACAGACCATGCCGCTGTGTTCCAGGCATGTAGACTCTCCCTGCAAAGAAAAATTCATCTCTGCATCTCTTCAACAGATGCTGCAATAGTCATTAATACAAGCTTTGCAATGGGAAGGCTCTGCTTCAAGCTGGGCTATTGACAGAGATGGGTTTGTCTCCATGTCCTTATAAGCAGAATACAGAATGATCTGGAGGCTTGGGCTGTCATAACAGCTGCTTTCATATCTTGAATACTCATTCTAGAAGAAGGAGTTTTTAATATAAATTTTAATATATTTTGAAATATAATTTTAAACGTAGAAAATCAATACTGATTATTTGGTTACTAAAAACAAATAGTAATAAACAGGTTTATGTCAATAAGCATTTCTCACAAGTGGACCACATTCATCTGAAGGCAAAGTGCACTTTCAAGAGTTTTGTTGTTCTTAGCATGAGTTGTGAGCTGATATAAATAAAAATAATTAATGGTATTCAAACTTTGAGGCGGCTATCAAAATTGGAAGCAACTGGTAAATCAGAAGCCAGAAGCTTCAAAATACTGGCAATCAAGACTGATTCTTTATAGTACAACATTTCTTTTCTTGGGTACATACAAATCATTATTCACATATAAAATGCATGAAATGTTGAAGCTCACATTTGGAAACCTACCTTGACTTCCACTTTAAGTAAGCTTACTCTCATCATCACAAAGGCCTACTGAGTATGAAATGCAGAGCCCTATACTTCCAAAACAATTCATATTAAATTAATTTTTTTTAAAAACCCACACTAAGTAGGCTTAAGTTTAAAACATACAGAGAATGTGAAAAGTACTGAAGAAATTCAAGGGCTTCTTTGTATATAACATTTTCAGTACAAGCTGTCTCACTGCTGTACCACTGCCACAATATCTGCCTAGCACTTTGCAGCCATACTTTCTCGGTGGTGCTGACACTCTTGTGCTACACAACACCACTATCTATGCAGAAAGCCTCAGATATTTTGTGGCACTTCGTCAGAGATAAGCTCAGCAAAAGCCATCCCATTGTTCAGAGAGGGGAGTATGTCATTGCAGAAGGGACTGTGACAATTGCCTGCCAACTGTGTTGATAAACATGAAGAAGGATATACAGCGAGGATTCAACTTTTGATCATGGCTTTCCAAAATAATGTTACACATCATCATACACATCACAGAGGAACAGACAATTATGCAAGATACTTCACAGAATTCATTTTTTCCTCAAGAATTGTATGCATGTGAGACACCATGAGGGACAGAAATGACAATCCCGCTGCAGCAAGGGGACAACAGCGAGTTGGGCTCATTTCAATGCTTGAGAGTCCTTGTAGCAAAAAACCCAAAGCAACAGCTATGGGGAGAGATGAAAGCTAGCACAACCAGCAGTGTCAATGCTAATGAGGAAAGACTATCAATGCAAACTCTCTGTTGGCCACATCAGTAGGACAATGAAGCTCAATCTGCTGAACGTTCCAAAAATAAAATGACAAATTAAGCATCATCTAACACTTCTAAGAGTATGACAACAGCTTTTATGTTTTCTGTGGAAAACCATGTATTATTGTGGAACTAATGTAAATACACATTGTGTATCACAGAGCCATTCTTCACCCATAAAAATGTGTCCAGCCAAAGTCTGGCAGGCATAAATGAGAAAGTTTAAAAATTACCAGCAAAAATAGCAAGGAAATAAAATACACAGTGGATAAAATTTCTATTGGCTACCTTCACAAACCATTTGATGGACAAATATTAAAAATATCTACACAGATGTCCTACAGATGACAAACAATTAATTTTTACTAGTGATCGGTACTGCTTGAGATTTTAAATTTGAATCAATAGGTGTGTTGCATTACCACCAAAAGCAAGATCAGAGTAAAGATTAAATGTCCCACCTACTGAGAAAAAGTACGGTGTCTCATGAAAGAGGATGGTTATGAGAAGGCCTGATCATATGTAGAGAACCAGCTGATACTGCTGCAGCTTAACCAAATATCACAGGTATTTTTATAGGAGAAAAGGGCAGCGTCTGTATTATGGGAAGTGAGTTTTGCAACCTGCACCTTTCAATACTCTCCCAGCTAAAGCAGCAGGTGTAGGAAGACCTAAAGATCTTGCAAGAAGCTGCATAAATTTAACCCACTGCACATTTTGAATCACAGAATGATGTGTTTTGTCTTGGGAGAAGCACAACTAATCACATCAGTAGTTCTATTTTGCAAGTGTTTTCTTGATCAACTTGGCATGTGGAACACTCAACAGCAGAGCCACCATACAAGAATTGTGCTGAACAAAAAGCTGTTATGCAGATCTTGGTGAAGGTACTGTTACTTAATCTCCAAGACAGGTCAGTAATTTGTCACATCAGCCCTTTTATGAACAATCAACCTCATTATCGTAGTTCACTGCACAAGGCACCCTTGGGAGTCCAGTGCTAATAGTGTGCAGAGAGAGGTAAGACACACAGTCCAAACTCCCTCATTATAGATCCACTTCAAGGAAACACTTACGTATTAGGGTGAAACAAGCATTACATTTAGAAAAACAGAAATCAATACAAGGAACCCAAAAGCTAAATGTGTTTTTTCAAGTAATACCATCAAAATTAACTCTGAGAAGCAGCCCAGGAAACTACTCATGTGACAAGTATCATTGATCCAGCTGTTAGCAAGCCTGTATGAATGGCATCATTATGCACTCACCCTTACTGGTAAAGAGACAGCATGAGAGAAGAACTGCATATTTGAACAGAGAAGTGTTTTAAAACAAAGGATAAAAAGAACCTTTAATTTTGCTTGTATGTCTGTATTATTCTCCAAGTGTAAATGACAACAGTGACTAAGGCCTCAAGCTTTTAAGTTGCTGGCTGTTCTGGGGAGTTCTTACTGCTTTTATTGAATTTATCAGAGCTAAAGATATTTAGTGCCTTCTTGGTATCATTGATACAATTTTCCCTCTATGAAGCCTTGAAAATCTCTGGTATTGTAAAGCAGAGATAAGTTTTCTCATGAAATTTCATTAACAACACTGAATATTCTAAATAGGTATCACACCTCTATTCTTTTTGATGTAGCTGCTGGCAAGTAAATAAGAGGACCATCAGTCATTTTCTTATGGATGAAGCTAAGTAAGAAGAACTTTTAGGTAAAGTCAATTTGTTGGCAATAACAAAATACTTCCTTCTCTTCAATAACTCAGAAGTAGATCACCCCAAAACCTCTAGTGCTTTATCTCTTGTAAACTAGCTTTTTTACTATTAAATTTTATCTTGGCCCTAATGTCCTCTTTGTGGAGCTACTGTAGTATTCAGTAGGAAAAGGGTAATGCATTAAGTGTCTAATATAACATTTTGAGAATTTAATAGACACAAATTTTGTGCCAACTTTACATTTTCAGTTTATTTCTAGATCTGAAAACAACTTACCCATGAAGAGAAAAAAAGTATATTGTTAAGACATCAGAAGGTCTGAAAGTAGATTTGTTGTTCATTTCTACAAATTTTATGGGCCATTATTTTTCTTAAAATTGAAGTGGACTCAGATCAAACTTCCCTCATACACATTTTATTTGTTGTCATAAAACACCAGTGATCCAAAATAGCCACTGTGGAGAATTTTATTCTTTATAGCATGCTGTGACTAGGTGTACTAGTATGACTTTTCTTCAGAAAATAATGTTGAGGAAAAGGAGGTGGCTGAGCAACAGGTCGTAGAAAGCTACACAAAACAAATACATTTCAAATACATTTCAATAACCTAAAAAGAAGATATTGTAAAGCAGAGTTATCAACTTCTGAAAATTTAGCCAGCTTGAAGTTTAAATTGTGCTACACAACACCACTATCTGTGCAGAAAGCTCTGAGTTACATTAAGTTACCTTGAAGGCTGGAAAAGAATTGGAGGAGCTACAAAACAGTAGTAGGGTTTTACTTCCAAAATTTAATTCTGCTTTACAGGCTAGGTCAGCCAAAAATGCAAGACAAGAGTGTAAATTCTGGCTAGTTGCCAGCCCACTGGGATGCCAGCCCATACACACCCATTTTGATTTTGTTTGCTTAGATGTGCTGACCTAAACCGACTTCACATTCTTCAGTACATTATTTTTAGTGATGCTTTTCCCTGTTTTCTTTTCCATGTACTGCCTTGGAAGTAGAGCAATTAGAATTGAAATACGGTAAGTTTCAAACCACATGGACCAAAATGAGAGATGGAAAAGAATTATTTTCCATGTTTTTCTACCAACCTGTACCAGGTAAGTCTTTCAGCTCTTTGGAACAATTGTTTCTATTGTGGTATGGTGGTTTCAATTTTAAAATGTCAGCCAAGCAACCTGTTGTACAAAGGGGTAGTTCTGCTACCCTCCATCCTCCTTTCAACACTTTTCTGACTGAAGAGCAACAAGTTCAGGGAATCACACTGGAAACTCATGGAACAGGGGTTCTCCAAACCAGCTCATTGTGGGGTCAGCCAAACCCTAGAGCCAGCCCAGAGGATTCAGATGGGACCATGAATGTGAAGGTAGCACAAGAAGCCTCCTGTTCGGTCCCAGCTTCTCGTTGGACCTGCTTACTAGCTGAAGACACATTCTCAGAAAAACTATTTTTTTTCAGAAATGTTCTTTTGTAAAACATAGAATGATCTGGAAATGTGTCCTCTAATGGTATTTGCAGAAAATGTCAATGCCTCCTCTAAAACATCCTGGTAAACTCAACACATTGATGCAAACAGCCTTGATGCTTCCTTCTACTGTTACAGGTGTTTTTTTTATTTCCCCTGCTCCCTTTTTCTCTCCGTGTCTACACATCACATTTTAGAATGTGGTGGTCTAAAATATGGTGTCAAAATTCACATTTTACTACTTGGATCAGAAGTTTGATTATCAACATATAATCTGACAAACCTTCAATATTACTGAGAATCAGACCCCCTAAACACACAGAGTAATTACCTGCCTTTGAGCTTTGCTTGTGAAAGTTTGTTTTCTTTCCATAAGGAGCTGGCAAGAGGTGGGGATGTCTTATACTACCTGCACACATCCTGAATAAATGTGTTAATTTACTTTTCTTTTACTGCCCCAAAATGATTAATACAGTGTCTTGCTTCGGTTTACTGACTCTTATCCCTGAGGCAGAAGAATACAAGTGAAGAAAAAACTGTGGCCAAATCTTAGGAAGTGTAATGAATTGATAGGACTGAAATGCATTGTGAACTGCTTTCGTGTTTGTGTGATAGTTGATGTAAAAAACCCCATCAGAATAAATTGAAAAATGCATTTACTGTCTCCAACACTTCAGATCTTATATGGAGAATATCTCAAATTGCACAAAGAAAAAACTGAAACAACATACACAAGGGAAATGTGTGATATCAGCGATAAAGATATTTCAGATATGATTGAATGAAGAAGGGTTTTTTTTGAAAAGTTATTCTTGAGTAGCATGATGCCTTCTCTCTCCTCTTTGCCCTCTTCTTCAGCACTCAAAGCCCTGGCAGAAGTAATTTTGAAGTTTTCTCTTGAGTCAAGAGCAAGACAAATCACAGCATCAATAGCCTCGGTTTAATTAAAAGGGAGAGAATTTCTTTTAAAGCACCCTCCTACTTGAGGAACAAAGGACACAAAAAGCAGAGTAGCACCAGTCGGGCTCGCACTACTCGCGAGGAACCGTGGAAAACAAAGCACTCGGTGCTGAGGAGAGCACAGAAGGGAGCGGCCACAGAAGGGAGAGCCCGGTAGGAGCCTGCCGGAGCAGGCCGTGCCTCCCCCAGGCGGCCCGGCCCGGCCGCAGGTGGCCTGGGGATGCGCCGCTCCAGGTGCGGGCCCTCAGCCGCCCCGGGACGGCTTCGGGAAAAGGAGCTCTGCGTTACCTGGGCTGAGAGCCAAGCGGTGCTCACCGAGCGGACCAAGGGCCCTGTGGTCCTGGGAGGTGGGACAGGCGGAAACACCATCTTCACCTGTCTCCCGTCTGCCTGTGCTCAAGGCACGTGCTGGAGCACGTTCTCCTGCGTTCGAGTGACTGTTTCCCGGCAGAGCCCGGCCTGTGAGCCTTGCGGAGCGGAGCGGGGCTGGAGGCGGAGGCTGGGAGAGGCTGGGGCGGGGGCAGAGCGGGGCAGGCTCCCTCAGGCGAGGCTGGACGCGCTTTGCCTTGCGCTGCTGGAGCCCGGGCTGGAGCAGGGCGTGTGGGCCGGACGGGCTTTCGCTGCGCCCCTTGCCCCTTCCGCAGGCTCTGCCGCGGTACCAGGGAGGCCAGCGGCTCCTTCAGCTGAGAAGGCATAGACAAGCCTTCAGAGGAGTTCTCCACGGGCTGCAACCCCGTGTGAGCTGGTCCCTGGGGAAATAGCATCGAGATGAAACCCGCTTGTTTCCTCGCCCACGGCAGCGCTGACCTGGGGCGAGCTGAGGGCACGCAGGGGGCTCTCCCTGTGGCCGTGCCGCGAAGCGTTGAGGGCTGAGACCTCCAGGACCTTGTGCTCATCCTCCCGTCTAATGCTACTTGCCATGCCTGAGCTAATTGTACAAGATTATTAGATTGGAAGCCAAGGTTATGGAGTGGCACTTCCTACATTTCCAGAATTTTACTTTTTTGAAGGTCAGGTAATTAGATTACAGAGCATTGCTTTGTATCATAGATTTTATATCTTATTCCTGTATGTTTACTCTGTAATTTAGATCGTGCCTATGAACTCTGCTGAGCAAAAGTTTAATATTTCTGTATTACCCTCAAATAACTAAGGCATAAGCTATATAAACCGAGAATTTTTGAGCTAAATCACATCGAAAGTTCATCTACTTCCCAAATATTGAGTTGCAGTAGGAGCAAGACTAGCAGAATACTTCATATACTCTTAGCCTTGTTGGTATTTTCAAGAGACTTGCTGGACTAGAAGTAGCTCTGAGTATTTAGCAACTGACTTGTCTGTCATCCTTGAATTCATCTGGTCTTTGACTTGAATTTTTTCTTAGTCAATTTCAAAGGTCTGTTTTGTAATATTGGTACTGTGAAATAGAAGTGCTTCACTATCTACAGCCAGCTGTGTTTCCAGTATAGACATAGTGCAAATGATGAACAATCAATATCAAACAGCAGCTTTTCCTACTTAAGTTAACTAACTTTTACTCACTTTTTGCAATAAGGAGGAGATAATGGACTATCAGAAACCCTTTCCTTTGAGGGTCTTGGTGTGTAAACACAACGCTTCAATACCTAATGCAAGTTCCAATTTCCCTCCAGACTGCAGAATGCCAGGCTAAATTTTTTAACATTTTAAAATATTTTAACGTTTTAAATATTTTAACATTTTTCTCAAATTTTTGCTCCCACTAGGTGGCATTCATTGTAAATGCACACCAGTAACCTTTGGGGGAGAGCAACTCATTGTAAACTTAAGCAATCATAAATTTTATCTTTTTTTTTGCTTGTGCTTTCCTAATCTATGCTACCTATTTTAGGTACAATTCAAGACTGCTGACACTGCTTGTAAATAAACAGGCCTTTTTACTATTAGTCAGCACAACTCACAGGGTATGAACACCTTAAATTAGTTGTAACAACCATAGATTTAACCAAAATTGATTCCAACTCTCAATCTAAAAACCAATACATGTCCATTTGGGAAATTTTCCATCTGTTTTCTTTTCACTGTGCCAGTCTTGTTCTTTATTCATGACTCCATCACAGTCCCTAATTGTTTCTGTTGTGGTGTTAGAAGGTGTTTGAAGAAAATTTGAAGAGCATATTTATTTTTATTTCCTCACTTAGGATGTGATACCTTTATAAACTGCAGTGCCTTCTTATTTATTAAGTTGGTATTAGGTGAAGGAGTCAGTAAAATAAAGATAAACAATGAGCACAGCAGACATTAGTTTTCAAAACCTTTGTTGTCCTCACTGTTTCTCTTCAATTACTTTATCTATGTGTAATCTAGCTGCTATAGATACCCTGCCACATCACCTCTCTGTGTTTGGAACACCTTGCCACTGGGTTGTTTTAGCCAACTAAAATGCAAACAGCTTTCTGCATGTGTGTAAAGAGCATAAATTAAAAATGAGCACTTTTTTTTTTTTTGATATCATGAAGTTTGCAGTAGAAATGATTAGTGAAACACCCCATTTCAGGCATAGTGTTTATGAAAAGGCAGAGAGATGAGAGACATTGGTAACAGTGAGAGGGATGTAAAAACCTCCTGCAAGTGCTGAAGTAGAGAAGGAGATTACCACCTCCTTGGGGCAAAATGCTAGTGGTGAAAGTATTTCGCACTGGTTAAGTAGATTATAACAGTGTATTTTTTTTAGGTGTGGATCCTGGTCTGGCACATCAGCATAAATCAGGAGCAGCATTATGGATGATTGTAGGCTCACACTGGCATAACACCAAGTAAGTGAAAGAAAACCTACCTCTGCTGACAGTTAGTTTTCCAGAGAGAATCCCTAACTCTTCAGGCATGGTGCTTCATGCTATGTGTTGTGCAGAGGGGAGCAAGGATGCATCCATGTCAGGTGCAGAGAGGGAGGAAGGGGAGTGTGCCTGAGTGTACTGAATCATCACTGCTCTTAGGGCAATTGGAGCAATGCTAGTGCTTGTGATCTGATACAGCTCAGGTTTTAAACTGCTAACTGTTAATTTGACCAAGTAATCCTTAAGGACCTTCTCTCTGCTGTGGAGAATCTTAATGTCATTTGCATTTTATTTTACTAATAGATGATTGCAAACTTCTTGCAAGTGTGAGCCAATACACTAGGAATAGTAGCATCAAATTCAGTTAGATTGCAAGGGGAAGTACTTGTTTATAAAAAATGAGGAAAGTCTACCAGACTACTTCTTTCACCTTTTTTCCTTCTCCAGTTTCAGATGACATTGAAAGGAAACTTGGTTGCTAACCAAATAGGAAATAATATACATGAATATATGTAATTCAAACAGGATTTATAGACTTCTCAGCACATTGCCATCAGTTTGAGAGCTTGAAAATTTAAATTAAAATAAATATGCTATCATTAATTTCAATCATTAATAGATGGTGATTAGGGAATTCCTTTTACATTATTTTACAAAAAGAATTTTTTTACAAGGAATATTTTTAATAGTGGCTTTTTATTGGATTCTTTGTGAGATGAAAGAAGCTTATACTGTGACAGCACAAAGCACATGATCTTTAAAATTCTAGCGACTTTAGGAGCACATTAATAATTTTTTGACATCACTTGTAAAAGTCTTGGCTGTATGTTTTCTCCTCTGCTCCTTTTTCCCCTCAATGTCTGCTTTTTTATCCGTAAAATATTCTAAGGGAAAACTTTTGTTCTTTATTTGTAAAATTGTTACAGTAGCAACAGTAGCATTGTTTGGACTTCCAGTGAAATCCATGGGACTAGCATGCTCAGTGATTTAGCTTGGCTTTTCCCATGGCTTTCTTCTCCCTGTGTTTATCTTCTGAGATACTACTGAGATTGGTGGGATTTAGATGGAAAGATTAAAACAAGCAAAATTTGCTGTCATTCTTTCTTTATGCTATGAAGAAAGAGACCCATGCAAATCCCTCAGCTGGAGCCACTGCCCACACTTGACTTATGCTTATGAATTCCACAAAGAGAATATTGCATTACAGTTTCAATCCCCAGTTTCCAAGTGCAGATGTTGATATTGCCAGAGTTAGCTCAAAGCTATCAATCATTGGAAAGCTTATTGACTGTTCAAAATAGTTCTATCAATATCTCATTTGCTGTCTGATCTAATGCACAGGCTGTTTAATGCCAATGCAATGGCTCCATCTTTCAAATGATAAGACATAATTTCTTTCAAGTCTACATTTTTATGTCTGGCCCACTGAGTCAGATGGATGTGTTTGGCCTACTTTGCTGCTAGGCTGGTATCTGCAAAGAAAAATTGTTCTTACAAGGTATGTTTCAAGTACCTGTAATAAGAGCATTAGAAGAAATACTTACTTTGATGAAATACTACTCAAAGTTAGGCTTTTGGAACAGATTCATGGAGTCAAGGTTAAACAGTAAACATTGCCTTTATTGGATTGAATCCAAAACAGTATTTAACTAAACCTGATCTAGCTGAATCAATAATATAAGCCAAGATGGTGAAAAAACCAGCTCTAGATCCTGCTCTGGCTTTGCACCTTTCTTTGGATCTACTGACTTGTTCCAGAATGGCAGCATGCACAGCAGCAGCTTTGCAAAGGCATCCTTTCTTTATTGCAATCACTGAATGCCAGATTGTGATTTGAGTATCAGGTCTGCGCAAACCCAAATGATGCCCAGCTCTCTCAAGATTTCCCACCCTGGATTTCTAGGAGCCAAGCACAGAGTATGTATGCTGATTCTCTGGAGTGGATGAAGCAGATGGACAGAGATGTATTTCCATCCTTTGCAATTCAATGGCCAGCACAGCTGAGCTGTGTTTAGGGGCAGGAGGGGTTAATGATTTGCTGCTGGTATAGGCCAGCAGCTAATTACTTTCTGTCTCCAACAACAGGGAAGCAGGATGGAATAGCCTCTGTCTAATTTGCAGTCATTCCTGTGGAATGCTCCAGTGCAGAAACATGCTGTTCCAGGCTCTGTCTTGGTGACATTGCCTAGCCCTCAGTAAAATATGCAAACACTTCTCAAGTCTTAGGGGGATAAGAAGACTTAGCCTCTGTAGGAAGTCTACGGTAACAACAAACTTTTCAGTACATCTTGGCATCTGAATAAGAAGAGGGATTCAGAAGGAAGCAGATTTTCATAGCATTGTACAAACATTCAATACAGTTTTCTAGATATACCCAAACCAAGGGGCTGTGTGCCTTTTGCATAACTTTGTAAAATAATTAGCTCCTCTTGAATGCAAGTATGATGTTAAAACCAAAAAAATTCTTCTAAGATTCTTTAGTGTTTTCACTAAATAAGTGTTTTCAACATTTATTTAGGATGGAAAGACAGACAGGCTAACAGGAGCTGACGTTTAATCTTGGCTGACTCTGGGATGAGCAGTCATGCAATGAGATGGCTTCTTTTAAGGTGACTTACTGATATACAGTTTAAAGATTGCAACAACAGACATTCTGAAAATCTTGGTTTCTTCCTCTCTTCCCAAAGAGCAGATCAGGGTGCTCAGTGGGATTTATTTCCTTCTGAAATAAATGTAGGGTTCATAACATTTTCAGGAATTGGAATTAAAATTTCACAATTGCAAATCCCAAAAATTGCCTTTAGGAAATGGCCTCTCTGTTTTATAATTTTAAAATGTTTCCCGTATCTGTTTTTATTACTTTTTCATGTTTTTTCTCCTTTTAGAACGAAATATGCAAAACTAGGATTTTAAGTAGTTTTTAATAGGGAAAGCTTAAAAAAGTTTAAAAGTACTCACACATTTCTACAATTGCAAAAAACATATTTAGGAAGATATAAATTTGAACCTATTTCTTTTGAATCAGAACATTCCACTTTTGGGGGGGAAGAGGATGGAGAAAGCAAACCCATTTGATTACTGGTGGAGTCAGACTCTCTAATGAATAAATATTTGCTGGTATGGGGAAAAAAATCAGGGTTAAAAAAGAATGTCATGCTTTTTTGACTGTTTGTTGGTTTTGGGGTTGTTTTATGTCGTGTGTTGTTGTGTCCCCCTGCCTCCCCAGCTCCACACATCCACTTGTTAACTTCACTTGCAGCTTGGAATACTATGGCTTTTTGGTGCCACTGAGACTTGGGAATGCTAAAACTTAGTTTAGATCTGGAATAGGCTGTTCTTCAGGTACAGTTGATAAAATTGAGATTATGGATCTGAGGATTAAATCAGCAAAGTGAGTGTAAAACAACCCATATGCGTTCACGGGGTGGAAATCTGTGCTTTTGATCAGAAACACATAGGAATGTCAACCAGTAAAGGGATATTATTAAGAACCACAGACAACAAAGTGCAGAATCTCCTCAGGAGACCAAAATATACAGACCTGAAAAACTAATAAGTATCTGATGTTGCTTCATAGAGAGAATACTTAGGACTAACTCCTGAGAGTTATTATGATAATAACTGCATTAGAGATGCAGGAGAATTTAGAAGTAGTTATGGTAAATGTGAATAAATAGAAGTGAGTGTTTGAGGTGGTAAAAAGTTGAATATTATCACTTATTTATACTAAATAATGATTATGTGAGGTTTTCTCAGTTTCCTCAGGCTTATAGCACAGAGTAAGGCAGCCCTGGTTAAGTTACTGTTTACTCTAGATAACAAAGAGTAAAATTTAAATTTTTTGCTTGTGTGTCTGTCTAAGTTTCGATAAGAAGGTATGCACCAGAGAGCTACTGTGGTTGGGTTATTTTCTAGAATTTACAAGCAGATTCTAGGTCTGTGGCATTAGGTGTTGTGTACAGAGCATCATAAGGCTGCTAAAAAAATGAATATGACTTTTCTAGCACAATTTAAGATTCAATATTATGCTGAATTCTGTTTGTTGACTACTTAATGGTGCTAAGAATATCAATGTGACACTGTATGTAAGCATCACTGCACATTTTATTGTAGCTATTTTATGCAGGAAAAAATACAGAGTTGCTCATAGTTCCTGGAGATTCTCAGTGTATTATGGTAAAATATCTTTTAGTTTGTGCATTGTACTGTAGCAAAAAACAATACCATTATTAAGAGTGTGAATTTAAGTACCTAGACTGTAAAAAATGCTACCCTTTGGACTTCCAGTATGTAAGTAACAGAGATTAATGACATAACCTTTTACATAATTTTCTGCAATTTCAAGTGATACAATTAATTTATTTATAGATATGCAGGTTCATTTCTGTTCATGAATGTAGTTTGCTTCTGCGAATGATTTATCAGACAAAATGTTGTTAAAATGTTTGGATTATGGAGTGTTACAAAGAGCTCTCATAAGCTGAGGCAGTTGCCTGTGGGAGATGCTAGGGTGCAACATTACAATCTATATGCTACATTTGTTTTCTGTATATTCTGTTTACACCCCTGTGTCTATAAGTATTATTGATGACAATGTGAATGTTCTTTCAAAGACACCATATAACTTCTATATTAGTGTAGAGCCCTGCCAATTTGAGTGGTAAATCAGTATTAGGACCTCCTAAAATAAATGATCTTTTGTCTTCGTGCAAATGCAGTCAGCCATAAAACTGTGGAAGAGATTAGAAAGGTGTTATCTCTGCAGTGCTTATAGGGATGAGAAGCTGTTTTTGTTAGAACTGTGACAGAGATATATAGGAGAGACCATTCTCTACTTGTCTTTTGCACGGTGGATGAAAGCTAATGTGTGTCATTTTTCTTTTCCTCTCCATGGAAAAAATCACATCTAGTCCTAAGCACTGCCTGGGCCATGCGAGGAGATGCTATTCTGAGTGTAGGTTGGTTCTGGACAGGAGGAAGTCCCTTGGAAACAGAGAAAGTAAGCACGCTGCAGGTGCTGTCCAGCTCCCCTTCATTGCATCTGACATGAACTATTGTTGCCTTTGAGCTGAGAAGTATGCTGTGCTCTGTTTCACAGCATTCCTTGTACAGGCAGCTCTAGAAAGACACGTAACCCCGTTTGACGACTTGATGGCAGTGTATGTGAGCTCTTGGTCCTCTCTATAGGGAAACGTGTCAAAATAAACACAGCAGCCAACTCTGCAAAGAAAGCCAAGACCTCTTCTTACAGAACACACTGATTCCTCAAGGATCTGCGTTGCAAAGTGGGCTGCTGTAGGCCCTGTAAACTTGCCATGTAAACTGGACTCACGAGAGGCTGAAAGAATGTAGAGGCATTGCTGGTCAGCACACAAGCATTGCTAAATCAATAGGTGGTTGATGGGGTTGAACTGAACTTCTACTGGAGATGTGATAGAGTTGTGTCCTACAAACATATCATGTTAAATACAGCAAGACAGTTCAGTTGGAATAAAATCTAACAACCAAAATGTAATGTGAGGTCTAGTGAGAGATTTGTTTTTCATACAAAGAGCAGTAACATCCATTGTTCTTTTGTGTGTATTTGTGTGTGTATCCTTGAGTTTTGTGGCTGTGTTTTGTTGTTTAGTTGATTTTTTTTTTATCATACGTATAAATATAGTTTATCTAATTTCCTTCAGGATTTTACTTTAAGAACTTAATGTTTTATAGATATTCGGTTCTGCCATGTTTTCAAAAGATTTGGTATAGTGCAGTGGTGTAGAGCTGCAGCTTTGGAAAAATCCTGGCCAGTTTTATTGAACAATCAGTGAGTTAATGGAAGGAGGAGGTGGAGGATGGGATCAGTGTCCTTTTCAGTCCTGCAGCACTTTGGAAAGGTTTAACCCTAAGAGATGAAGTGAGGATGATAAATTGCACTGTCAGTTTTGACCAATCAAGCAATGAAAGGGCAATAAGAGGATGCTGCTTTCTAGCATGTTTGGTTTTGATTTTTGAGGGGTTTTTTAAGTTCTTTGTGACAAAATTTTGCAAGTGACTGTTAGTTTAATTTCTTCCAGTTATCATGGCTTTTTTAGAATGTTTTCCATCCCTCAGAAGAAAGTTTCCTTTGAATTTGTACAAGGTATTCCTTATCTTGGGTAACAACTACTGTGTGGAAAGGACCATAGTTTCAGCAGTCAATGAGAATTGATACAAGTGCTTTGTATTAACTCTGGATTATACTGTTGTTTATTTTGAACTAACATTGTATCCTTGTATAGATTTGCCCTGTGAAATCAATTAGTGAAGCCCCTCTTGGAGTTTTATTTTCTGTCAAACAACCAATTCTCAACAAACTATTGAAGAAGGCAGTTCTGTTTGTCTTTTTTTAAAACAAATGGCCATGTACCATCCTATAGATTGGAGTGGCAGCTGGAAGGTTCACCTTTCCTAATTTTGAGGATCAGACAATTACCTTAAAGCAGAAGAGTTTAAGATGCCTGTTGTGAATCTTAATATCAGTGGTCAAATCTGTATGGGCTCTCCTTCCTCCTCTTACACTTTATATTTGGGCTATCTCGAGGACTGAAGTTTGTGAACATGCTTGGAATGAGCATAGCCTTATTTCCTTCAACTCCTTGGAAATTCTTTTATAAACTTTAGGAGACAGGCATAGTGCACTAATGAAGATTTTATCCTGACATATCCAGTATAATGAAATGTGTTTTGTGGGACTTAGAAAGATTGGTCTCTGAGCAGAAGCAGTTTTCTGATGGAGCTGTAAATCACTTATGAGTGACTCGTGGAAGGGATTGCTGCCTAAGGGAAAATTTGAGGGTTTTTGATTTCTCTGTCATGAATCCTGACATAAACTACACCTGCTTGCCCATGTTGTCTTGCATGGAGAGGCAATGGTGTGGTCCTGTGTGTAATCAAGAAGTACTGACACACTCAGGTCCTTGCATATCATGAAGCAGAGCTCCACACATTTCATAAGCCCAAGTATGGTTGGAATTTTGAGAGGACATGACACAGCTAAAATTACTAGATCCATGTGGTGGGGATTTATTACCTGTGCAAGCAGGTGCTGTAGAGCTGTTTTCTTATAACTCTACAGTTCAGTAGAAAATCTGTATCCTTGGGGGAACTCACAAATGCAGTTTTCCAGAATTGCATGAGCTTTCATTTAGCTCCAAATGACTTATTCATAGAGGTCTTAATTTGAAGGGAAAAAAAAAAAAAAAAAAAAAGGGGCTTCAGAATTCTAACAATGCATAAACAGAATATTTTACAGTATTTCCAGTTAATATCTAATGAGACAACACATCATTCCTGGAATTCCTGCTTCTAACTCCAATTACTGTTAATGAGAATTTTATGCCCTCTGCATTAAAAGGAATATGTTAAGGATACACTCATGCAGCAACTCGTGGCTATATAGTCGTCCTTAACACCTCAAAGGGAGACGAAGATAGTGTGTGTGTCCGTATGTCTGTAATTAGCATTGTCATCAGTTATAAATATAGCAGCTTGCTGTAAACGTGGAAGCCAGATTCAGCTAGGGACTCGGAGCATCCTGCATCCCAGGCTGTGTGGACTGGAGTGGTATGTAGGTAAGATTTCTGACAAGTGTGCTCTATTTTAATTACAACTTTTAGCTCTAACAGCAGCTATGTTATTTCAGAGAAATAAAAAAGACATCTGCTACAGAAGCCCGTCAGCGTAGCCCATCTGACTGTATCCTGTACCCGTAAATGTTATGTATTTTTTACAGTCTCGGGTTAATGGAACCTCCTAACTGCTGATATAGGAAAATGTCTTTTATGCTTACAGTGAAATATAGACAAATCCATAGCTTGTGTGGTTGTCCAAGTCTGACAAAACAGAAAATTAATTCTTGCCTGGTCAGCTGTTAATCTAATGGGAAGGTATTGGGATTTTTGTGTTTCATTTGAATTTTTGAGGTACATCATATGTGACATAAAAGAGGATAAAAGAAGTATTAGATTCTTTAATTAAGAGAGAAGTAACATGAAAGCTTATTTTGGACTTTAAAACCTGTGGCATCCTTTGAGTTAGTGGCTTGCACCTTTGAATGATTGGTTGCATCTAGCTGACACTTATGATTACTGCTTTTTCACCCATGTCCACAGACTTGTTTAGCAAGAACAATCTCTAGGAATGACCTTGAGCAGTCAGTGAAGACATTTTCTTTGTTCTTATATTGGTAATTTTCTACGGGGGAAAAAATGCTCGTCTGATGCTTGATGGTACAATAGTTTGAGCCAAGTGCAAGTGAAATCCAATATGGCATGGATGGCAATATGGTCATGTACTCATTCAGTCACTTAGGTTTTTAAAAAAATTAAAGCAATCTTTTTTTGCTTGAAGTGCAAACAACAGATCTTCAAAATATGTGCTGCACAATGTTTGTTAGCCTCTGACATACTGTACAATTTCTAATGTGAAACAATCTGTGGAGTCTGAAACATTTTACAGGGAGTTGTTAAGACTTTTTTGACTTTTTATCATTTGCTGACATCCTTAGTCAAGTAGTTCTCTTTATACTCTTGAAAAATGCCAGTCATTTTCAGCACAGTGAATTATCTACATGTTAAATTATTTACATTAATTTACAACATAATCTATAAAAATAAAGCAATTCAAATTTTGTATGTATGCCAGATTGTTATAAAAGAAATAAATAGCTTTTTTTCTTCTCTTCTGCTTCAAATTAGATGTTTTTGACATATGGTGAAAATATAAATACACTATGCTCAGATGAGATCCAAGTGGTTATTATGTGTTTTTATATCAGCATTCAAATTCAGTTACATTTAAACATTGACTTTTCTGCAAAGGTAACAGACAAAGGATGGTTTCTTTTCACTTGGGGTCTGTCATGACCTCTAGAAGTGCAATCCCTGCTCTGTTATTGATAGCTAAATGTCAGTTTATTTAAAGCTGGAAGGTGTATTTGGGAGCTAGTCATGTAAGTCAGAAATGTTTCTCACACCTCCATCTAGCCCAATAGGTATGGTAGATTTGTAAAGCTCTCTGAATGGGCAGAAGTTCTTAGTGTAATTCTTTTAGACCTGCTTAATCATCATCACATTAAATGAGTAACAAAGCCCAAGTCTCAGGAGGGGTGGCTGAGCTGGGGGTGTTTTGGCTGGAGAAAAAAGGGCTCGGGGAGACCTTATTGCTGTCTACAACCACCTGAATGGAGGATGTTGTGTGATAGGACAAGAGGAAATGGCCTTAAGTTGCACCAGGGGAGGTTTAGAGTGGATGTTTGTATTTATCAAGGATTGTGAAGGGTGGGAAGATGATGTTGTAGAAGTGGCATTAGTGTGTTGCAAGGAAAGGATAAGGGCTGACTACTAGGAAATCTGGTAGAACTCAACCTTCTGGAAAAGTGTGGTTCATTTGAGAGGGCCATTTTCATTTAAGTCTGTCCCCCTAAGCATCATGAGTGCTTAATCTGACTGGTGTCAGATTTCAGTGAGTGGTAAGCTGCAGGCAAGCAGAATTTAGGGACATACTGATACTTGATTGACAGGAACAGCCACAGCACCCGAGGAGATTGTCTGTGTGTTTTCCAGTAGGGCTGGCTATTGTCAGGGAGTTTGGCCCAGAGGCTAAAAGGTAGTGTAAAATGCCAAATAAGCCTTGCAGAAAATTGTGTACATCTTTCTCTATAAGCCAAAACTTTTCTCTAAAGGTTTCTTAAACATTGCAGTTAATGACAGTTAAAGGAAATTTTGGGATAAGAAGTTCTATTCTCCTTTTCAAATTCTGCCAGATCACTATCACCGTACTTAATTGAATTGTATAATAATACTTTTTTGTTTGTTTGGTTTTTTTTCCACTTGAAATGTAGAAATGGAAAAAGGAATTCTGTTTGGTTTTGCATTCTGTCTGAGTGTTCAGCACCAGCAGCTTCAAGGGTAAGTGAAGGAAGTTCCATAACAGGTAGATAAGGTGCAGTTCTGGAACCGTTTGCCATTGAGAAAGATTTTTTTTTTTTTTTTTTCCCCAATGCCACCAGCAAGAATTTGCCTTATTCACTGAAGCAGCAAGGTTTATATCTCACATGTTGGCTTTTTTAATCTCATCTGAGATAGCTGTGCTGTTCTCATTATGCAATTAAATGTCTAAATCCTTTTTGAATCTTGCTAATCTCTTGGTCTTGGTAATAATACCTTCAGGAAGAATACCACTTGTTAGCTATGTGCCATGTAGAAATATTTTCCCCCTTTTCTAATTGTTTTGTTCAGCATCACTGCCCACTTGTTTTTGTATTATAAATTGTGGTAAATAGTACTAATATGTATTTTATAATAATAATACTGATTTTTTTTGTTATTTTGTATATCTCCACAGGTTCTGTTCACAACTCTCTAATTTCTTCATCACAAGGTCTGAATCTTCAAACTTCATCCAGATTGTCTTTAATTTCCAAGTACAATTATCTTCTCTTAACACTTCTAGCTGAACTAGACTGAGAATAAGTTGTAACTCAGTGGTTTCTCTGCTTTCTTCCCAATAATCTTCATCCGTGAAATTCAGTTGTGTTCTCCACTGGCATTCAAAGATTTTGAATTCTGATCTGAATGTTTTACAACTGTGGGATAACTCATACAGTTGAGCTTTGGGTTAAAATTCAAGTGGAGTCCTAATTTGTTCCTTGTTTCTGTGAAAGAATGACTCCCTGAACCATGGTGATTATTTGGGGAACTCATGTCATTACTCGTGGTGTTTTGGAGGACAGTAGAGATGAAGCATTTCCCAGAAGTGCCAGACCATATGGTTCCACTGACCTTCTGTGAACATGCTGTGCAATCCCACAGTTCTTTGAGTATTTGAGGGCATAATTGGTATTTTTATTTGTATCTTTTTTTGTCAACAGTTCTCCTTTCCTGGCGATTATGCTTTTTAGGTAATTTGGGCTGCTGTTGACTCCTGCCGAGAGAGTATGAAGGTGTGGAAGTGATGCTGATCACTTGAATATCACTTGAGAAACTGCCAGGTCCCACTCTGGGTACAGGCTGAGAGGCTGTCATCATTTGCAGAAGTGCAGGATCCTTCTGTGGAGTCAGCAATCTTTTGTTTTGCTGCGTGTGTCACTTTATCCCATAGCTGGATGAATTGAATGTGGGACTTGGAGGTTTGCCTCATGGCATACCTGTAATTAATTGCTGAAACAGATAGAATTTCATGTGGACAAGAGCAGACAAGCAGCAGTCTGCAGGTTTAATCTCTAACTGAGGCCCAAGTAACCACGGTAGCTGGAAAATGCTCCTCACTTTTGTGTTTATTCCTTCTCTGTATTGTAGCTTTTCTTAACCTCTTTCAGACTGGACCAGCTGGGTTTGTTTGGCCCGAAATAACTAAAGAGCTATCACTTAAGTATTTCTGCCAGCAGGGGCGAAACCCACTCCAGTTGGTAAATGGAGAAATTAGGGGTACTCAGTGTCTGCCCAAGGCCTCGTTGTCTGAGTCAGCAAAGCTGTTGTGCAGCTTAGCCTTCAGTGGCTTCAGGAAGACTTACTGGAGCTGAAAGTCACCTTTGCCTTAGTACTTAGCTTGATTTGGTTATAGAAGAGAGAATTCATAATAGGTTCTTCTTGGTTCTTTTTCCAGGCACATTTGTGAAGCTGCCTGCAGTCATTGCGTGACAGCACAAGCCATTGCACACTGCAGCCTGAAAACAGAATCCTACTTTTACCACCATACCTTCATGTGCCCCTTAATAGTTATTCCTTGCACACATACACTGCACTTAATAAGAGCTGTAAAACAGGTGGTTTGTGTATTATTGTGATGAACAGGAAGCTGAGCACTGGAGAAATCCTGTTAAAGTTTCTGGAAAAATCCTGCTCGTTTATTGTTCTGAGGTTACTAAGTTTCTTGAGCAAAAATTTTAATATTGTACCATATACTCCATCAAGCATACAGTGGGCTTTTACCTCCTTCATGATGCTATGGATTATTCCAAGAATTACTTAATATGAAAAATTTTCTCACTTTATGTGGAATCTGCTGGATTAATTCAGGATGAAAATTCTGTATTAACATAATTTTTTTTTCCGGTAGTAGCCCATGAGCAAGCTCATGTCCTAGATTTCAAGATCAACATGTGAATAACACATTACACTCTGTCAGGCTAGGAAGTCCCTTCAGTTTGCAAAATACTAAAATCGTGCTCAAAACTATTCTTGAATTCACTGAAGAAATTGGCAAGTCCAAGCTAAAAATTTGGCCAAATCAGGTTATTTTAGTGAAAGAAGTACTTCTGCTGAGCCAGTGTTAGAATTACAGATGGCTTTATGCAAAATAAAGACTGTCTGTGATTTGGTAACTATTTCCTTTAGCAACAATGTATGTCTTGGCCCTTTATCTTTATTTTTGCTGCTATTTTCTTTCTTCCTGCAAGATTTCAGTTTATCCGATAGTCCCGCTCATTGCTGCATCTGTTTATTTTTTTCCCTCTGTACTGCAGTTTAATTAGGACCAACTCTCCATGTTAACTTCTGATAGAAAAAAGTACAGGGGAGAAGGTTTGTGGAATGTTGTCTGTGCAGTTACAGAAGTTTTCAAGGTTTCTAACTGATGGTATATCAGGCATCAATCCAAATCTTTGCCCAGAGAGACACTTTAAAAGCTCTGTAGTGCTCAACAGAGCTCAAAATATGCACCTGTCCCCCAGTCTACCCTGCAATTACAGACTGAGGGAAAGATAGAATGTAGTAGTTATTTACATGTCAAAACACTGTCTGCCAATAGCTGTCTCACTGTTGATGTTTGTTGGTGCTCTGTACTAGGTGTTCTCATCAGTTTGATAGCACAAAGCTCAGCACATGCAAAAAAATATAAGAACCAAAAGCTGTCAGCTATGGAGGAAAAACCAGTCTATTTTAAGAAAAAATAAATATAAAAATTATCTTTCTTTGGACCCAAAGGAAATAGATGACATACATGTTCCCTAAAGGGGCATGATATTTTTGAATTATGATCTTCCAGAACTCATGATTTAACACTTGTTTTTTGAAATGTGGATTATTTAAATTTTTTTTGTTGAAACTCAGATTATATCATCAGTGGAGATAACGAATGAATCAGCAATGGGTTTGTATTTATTGTTGCCCAGTACTCCACTGATAGAAGTTATAAAATCTAGACAGAAGAGCAAGTTAAATGATAGTAAATGATTATAAATTGAGAATATTAAGCTTCCTGGGTCAGATATAGCTTTAATAATAACATATAGTGTTAACTAAATGTATGTGTCTCATCTTCAAAGCATGTCAAAAAATTTCAGGTAGTATACACTTCTGATGGTGCAGCCAAAAATTTTTTACCTTACAAGTGGAAATGAAGGTGCCCATAGAAATGAGTAGGCCAAAACCTCTAAGTGAGGATGTTTCAGATCCAGGGTAAGAACTGAAAGTCCAGCTTCACACAGTTGTAGTTAATACTAACTCAAGAGACCAAATTTGTGAAGAAACTGAAAAATGCCTAATTGTATGAACAATCTCTTTGACTTTGGCTTTATTCATGGTGTTGGCTTTAGCACTGTGCTTGTGCTTAAGTGTTTTCCTAAATTAAAGTCAGAGAGACATCATTTAGTGTATTTCATATTTCAGCATGGAGTGACAGTCTTTGTGAATACACAAGCTCTTTCATTAGAATCTCAGCTTTTCACTACAGGAAGAAGCTTTGGACACCAAAAATGTGTGCCTTTTTTTTTTTTTTTTTTTCCTTTCATTGGTATAAACTTTGTAGATAAAGGTATAAGAAGCAGAAATTGTATTTTTGGAGTGATACACTTATACTTGTTTCATTGGAGTTTTTTTAATGGCAATACTCAAGGGCAAAAACTATATGTACTCAGTAAGTGAATCTGAGAGATAACATTGCTTTCATTTCCAAACACAAGTGATGCTGAATTTCTAGCAGCAGCATTTTTCTGCATCTACTGCTCTTCCCAGAGATGGCTCCCAGATGAACCTCTCTGCATACCGGAGTACACCTCCTGTCTGGCATGCCATAGGTCACACTTACATTTTCTCATCTCTGCTTATCCCTTTCCCCATGCTCACAGCAGGACTTCTGTTTCAGTTAGAAAATATTGTTGTCTGCAATTGTTTGCAAGTAAAGTATTCCCTTGATACTCTTTTTATGATTTCAGTTTTGGTAATGTGGTTGTCACTGCTAAAGATGTGTGTTAAAGCATAAATATGGATGAAAAAGTTACCCTTGTAGGTCTGGGATTTAAAAAAAACCAACCCTATAGGAAGGCAGGTTATTAAATTCCCCTGAGAATAAATTAAAGGTGTTTCCTGAAAGGGCTGGCCTTGATTATCAATGCACTGTGTCTTTTCCATAATTTTTTGCAGGTTTAAGAATAACCAATGTCTTACTCATCATGCTGACCCACCAGACAGGTGTCAATCAAATATTTGCACAAGCACAGATCACTCAGGGTTGCTTGGTGTTTTAATGGGAAGGCATTTTTAGCTTTTGCCTTTGAAAGAGCAGGTCAAGCACTCTACCCAGCGTTAATGATTTTTGCCAATTCATCACTCAATTGACTCCGTAACTTGACTATTATTAACCCAGATCATTAAATGCTTTTAACCCTTTTCCACAGAAAGAAGAGACCTCAAGAATGAGCAACTTCAATGAATGTATTAATTTCATGCCGTTGCCATTTGCCCTACAGCATTAGACTGCTTTAGTGATATACTTTATAAAGAAAACTCAAAGAGCAAAAGAAGCTTTTCTTGTAATTTGTTTTGCTGCACTGAAGAATTCTGTTAAGATATGAAGCATTCTGTGTTGAAGATGTCAGTAGAAACTGTAATAGCAGAAGCTGGTTTGTTCCATACAGGTGTGAAATGTCCATGCATTTGAGACAGACTAAGACATCAAGGGGTGGGGACAATGCTATAAAAATAAATGGCAGTGGAAGAACATCCCTTCTGGAACCTGTATACAAATAACGTTGGTATTAATATACAGCACTGACATTTATCCATATATTCTATGACCAGAAGTAAGGGCTGTTTCAGAAGTTAGTACAAATAATAATTCAACTCCCACTTCTCCAACCATGTTAAAGTTAAATTTACAAGGAGTAAAACTCTAGCGTAGGAAGGACTGTGAAGTGATTAATTACCAACAGACAAGATTAACCAGGAGGGTTACTTCTTGTCTCCTTGGTAAAGGCCACTGCTGTGGAAAAGGCACTGAGTTCTCCACATGTGAAGAAGGCCTATGAGACACTTGTTCCTCAAACTGTGTGTGCATTATGAGGTTTTGCACGGAATACATTCATCCTGATTGCTGAGGGTTTTGTTACTGCTGTGGAACATTTCTGAGGGAAGTTTTTTCAAGAGCAGGGAAAGCTTTTTTCAAACCAGAACAAATTTAGTCACTTGCCATTGTCAAAGAGCAAAAAAGAAAGCAGAATTCAGCATAAACTTTGTGCTGTAATTTTACCAGCCAGCAAGACCTGCATCTGATCTGGAACGGGTCATACTCCATCAGTCAATAGATGCTTGCTAAATGATAACAAAACTGTTCTTATTCAAAGATATTAGTGCCTATCACTAACCACTCAGATGTATTTCATTTAACCAGACCTATCCCCATCCAGGTCATTAGATATTTACTGTAATTGTAGCTCAGAATTTGGATCTTCTTGATCAGAATTTCAGCAGGTAGCACCTTTTCCTACCTTTTTTTTCAGGGAGTGGATGTGACAGGAAAGTAGCAGACTTCTCTATTTTTTATTGTTTCTTTTCCTTCAGAGTAATCACACTCTGCATGATCATCAGAGAAATTGATTAAATTCTTTGAGGTAACAACAATATGATTATGACTAACTGCTTAAGTGAATGAAAAGCCACATTACAGATAATCTGCTTCCATATGAAAACTTAATAATGGGCTAAAAAAAGATTAGATAATGACACTGAGGTTTTTTATCGTGCAAAATGAAATCAGCATTCTCAAATGTTTAATAATACTAGAAAAATTCCTGTTAAAGGCAACCACTTATGTGTGGTACTGTCTTTCCATCTTTCACTGTATTTTGTACACTTGGCATAAAGGAGTTTGATGCTTTTAGTAATTTTTGTATACCTAGCATAATATTTTTTGTATGGGTCTTTTGGTCATAGTTTTAATGATTTTGCAAGCTTCTCATAAACTTATTTGTAGATCTGGCACATTGGCATGAAGACAGTCTGATTCATTACTAGAATGGTATTTTTTACCTTGCTGGTGAAAATTTTAAACCCTGTTCAAGATCAGTTGATGCCTTAGAAACATATTTGAAAGAATTTTTTTAAGATATATTTATAATCAGAGCACTACTGCCATTGATTTATAAATGTGTGTATGTTTCATTATAAACAAGGTATATACAGATATTACATCCAAAAGACCTGCAGATGACTGTTGACTAAAGAATTTTTCAGGGTTTCTAAAGCATGGTCTTCCTTCAGTGGAATCAGAGGTGTATTGGTGTATCTGCTAAAACACAATCCTTACCGTGCTGTCAGAGAGTTCAGCAGGTACTCCTTTCTGTGCTTGACTCCTTTTGAGGAATCGCTTCCCATTTTCTTTGCTTATGAAGAAATACCTAAGAAAACTTGTATGCTTGAGAAACGTGCACCAAGTAAGGACTGCCAGGCCTATATGTTGCTGAAATGGAGTTGAAATTATTTATGACTCAGAGATGCAAGGAAAACAAATGCAGTAGAAAAATACTATAAACAGGTTTTGTGGTTTGCAGTTGTTTTAGTTTTGGAAAATGCTCTACCTTTCCAAGTCCCAAGTGTGGCATCCTTGCTCAGCATCTCTCTCCACACTCGAATGCTGGTCTCATTCTGCCTTGTAGACTTTCCCTTTTCTCAGTTAACTTTCACTTTATACTGCCTGAGTTCAGCCAGTTGGGAACTGAAAACAGGGCAGAAGAAATGTTCACTGCTTCCCACATTTCGCTCAAAAAGGTAAGTCTTGCTTCATCTGGACTCTTCAGAGAATTCTGCTGCAAAGATCCAGAAAATGTATGCTAGACATGTGCAAACAATGGTTTTTAACCCAAAGTCTTACCACTTGATGTAATTTAGCAAAATTTCTCAGGGGTACATAGAAGTGCACCCCTGGGAGAATTCAGTACACTGTCAGTTTTGTAATTCCTATTTTAAAATCACAAAAGTATTAAAAATCTTTTTTAAAGAATGGTCAATAAAATGTTGAATGGGGGAAAGACACTGGTTTTCCATAACATTTTCCTTTTGCTGTCTGAAAAGTCTAAAATAAATGAAACAAAAATTCACTTCAAAAGAGATTTTTGAGTTTTGAAGTACTGTTGCACAAAAGATGTGCAACAGTAGTTTGCACAATTTGTGAAAAGTATCAGCACTCAAAAATAAAATTAAGCTTTCAATGACAGGGAAAACCATCAGTTTGCTTATAAAATATAAATATGAAGATTGTAAGATAACTATCCATGTCTTTAGAGTTATAATCTTAATTCTCTACAGCAAAAAAATAAAAAGATTATGTGGCTCTCTGAATCACTTAGCAACTGAGATCTGTATTAATTTCAGCATATCTAAATGTTTTTATTAGGGAAAGAGTTTTGTACAAGCCATCCTTAGGCCAACATAATTATAGAAAACCATCAGGCTCTGGGTTACATTTTTAAAAATATTAATGAACTCTTCCATTATTAGAGATAACAATTTCTGCCCTTATGTGCTTTTTTCACCTGAGAATCAAAAAGTCTTTTACAAACATTACATAAGCTTACAAGTTATCATTATATCCAAAGACTCATACACTGACTTACTTGGTTTTCAGGAGCTACAAATTAACTAGTTCCCTTGAGGTTCATCTGGAGATTTGAATTCATTGTGTATTGAGCTGCAAGAGGAAATCTTGGAAGTGCATTTAACTTTGCTCTTTAAGTTCCCACTTCTTTTCCCATTTTCAAAAGTATTATGCCCTAGTTGTGCACATAAGGTGTAAGAGAAGATGTGTTTTGATGGGCCATTGCTCTCAGACTGTGAAAATGAAGGCCTGTGAATTTAGCAGCTCTTCAGCTCCTCAGAGACCCTTAGGATGCTTTTATTCATGGGCAAAGGTTTATGAGTATGTCTGACTGTTGACATCAGCTATAGATAAGACCCAGTTATTTTTATGGATTTTATGCTGTAGCCTAGAGAAAGGTATATGCTGCTTCAGATTACTACCGAAAAACTTAGGATCTGCTAATGAAACATCAGATAAAGTGCTACTATCACTGTAATGACATGCAAGGATTGAATTAGACACAAATTGTTATTGTTTTTTGGAGGGTTTTTTTTACCCCCTACCACTCTAAGTATCATAGTTAATCAGCCACAAACAATTGTTTAAAATTCCCAACAGAAATTTATTTTCTTGATCATTAAAAAATAATAGTTTTGTTTTATCTTCCTTGAAGATTTGACTTAATTGTAGCTGATGCAGAGTAAACCTTTTAAAAGCAAAAAAACTGCAACAAACCTCTAGTTAAAATGAAATTATCTGTGATATAAATTATTAAAATGAGGTGTCACTTAATAACAAAATTGCTCTCCGGACTAGCAACAGATTTCTCAGCTATAAGTAAATTTACATTATTTGTTAGATGACTTCTAGGATTAGGAAAACATGCTAACAACTTTGTGTGTAAACTGCTACAATACAGCTAGCATTTTTATCAGGTTAGAGAAATAATTTGTATTTTAAAAGCAAAATCCAGTGAGAGAATAGGAGCCACTAGGATCTGACTGTATATGTCATCTGTAAGGCATTTGTGACCATCTGCATTGAAGCCAGCGCTGTTTCCAAGCTGGCGACCTTGTCCTTGCAGCATTCCCTTCTTCCCTGTCATTGTGACTCCACCAAAAAGAGCCATTATCAAAACAGTAGACCCTGGGATGGGAATGAAGTAGACTGAGCTTGGTAGTTTAAGATTTCATGAGAGTTCCTATTAGATACTGGTCCTGTTTAAAAGACAGAGAAGTGGTGTCTGAGGCAGCTGCATGTTTTTGGGGCACGGGTCCTGAGGGCTGATTAAACTTTATTTAACATTGCCCTGGCACTTTTTTTTCTTTATGGGTGATTTGTGGGCCAGTGTGAATAATCAAGGTTTCTTTTTCTCAGCAGGTGAAGTGGGAAGAGTGGTTGAAAATATATGGCAGTGTTGCTTCAGATTAATTTAAAACTAATTATTTTAAAATGTGGTGAATTGGAACTATTAATTTCAGGCTTAATTCAGTCAAAAGTTAGTTCAATTACTGGGACATTTTAAGGGCAAAAGGCAGCTGCTACTGGAAGCTTCTCAATGCTGTCTTTGGATAGCTCAGGATTTATAACATTACCCCACTGAAATGTAATTCATTGCCCCCACAGATTCTTTCCTTGTCACTGGAGGTTGTCTAACTTCCAAGGAACTGATAATTTGTCTTTCTTAAACAACTGCATTTTTATAAACTATGAAAGATAATTAAATTTAGGTTGCTTAAAGAGTGTCTTTTGTTGACCTTCATGTACTTTTCTTGTCTCTCTGGGTTACATAATACTTATTGTAGGTAAAGTACACCATGTTAACAGGAGAATCATATTCCCAAATTCCCTCTAGCCCACTAGTGCTCACACAGAAAGTGTGACATGTCAGTTCAGGTTGTTGTTGTGGATCAAAGGACAGTTTGAATCCAAGTGACCAGCCTCTTACTCGTCTCTGAGATTCCTAGACTGTTCATTGTTAAAACTGTTCAATCTTAACTGTTAAACCACTGTATTTTACTGTTACCAAAGTGATCAGGTGTGATAGTGGTTTCATATAGAAAATATTAATTCAAAATTACTTCCTGAGTTTTATCTGAAATGATGCCATTCTATCTTGATTAAGTTTTGTCTGGCAAATACAGTCTTCCCTATTCCTTTCCTCCTACCCTGTTATAGCTCAGCATTTGTGATTTGACTCATCAGCCAGCACAGCATGGCTCTCTTCTGAATCTGATGTAAAAGTGAATAGCTCTGTCTGTCTGTAAAGGGGCTCATCATTATTTTTGTTCTACTAACAAATGATTCTTATCATGAAGTAATGCTGTGTGCAGTATATGTATTGCTGGTTATCACATGATTCCTGTGTAGGAGTCTGGATGGAGGTAGAAACCCACTAATTCTCTTGTGTTAGAGATGAGTAACCACTGGCACTTCCCCAGCTGCTGTGACTTGCACCAAGTGCTGTGCTGGTGCCATGCCAGACTGATCTGATGGGAATATAAAGGTTGGTTTAAGGTCCCTTTGCACATTGCTGCTGCCTTTGTCACATACATTCTGCACTATGAGCTGTGATTGAGGTCTTAGATCTATGAATATATGATACTATATTTGCAGATGTTATGGTTAAAAGGACAAGGGAGGGAATATATGTTAATAATACTTTGTTTCTACTGTATTAGTAGCAGCTTGCTAAAGTGGCTGCCATCAAACAGTATTTATAGCAATGTATAAAACACATTAGTGACATCCCTTTTAAATCCAAAAGCTTTAGCTAATATTACTGTCTGCATTCAAAGCAGAGCTCAGTGCCTAAAAGCTGGTCAATAAACATTTTAGTACTGCTCTATTCCAGTGATCTGAATTCAATAATGTTACCTTTCCAGAAGCTGCAAAATGGAAAGTGAAAGAATGATTTATGAAGCTTAGCTATGCATGGCCAGATAAGAAAGCTTTAACTGATGCTTGCAGGATTCTCTTTAATGAAGTACAAGTTGCCAAGATAAGTTTAGGTAAATGAAGCCTCTGTCACAATATGTTACAGCAAAAGAAATGACAGAGACAGCAGAGCAGATGGAGGTTATTACAGAACAGTGGTGTCAAGAATTGTAGTCTAGGTAACTGCACAAAGAACAGATGCATTGGGTTTGTTATTAATGATTTCACGATAGCAGTGAGTATTTCTAGAATCTGTTTAAATTAAGCCTAGCAAGGTTCTTCCCTTAAATTGTCATTTAGCCTTCATTGAGCTCATATTATTCAGCCATCACTCTCTTTTGAGGAGAGTTCTTCTCTTTCAGTACCGCCCTCTGTTTTTGATGTTGTCATTAACTGCAAGGCCCTGGTACTTTTCGAAATGTTGTTTGATTGTGTTCTAATGCCTGCCTTGTTCACAATATTAAGCAGCATTAGTTCAAGTGAGTAAAATTCCTGTTGTCTTTTTTTAACACCCTAATTTATAATGTAGAAGCCTCTTATGAATGAAATTAAATAGGTGAGCTTGTGCTTGTCTCATGGGACACAGGACCTAGAATTAGCAGGTATTAGAAACCTACATTGAGTTGTGCCCTTCTTAGGAAAGAACCGGGACCAAGTCAATGTAGAATCTATAGAATCTATATTTGCATTGTGTTTTGTCCACTGCTGTTTAATGCTGACTAGATAAATTTCTTTTAGGGAAAAAGATGGATCATTAAGGAGTTAATCCTAAATATGAGTTTTGAGACTGTACTTAAAGAGTAAATAAGATTGGAGATTTTTTTTGCCTTGAAAAACACGTTTTCTGCTTCTGATTTTCTTAGAATTTAGGGAATTTCAAACCAATGCATCAGGAAAATATAATTTTGTTCTTTCATTCTGTTAAAAAGGCTCTATTGGCTTCCAAAGTGATGTCTGTCACACCTGTAGGATGACAGCCTCTGTGGTGGGCAGGCTGACAGACAAGTACGTTGTGTTTCTCTACAAATATGCATGAGATTGAGTCTCACAAGGTTGTGTCACACCAGCCACATGCTCTGCCAGGGTGCTTTGTCCTTGTGTTTGGTGTGACTGTTGAAACTCTAGCCCTGAAGGCACATTCTGTCTTTATGCACTGATGGGTTGATTTCATAGACTTCCATAGGCATATTTGAATGCTGTGTCTTTTTGGTGGAAGGGGAGCAGCCGAAGGTAAAAAATGTTTTGCAATTTACCCTTTTAACAGTGTGGAATACTTCCAGAAGAATGAGGATTAGGTCAACCAGTGGAGACTCTCTTCACTACAATAAAATACAAAAATACTTTTTTTTCTTCTCCTTCTTTATATTTCAAAAGTTTTCCCCTTCTCTTCCGCCACTTAAAAAGTAATGGCTTGGTGATCTTTCTATGATACCCCCGTTTCAAGGCTTAGGTTTTATCCCTTCTCTGATGGGGTAAAGAGATGGGTTCCGATGGGCTGGAGTATCTTTTCAGCATCTTTCTTGTGTTAGTCTGTGTGGAAAGAACAAAAGAAAAAGGAGGAGTAGAAAAAGAAGGTAAGGGAGTAAAAGTAGGAAGAAGTCAGGGGACCTGCAGACAGCAATTTTTTTCCCTAAGTCTAACAAAATAACAGGGAGCCTCTGCATTTGTTCTGTTTAATTCATATGTGCTTCTGTAACGTGGTGTTGTTATCCATTTATTAAGAATGACAGTCATATCGAGGCAGAACCCTACCCCACTGTAAAACCTGTGTATTGCCAAAGCTTATTTTTCCTATTTCTATACTTCTATCTTTATGTCTTCAGATCTAGTCTGCTAATTTGTAGTGCTCTTTAATTAAACATCAACTGATGCCACAAAACTCACTTAAGACAGATAAATTGTGTGGTTTATTTTTCCAGATCTGAGGGATACTGACCTTGGAATTAAAATAATTTTTCTGCTGGTGTTTTTTTTTTCCTTAAATAATAAGACTAAGATCTTGCAATGTACAAAGAGCTAAAACATCTCCATCTTGGTTTTGCTGATGTTATGCTTTTTGTAACAATTTAGCATGTATGTAAACAAAGACAGATTCCACTCAGATGCCACAATTGGCTGAGCATCCCATGTGGTGTTTTAATAATAGTTTTAACAGCAGTGCCTTTTTATCCCTGCAAGTCTTCTTTCCTACTGCTGTGTTTGTAAGAGGGGGAGCCTAAGAGAAAGAGTGAGAGAGAATTAGAGCAGTAACTCTGTGAGGCTTAGAATTAGCTTCCTGTATTTTGTTCATACATTATTTGTCTTTAGGACTCTGACTGTTAGGAGAGTATAATAAACTTTGGGATTTTTTTTTTTCTGTTACAAAATCCTAATGTTATCTGGGTTCTGTGGATCCTCATAGACTCTAAAAGAATGGTGGAAATTAGTTTCTGCATCACTTGGTCTACACAACTGACAATTTAGAAATAGATTTGTCTCTTCGTCTTTCAATAAATTGGGGCAGGAATCTGTACTTGGAAAACAAAAGGAGCACTGTTATTAAAATTCAGTGAGTGGTTGTGGGTATGTTTTTGGCCTGAGGAGAGGGAAGATAGGTAAGAAATACAGCCCGTGCACCTTTCTTGCCTCCAACATATTTTACAGGGATTTCAGGGATTGTTGTCACAATTAATTAGTGAACATCTGAGGAAAGATAATGGGTGACTTGGCTGTCAGTTTCCAGTCTTTGTGTTCACTGGGCTGAAATCTGAGCAGACTGGCAGAAGGACCTGGAATTATATTAACATCTAGAATTCCATGCAATGGAAATGCAAAAAAACTTCAATTTTTTAGTCTCTTTTTTTTTTTTTTAGTAAAGGAAAAGTGTGTTTTCTCCTTTTTAGCTGCCAAATGATTCCTAAGAGAGGTCTTATTTTTAAAGGATGACGGATATTCTGAACAACCTGATGTGCCTTTGAGACCAAGACATGGTGTTGCACCTGGTAGACAGAACAGGTTATTAATACCCACTAAGTAAAGGTTCAGTAGTTCTCAGAATTCTGGGAAGAAGAGCTACCAGCTCTTCTCTGGTTTTGTGTGGCAAGGACAAACAGTGCTCCCAAGGAATTTAATTGCTTCGTTTCCAGTGCCTGTCTGTGGAAAGAGACGTTGTTCTATATTCCTTTCTGCCCGTCATCCATCCATCCATGCATCCATCCATGCATCCATCCATGCATCCATCCATGTATCCATCCATCCATCCATCCATCCATCCATCCATCCATCCATCCATCCATCCATCCATCCATCCATCCATCCATCCATCCATCCATCCATCCATCCATCCATCCATCCATCCATCCATCCATCCATCCATCCATCCATCCATCCATCCATCCATCCATCCATCCATCCATCCATCCATCCATCCATCCATCCATCCATCCATCCATCCATCCATCCATCCATCCATCCATCCATCCATCCATCCATCCATCCATCCATCCATCCATCCATCCATCCATCCATCCATCCATCCATCCATCCATCCATCCATCCATCCATCCATCCATCCATCCATCCATCCATCCATCCATCCATCCATCCATCCATCCATCCATCCATCCATCCATCCATCCATCCATCCATCCATCCATCCATCCATCCATCCATCCATCCATCCATCCATCCATCCATCCATCCATCCATCCATCCATCCATCCATCCATCCATCCATCCATCCATCCATCCATCCATCCATCCATCCATCCATCCATCCATCCATCCATCCATCCATCCATCCATCCATCCATCCATCCATCCATCCATCCATCCATCCATCCATCCATCCATCCATCCATCCATCCATCCATCCATCCATCCATCCATCCATCCATCCATCCATCCATCCATCCATGTGCTGTCATCCCTTTTGGTGCCTGGGCAAATCATGGCACCATAGACTCTGCTATCTTTCAAATTAAAGACTTCTACAGAGCTCAGACCCTCTACAGAAGGTTACTTATCTGGGGAAGATGGCAAATCTTAGCAAGTTGTTTCTGCCAGCCTATAAATTGTTTTTCAAACACATCTCAGAAATGTCAGCATCATTCAGGTCTGCCTCAGTGTTTTGACCTTCAAAATTAAGGGCTAAATTGCACGTAATTTTTCATATGGTTTGGTTTCAATGGTTCAGGCAAGATGCTTGGCTCAATTAAATAGAGAATTAAATCATAATTAGTTCAGAGTTAAGGGAATCAATCTTATATTGTATTGGGCACCAGGAAGCTTCTAAGTGAGCAGTGCTCTTTTTCAGCTACAAGGGACAATTAAAGGAAGACAAGCATAGATTCCCTTTGTTCTTATTTTTAAGAACAGGTAGGTAAGATTTACATAAAGCTCCTAGTAAGTAGTGAGAATAATAATGAAATAATTAGTGATAGATTTACCTTGGGTGTTCAGGCAGCTGTAAGGCAAATACTTCTACTCAGAAACTTATAATTAAAAATAGCAATAATATACCAAATACCAAAGGGGTAGTCATGCTGGAAACATGTAATAAAAAAAAAGAAAAAATATTCTATATCATAGCACTGACATAAAAGAAGGATTCAAATTAAGAACTTTCTGTTTTGCTGAAGTGACATAGGTCTGTCTCACAAGTTTAACAAAAAATTGCACCAGTACTAATCCCATTTTGTTTAAATCATTTTTCTCTACACATTTCCCTTGCCAGTTTATAACAACCCATACAAATCCACCAGGCAATGTTCCAATTCTATGTTTGGTGTGAAGGCTAGACAAGTATATTGTATTTCCAAATTTCAGAATCAGAAAAGAGTCCGAATGAACACGAATCCATTTTGCCTGGAAATAATTTTTTGCTAGGTTTAGATAAACTATGCAACACCTCCTGCAAGCCAACATTTTTCTGTAGACTAAAAGATCTATAACTAATTTTTCCTGTAATTTTTAAAAGTTTTTTTTAAGGATAAATTTAGTCGAGTACTGAAAATTACTAGTAAGACTAGCTCATGAAAGTTTTACTCTTAGAAGGCATTTGTGTAGTATCTTTAATGGTGAGCACAGAGAATTCTTCATCCTGATGCCAGAGATTTTGGGATATAAGCAGATAGAAAGAAGCAGCAGTAATACATGCACTACTTTCTTCTTAAAAGCTTAGGTATTGTGCCTGTAATTTTGAAGAATTTAATTTGATTTCTTAAGAGGTTTATGTCTGAACTACTCTGTTTTATTAGGTCCCAGTAGTTTGTGGTATTGATCTTTTAAGTAAATACTAAGTGATGCAAATGGAAGCTTTCTAAAACCTTACTCAACTATTTTTTATTTCTTAAAGATAAGTGTTTATCTTAGATTTTCAGTCCATTGGAAGAGCAGTCTGTCATGTGTTATGCCTCTCATCTGGTGACCAGTGAAAGTCTAAATCTGATGAGCTAATCCTCTGTGCAGTGGTGTAGAATCAATGAGGGGGAGCTTGTTTCAGCTTCTGGATGCATTTATCCACAGAATAAAAATTCCCATCTGCTTGGTAAAGAAAGAAACTGTTCAATGAGATTTGGTTATATTTTTACTGAAAAGTGGTGGCTTTGCTGTTGGTCTTAAGTGGAAAAGTTGCAAAGCAATGGACAGGTTTTTTTCGGGTTTTTTTTTTTCTTTTTAGGAAGGATTTAAGTTCTTGTTTTTACATACATGTTATAGCATATTTGACTTTCATAATGATTTTAAACAGTTCAGTTCTGGACAGAATTACAAAGGAAACACAGCTTTGGTTGAATATTGAGACTTGCATAAATCAGGTTCCTTATGTGACAGTGGGCACATTAATCCTGCCTTCTTAAATGTGGACATTAGCTCATTGACTAAGCAGAAGCATTTGCATTAGGTGTGCTAATCTTCGAGTGCTGGGTTGCATGGCATGGAAAGCCATGACTGGCTCCAAAGGAGAGCTTGGCACCTGGGGACTAGCAGGAGATTTGGGGAGAGCACAGCTGTAACGTTCTCAGACTTGAGTAGGTAGGTGTGAGTGTTGCTGAGCTCTGCAGGTTTTCCCAGCTCAGCCCTGCATGAGGCTTTGTTGCACGACACGTGCAAGTTCTTTTGTTGCAAGAAAACTCTAAATATACAAACAATAACCGCTGGATATCTTTAATTTTTGCCCACCGTGTTGCAGATGGAATGTATGTATTTCTGTATCCCATTTGGAAGAGCTCCATTAGCAGCTAAGTAATTTGCTTTTTATGTGTTTACTAGTCAGAATACTGCTGTGCTTTTTAAGCTGTCACTAACTGGAACAGTCTAACAGTATAATCATAGTAGGCTGATGGAATGTATAATGAGCAAAGTTTTGCTAGAACTAAGTGCTCTTAACCGTCTCTCTGGTCTTTTAACATAATAAGGTGATAAATGCATAGTATGAAAGTGTTACATTACGGAGGATAAACAGTATTCCAAGAAAAATCTCTCACTTCTGATTATTGAAGTGATTTGTGATACCTGTATTGATCTCTATCCCAAAAAGCATAACAGTTATTTTCTGTGGGTTTTCTTTGAAAATCAATACTAACAGTTTTCTGAGGAGTTCAAATCAGATGAAAAATTTTTGTATGCTGTGACTTGCCTTTTGTTTTCTAGTTAATGTTATTTGCACTGGTCTTGAAAAGATTAAAAAATGGGTGGCTTGTGTCACAGATAGTTTTCCTCTTTCTATTACAAGACATAAACTATTTTAATTTTTTTTCTTTTCTCTCCATTGTTTAAGCATAGTGGATCTCTTCACACATGGTTAGAAATGAGATTTGAAGGTTTTGTTAAACAAAATGAGGTGTAGTGAACTTACCAGCCACAATTTATGATTAGATGGGATGCATTTCCAATGCACTGAGAAGATTTTGGTGTATTCTAAATATACTTCTCTCTGAAATATGGGGTTTTTTTAAATATATGGGAAAGAATCACACAATGTGCAGGATTATGAAGAACTAAGAGAAGTATTAAAATATTTTAAAAATACACCTTTCCTTACCACACAAGTTTTGACCACTGGCCCTTCTGAAAATCTGGTTCTTTAGTTTGGTGGAAGCTGCCTATATGCTGCAGAGGGAAAAGGGAATGATGTTCCCAGGATATAAACAAACTTTTCTACAAGTTCTTCAAGAGGGGAATAATGGTGAACAATTCTGGACATTGGTGCAGTATGTTTTATTGTAAAATTCTATGTGCCTTGCAAACTGTTGTGATTTGCAGAAGAAAACCCAAATGTTTGCCTGTAAATGTTTGGAATTCTACAGATTTTGACCTTTTCTATGAGAAAAATACACAAACTTGCCTCTGAGATCACAAATGTTAAAACTCCTTGAATTAGTCTGCTGCTACAACAGTTTTAAGCACATACACACCTTTTTAATGTGATACATTTAAAAATTAAAGGCCTCAATATGTTGTCATCTAGAAGATACATTCATTCTCCACAGTCAGATCCAGGTAAATGCCAACAGAATCTTTCCCTTTTTGTAATCACACATATCTTGATATTCCTGACTGTATGCTTTGACATGGCAAAAAGCCCCAAATCTTAGAGAAAAAAGAACAGATAAAGGAAGACATGAAAGTAAAGGAAGTTTCTTCATCATGAGAAATTGATTTTTCCCAACTATAAGCACCAAAATAATAGCAGGCAATGAAGCCCCAGCTGAAACTGAACAGACAAAAATTCAGGGGAAACTGTGGAAAAGATAAAATGTAGTAGATGCACCAGTCATGTATTGAAGACTTCTGAAGAGAAGGCGTGATTATTTCAGCCTCCAGAATGGTTCCTTGAGACACTTAGAAAGAAAAAGATGTTCGTAAAATCAAATAGATCTTAGAACAAAAAAACCCTCAATTTTTGTAGAAAGAAAAAGAAATAGATGAAAGGTGAAGTGTTTGAATGCTTTCAAAATGGGAGAGATGGCAGATCTTTAAATATTTTTGCTCTATTCAAAGATAGTTTTAAGGTAATAAAATTACTGTATGCTCCTAGAAGAGTTTAAGGCATTCCTGAAATATACTTCCAAAAAAAAGTTATTCTTCCCTGTTTCATAATTGGAGGGGGGAACACCCCACCCTCCCCTACCTTCCGTCAAATTTCTTGAGGTTTGATATGGCTTATCTGAGAGTGCAGTAAGGATTTCTTGTCTACTTTTTTTACTTTCCTCTGACATGAAAAAAAGTACCCTTGGTATTGAAAATCCAGTTTCCTTAGTTTTAATTTTCTTTTTAGCATCATCTTACTGTCTTAAATTATTCAGAATACTTCTGAATAATTTTGCTGCTTTCTTCCTACTTCTGTTCCCCATGAATTTAGTCAGTCACATTATATGTCTTGGACTTATTTTTTATCCTGGTATTTAATATTCAATCTTTCAATTTTGTTAGCCCATTCTTTTTACAATAATTAGGATCTGTATAGATAAAAACGTCACTCAGCTTTTCAAATAAGTTTGTGTTGTGCTTCTGCTTCTTAGTGTTTTGTTTAACCTTCTCTTATTTTTTCAGACTCATGTTTCGAACCTTGAGCTCAGCTTAAGTGTTGTTGGAATTGCAAATTCATTCATATTTCAAACTCCTGTTCAAGACTAGGTCCCCAGAGCTATGAAGTTTTGTTAAATGTCACAGCTTCAGCTTATGTTTTATTGTACTTAATTAGGACTCCAAGTACCATGTTTTTTGATGTTTTTAAGGCGGAATGATAACAAGAAAAAAATCTTTTGCTCTGGAACTTTGGGGCTAATAAGATGCAGAATACCAGTCTTCTGTGCTGCACGTACCAATGTTTTTAAATTTCTTTATTAATGAACATTAATTGGGTATTAACTGAGCCATAACATTAGCATCAGTTTAATGCATGTCTTAATAGATGTATGAGGAAAACTGTTCCATATACTGAATTATTCAGATTTTTTTTCAGCCAGTGAATGCAGAGATATGTATTTTTTATACTTAGAGTGAATATTACCTCTAGAGAACACTGTGATTAATTTAAAACTGAAATTCAAATTGTAGTTTACTTTCTACTTCTGAGTGTTCAGCATTCACAAAAACCAAGAATAAAGTTCATTGCCTTCAGTTAAAAAAAAAAGCTCTGAAATTCCAGATTTCAGTGGTTTTTGTGTGTGCAAGAATACTGTCTAACTGAAGAATTTTAATATGGAGTCCTAGTAGAAATAGCTTTGTCAGCTACTAAAGAGCTGTTTTCCTTCAGTGTCACTTAAAAATGTATTTTGGAGCTCAGCTGCTGCCATTATACGAGATACAGCAGTACGAGAAGTCAATTATTAAAGTTAGGCTCTCTCAACTTGTGTCTGTCTTGCAATTTACACACGTGAGCCCGAGTATAAGCTGGGCTCTTTCTGTGGGCTCTTTGTGAAGGCTTGTTCTCATTTTCAGTGACTTTTGACACTATACACACGGAGTTTGGATAGCATTGTAAGGAGAACTTGGTCAATGGGTGGCATCAGTACAGAAGAGCTATAGCACAGATTTAACTTGTTGTAGGAAGCAATCCTCTCTAAAAAGGTGTTTCTTTGATTTAATTTGATTGTGTAAGCTGATCTACTCTTACTACTTTGCAAAATGTTCATCATTTGACAGGAGGAAAAGAGCACAATATATGGATGCATGCATCAATGTATTATATACCCAAATACAATACATTTTATGTATTCCAAAGAGTGGCTTTGGAATTATCTGTCAGTTCTGTAATGAGGTGTTTTGGTACATTGAGGGAAGTCTCACTATGGATGCTTTGAATCCTCTTTATTTATTATACCTCAGGATTTGAGTTCTGTTCCGTATTATTCTAAGAACCAAAGCATTATTCCTTTATGTTTTTAATAGGAAAATTGGCAAGTTCTAGATTCAAAGTTAGATTGTACAGCGTTTCAGGACTTTCTTTCAGAGTTTTTTTGTGATTGATCCTCAGCACACCCTGTGCATTTGAATAGGAGTGCTGGATAACAAATATCAGCATTTAAAAGGCTAAAAAAGCTAGAGACTGAAGAGAACATTGATAGTGGTAGTTTCTAGTTTCAGATTGTGCTTTCTTTGACGTGAATGGTATTGTTGTAACTTCCCACTGCTCCTCTGCCACTTAGGTTAAATATAGCAGGTAAAGGATAAGCTGGTGGTGATGGGCATTGTGTTTACTTTCAGATGATTTAAAATCAATTCATGACAAAATCAGAAAAATGGTATTCTTCTTTCTCACAAGTATTTTCTAAAAGTAGATCGTTATAGTTCATGGGTTGCTGTTGCATATAGGTAAAGCTTTATAAAATAAAGGCCTTGTTACCCATGTAAAATCATGGCTCAGGCCTGCTTCTTTGGCTAAGTAGGAGGGAACTGTGGGAGATTGACCCAGCTGGAACAAGAGAGACGTGAGAGATGCATGTCCACATCGTGGTGTGTGGTGGTTGGTTGACTTGGGCTTGTTGTGCCTGAAAGCTATATAAACTGAAAACTGACTGACTGCTTAAAAAGGCCTCGTTTTTGCAATAAAGGGCTCTCCTTTGCACTGCCTGGGGACTCTGCGTCGCTTTGCTTCGTACAAAGTGCTAGTTTGAGGTTGCCATAAATGCATCTTGCATAGTTTTACTTCCTCCTCAGTCCTCTGCACTTTAAGAAATCCTGCTATTGAAATTTAAAAGAAGATATTTGCACTCTTATTTCTGATGAAAATATCTGTCATCTGACCTAGCATCCCTTGAAACAGATCAGTTCTGAAAGGAGCCTAGTGAATTTTTGTGATTGCATTCCAGCACCAAATAAGAAAATCTTGGTATTTTTGCTTGGTTTGTTTGTTAATGACAATCAGAATTGGAAGTTTATCTTTTGTTTAGGAAAAATTAAACACGAGATGGAAGATTGCAAGTGTATCTGTCTGAGTATCTCAACTAGTTCCATGCCTTTATCAGGAAGACAGTGTAAAGCTATTTCTGGTAAAAACTATCCTTAAATTTTTAAATGCATTCTTTGCCACTGAGCATATTACAGGCCATTCTGTCCAAAATTTATCATTTTGCCTTTTGTGATACTCAGTTACTGACTATGCCTGACTTCTGGTATCTATTCTTTTTTCATCATCACAGAGTTAAGGGAAGAAACAGCCACCTATTTCATGTAGTTTAATATCATCAAGTAGAAATTTTGATTTTCCTTTGCTTAGGGACTTGTTTTCCGGTGAAACCACCAAATCTGTTTAGTCCAGGGCAAAAATAGACTATATTTTCCCTAATGCTTTGACTTAGCCTGAAAGGAAACAGACTTTGTGAGCTCCTTAAAGGGATGGTGTTGCCACAAGTTATTGAAATGTGGCATAGGAATATATTACTCCTACAAACCTTTATTGTGCTGTCTCTTGGAAAACATCTCCTGTTGTTTGGTGGTGATAAACAAATCAGACAAACAAGTCAGGTCTACATAGGTGGAATTTTTTTATAGAGTATAATGACAGTCTTCAAACTTTGGTTCCTAAAATTAGGTGTCTGCTTGAGTTTTACCAAATGAGATTCAGAGCTCAAACGTCTGATTCCATTGCATTTCAATAGATATGTCAAGCTGCACTGAAAATATCAGCAATAGTAAAATAGATATGTGAGAGGAGAAATGTTTGCATGTGGTCAAAATACACACCTAAATACTGAGCCTCTAGAGAAATCATTCAGTAATGTCAAATTGGTTTAATATCTGTAAAGATTTTTTAAGAGGCCAAAAATATTTAGTAATGTTTACTATGTGGCTGAAATTAAAGTATAATAAGTTTGAATTGCTGACTAAATTTTTAATTTTTGAAGAGACATAAAAATATTTGGAAAATTTTAGAAATATGCTTTTTAGTAGCTGTTTTCCTATCCAGTTTAATGATAATTCTGGCTTACTGGGGTGGCTGAACAAGCAATAATGCTAGAAATTCACTGGTCCATTATATTAATTTGGATTTTATTAATGATGAAAATAGTGTATGGTTTTTCGCTAAATTAATAATCTACATGGCCCAGTGGTGTATGCAAAAATTGCTGATTTTGTGCTGCAAAGACCTATAGTCACTCTGGTGGTTCTGATGAATGATTACAAATGCCCATGAAGTACATCAGCTCTGCCTACTTGCTGCTGTAGAAATAATCTTCTTCTAACCACAGACACTTCATTAGATGTGAAAGTGCAATAAAGGATAAGGCAGAAAAAGAATTATTATGGCATTTGTCAGTAATGTGTCTAATCTTGAGAAGCTGTGCAGATGGATATTCAGTTGTGTGAAGACAGAAGATTATCTTTTCATCACCTGGGTTAATCTCCAGAGTAGGTAGTAATTTCTGACAGGGGTTAAAAGTTGCACCAGATCTCTCCCTCAGATTCCATTGCTGAGCAGAATAAAGCTGCTTTGATAAGCTGCATGGACAACGACAGCTGTGTTAACCTCTATTCAAACTTAGAAAAAGTGAGTAAATATCAGTATTTTTCTCCAACATTTGTTACTGTGAACTGGAACTATTTCTGTACATGATATAATGTTCAGGCAGAAAGTGTTTGGCTTAGTTAACAATTCCCATTGAAACTCTCTGAGTCTGGTTTACTGACTTCTATTATGATTTTTTTGATGAAGACAAAGTAGTTAAATATTTGCCATGATGTTTAAAATACTTTGCTTTACATATCTCTTTGTGCACGTCATTTTAGTTGAAACCTCCAAACAGGTTATTTCCATGCTGCTTTGTATAGTACATATTTATGAAACATACAGAAATTAATTTTGCTCTCTATATATACACAAAAGGAAAACCAGTTCTTATTCCAGCAATAAAATGAATTATCTACTATTAGTTACCATTTTAGTGTAATTGCAGAAAGCAGTGACTCATATTATAGTTGCTCTAGGCTTCTCATCCACGCACTTTCATGCATTGATTTTTGGAATCTAATCAGCAGTCAAATGTAGTATAGATGACAAAATATATTATGAAGTTATCTTGCAATAACTAACACTGTGCTGTTTCTATGGAACGATGACTGGAAATGAGGCACTGTACAGAGAGGAAGTGTGTGAGAGAGAGCAAACAAATTCACCTCTCTTTCTGTTTCATTCGTGTTCTTTACCTTCCCTGATAAGTTTGTAAAATCTTCAGAACAAACAGTTTTCCAATATGTGTTTGTGGAAAGTAGCTTCCTGACACAGGTGGTGATGGAGCCCACCAGGGAAGGTGTCCTGCTGGACCTGCTGGTTGTGAACAGGGGAGGAGGGCTCAGTAATGTGACAGTGAGAGGCCGTCTTAGGCACAGCGACCATTAAATTACTGAGTTTTTGATTCTCGGAGAAGTAAGGAGAGAAGTCAGCAGAACTGCTGCCTTGGACTTCCAGAGGGCAGACTTTGGCCTGTTTAGCTGACTGGTTAAGAGAATTCCTTGGGAGGCAGTCCTGAGGGACAAAGGAGTCTAAGAAGACAGTATGTGCTTTAGGAAGGAAATCCTAAAAGCACAGGAGAGCCAAGTGAGCTTCACATGAGTGAGAAAATGAGCTGGCTGGAAAGACCATCCTGGCTGAACTGGGAGCTTTGGCTGGACAGGAAAAAAAAAGGAGAATTTATTTCCTTTCCAAAAGGCCTTTGGAAGAAAAGACAGGCAACACCAGAAGACTACAAGAATGTTGTGAAGTCATCCAGGGAGAAAATTTAAGTGGCTATAGCACTTAGGCTTGCCCAAGTCTACAAGGTCCAGGTGGGATCCAGTCCTGTCTAATACCTTCGTCCATACTCTGGGCAGAGGGATAGAGTGCACCCTTGGTCAGTTTGCAGGCACAGTGTGATCTCTGGAGGGTAGGAAGGCTCTAGAGAGGAATCTGGACAGGCTGAATTGATGGACTGAGGCAAATGGTTCAACAGGGTCAAGTGCTGCATCCAGCCCTCAGGTCACAACAACCCCAGGCATCAGTACAGGCTAGGGACAGAGTGGCTGGAAAGCTGCCCAGTGGAAAAGGACCTGGGCGTGCTGGTTGAGAGCAGCTAAACATGAGCCAGAGTGTGCCCAGGTGGCCAAGAAGGCCAAGGGAATCATGACCTGAATGTGAAATACTGTGGCCAGCAGGACCCAGGAAGGGATTGTCCCCCTGTATTCAGCACAGGTGAGGCCACACCTCAAACCCAGAGTACGTTTAGAAATGGTTCTGTGAGTATTTCAGGAAGATAGCACTATACAGGGACAGTTAAAAGTATGCAAAATTAAACATATGTGGAAGTGTAATCAGGTCACATATAATGACCAGTCTGTCATGATATCTCTAAGGTAATATCTCAGATTCACGACTTTGCAAGTACTGGTTCTGCATACTGTTCAATATATTTATGGACACAGTTAAAACTAAGATAAAAGTGTTACAAGAATGTACAGCATTAAAGATGCTTTTGGATTTCCCTGGGTTCTTTCAAAGTCAAAGAGTTCTGTAAGAGAGAAAACACACAGTTGAATGCTAGGAAGTTGCCATTAATTGTGTTTCTAGGAGGATGTTGCTCAGCATTAACAGGGCAAAGGTTTCTGTATAATGGTGAATAAATTTTTGGCACTAGCTCTTTACAACAAAACCCCATAATTTTGGTTGCTCACTCTGAGTTCCAATGGTTTGTAGTCATGCTGCACAGGAATCAGATCCTTGCTGTGGCTAAACCTGTAGCTGCACTGAAGAGTTTTGAGTGAGGAACACACATTAATGAGCATTTCCAAAATGCCCTCTTGGGAAAAGTCCACTCCCTGATTAAGTCACAGTGGTGCTATCGAATGCAAATACTATTAAGAACTAAGTGTGGAAGTAATCAAACTGCTCTGTGTAACAAAATCTACTGAAAGCAGAAAGTGGATTATCCAAGGTAAAATGGTGTCTGGTATATGAAAAATTGGATTTTGTGCATTTTTAAAATGACATCACTGTGGTCTATTTAGCTAAGTGTTTTAAATGCTTATTGTAAATTTGATGCCTAATGTTTTCCTTTTCTCCAGTGTGGAACCCTTGAAAGGCATCTTAAACATCCCTCTCCTCCCCTTACCAATGTGAATATCCAGCCATATTTAAATTTTATCAAGATGAACATGAAAAATCGTTGCTCATTTTGGAAAATCTTGTCACTGGGCTATAGTTATCTTTGATTTATACATTGGGTATATAGCTGTGACTTATAGAAAATCAATACTTTTATATGGAATGGATCCTTATTCTTACTCCACCAAAGCACTACATGCAGCCTTTTATGCTGAGATGAATGAATACCGACATCACCTACATTCCAGTGTAGGTAGAGGGTTTCTGTCACCATCTGTTGTTCCATGAGTCATGTTTTCCTTATGATTTTATGGGAGAATAAAAATAACAGGAAGGAGAAAAAGCAGAAAAAAATAAGGATATGGTCCGCTTAGAGGATTCATCTGGTTAAGAAAGCTGTACTGCTTATGCTTGCCTTGTGTACAGCTGGATAATTTTCACCAGCTTGGGAAAAAGTGAGATTAGAGGTTATCCTGCTACAGAAGCACAGAATAGTTGAGGTTGGAAGGGACCTCTGAAAGTCATCTGGTCCAACCCTCTGCTCAAGCAGGGCTACTTAGAGCCAGTTACACAGGGCCACGACCAGATGGCTTTGTAATACCTCCAAGGAGGGAGACCCCCATCACCTTTCTAGGCAACCTATGCCACTGCTCGGTCACCCTCACACTGAAAGAGTGTTCCCCGGTGCTCATAGGGAGCACTCTGTGTTTCATCTCATGCCCATTGCCTCTAGTTCCATCACTGGGAATCCTATAGTTCTCAAGCAACTCTCCCAGTTGCTGAGGTCTTTCAAAGATTACTGAGAGTGATCTTGCAGTGACACCAGCCAGTGCCTCTCTGTTCAGATAGAAAATTTTACTGGTGTGGAATATATTTCTAAGCCTAGGTTATTTTATGTTCTGTAAGGAGAAATGTACATTTCACAGGAAATGTACAGCTCATAATAGTTCATTGGTATTTTGAGCCTGTCTGGGTATATTTCTGAAATTTTTAGGGGGTTTGGCCATGAATAAGAAAGATGCCATGATTTTTTCTATATGTACAATTAATTTAAAAGGAATTTAAAAGAAAAAACATTAGAAGAGTATATGCGTATAATTTGTGTATATACATGTGCACACCTTTCCTTGTAAACACGAATTTTTAACCATTTTACTTTCAACTGAGGCTACTATCAGCCAGCCTGTGATGTCTTCTTCAAAATCCTGCTTACATACATATTTATTTAATTAATTTTTTGTTACTTTATGTGTGTAGAGACCAACTCTTATGCATGTTTGGGCGTCTAAATAGCATGTGCCAGTCCATGTGACTTGAGAGAATAAGCTCTGAATGTCACACGGATCTTATGCTGTCCCCAGGGTGGTTTTGATGATTATTGTGGAGTAAGGAATGGAAATTATACACCAAATTTTAGTTCAGCAGCTCACCAAGAATGAATTTCCCTTCACTTCTGTCAAGTAAGACTATTCTTTTTTTCAGTGTAACTATTTTGGTTCTGTCCTGTGAGTTAGTGTGGTGAAGTGCTTGTGGACTGTGGCTTCTTGTTAAATAAAATGTATCTTTATTACAGTGAATCAAATCCTTAGCAAAGTTGGCCAAATGCCTTTCTACCAACAGGCAGGGGAAGCGCTACATGCAAGTAACACCCACAAACCGGTAGTCTTTACAAACTGGCATAATCACAGTTTACTTTCTTGAAACAGTGCTTCTGCCTTGCCCAGAACAGATATGTAGGTGGGTGAATGAAGCAATGTTCTGGAAAGCATTGCCCATAGAATAAATCCTCCACACTACCTGAAGGACAAGCTGTCATCTTATATTATTTTTGGCTTTGAATAAATGATGTTTAGAAGAAATCAACAGTATTAATTGTTAGAGAAAGACAGGGTTTCAGAAGAAAACTAAAGCAAACAACTGGCATTATTATTGCTCATTAACTTTCATTGGCTCTTGGGCAATTATCAGTAAATGCATACGGAATGGCTACTGTCAAAACTTAGCAGCAATTAAATCTCATTAGGAGACTTCCAAAAGTCATTAACCCAAGCAGGGGGGAGTCAAGTAGCACCAGCTTTCTATTCTTCTATCAGGAATTGTTACAAAAAATGGAATTGCCAACATAAAATGAATCCATAGAATCTTTGGGAATCCAAGCCATTGCATTTGCTAGGCAGCAGTCGGTACAAAGGAATGAACAGGCCTTGTGCTTGTGCTGACTGAGCTGTACACTAACATAGCTGTGACTTCATAAAGGATGACATTCCTGGGGTCAGACTGGTGTGCAGGTACTCCAATTCTGTGTTAATGGTCTTTCAATATATTAGATTTTTCTTACCAGATTTGTTGTTTTCCTCCATGATATCCCTTCTGCCTTAGCACTTTCTTAATCTCTTCTGTTTCAATTTTTACTGTTCTACTTTTAAGACAATGTCTTCCTGGGGACATATCCATTGATATTTTCATCAAAATCCCTGTTCAGAGTGCTCTGGGACAGGTTTAAATGTTTGCAAGGTAGTAGGCAGGTGGTAGCTGCCAGCAGATCAATATCTGGCTTCAAGACCAGACTCTCTGGCAGAATTTTTGGTTTTAGATGGGGTATACCTGTCTCAAAGTGAGGAACAGGATCTTTGCACTAGAAGGACTGACTGAGAGAGCTTTTAACTAGATTTGAAGGGGGAAAGGGATAAAACCAGGCTCACTAGAGAGCAACTGGAGGCTGCATGCCAAAGTTGAGGGATGGTGTGCTAGCAAGATCCTTCAGTCTGCTGTGTAGCTGGAGACAGGGAATGGACATGCATGCAGCAGCAGAGACACCAGGGTTACTGATGTGTTAGAAATGACAGAAGCACCTGAGAATGGTCACAGTGGGATTAGGGCTTTTTCCCTCAGAAAAGGTGGTGGAATCAACAGCCCAGATGAAGTATGTCTGCACCAATGCGTGCAGCAGGGGCAACAAACAAGATGAGCTGAAAGCCATTGTGCACCAGGAAATCTGTAATATAGTTGCCATCATGGAAACATAATACAAGAGTAAAGGTGAAAAAGACACTGAGATGCTGGAGAATGTCCAAAGGAGAGCAATGGAGCTGGTAGAGGACCTGGAGCAGAAATCCTGTAAGGAGTGGCTGAGGGAGCTGGGGCTGTTCAGCCTGGAGAAAAGAAGGCTCGGGGGTGACCTTATCATTCTCTACAACCACCTGAAAGGATGTTGTGGTGAGGTGGAGGTCAGTCTCTTCTTCCAAGAAACAAGCAACAGGACAAGAGGAAATGCTGGGCCTCAGGTTGTGTCACGAAAGGTTTAGATCAGATGCTAGAAGAAATTTCTTCAGTTGAAGAGTTGCCAAGCATTGAAACAGGCTGCTCAGGGAAGTGGTTGAATGACCATGCCTTCAATATTTAAAAGCTATGTAGATATGGAACCTGGGGACACAGTTCAGTGGTGGACTTGGCAGTGCTGGATCAAGTTGAACTTGATGATCTTAAAAGTCTTTTCAAACCTAAACAATTCTCTAAATGTGAGCTGAGTAAGATATACTGCAGATCAGTTAAAACATCTACCTCTTTAATCCAGGAAGCTGGCATTAGTGGTCTATGAGGATAGAAAGCAAGGTGTGTGGCATTTATATAGTCTTATTCCGTTTCCTTCTCAGCTCCACAGCAGTCTTTGAGCCTTTTATCTCCTTAGGGGGAGAGACAAAGGGGGATAGAAAAATGGGAAACTTTTCTAGAATTTAGAAATTTTCTAACTAGGGAAGATTTTCTAGAAAATCTTTTGCCTTTTTATTTTTCCTTTTTTGTTTTGCCTTTTTTATTCTAATTTTCTTTTTGCCTTATCATTTTAGTCTCTTTATCAGATGAGTACAGGTAGGTGGCATCAGCTGAACCTGCTTCATTCATCTTTATAGTAGTCTGGATGAAAAGGATTGCTACACTAACATGCTCAAGTCATTTTGATGTTAAGTCATATGTCAGATGAGACATGGTTCCAAATGTTAGTGAAATGACCTTTCCACTGACAAATGGCACACCTTTCAACTTTTAATGACTTTGTGGGGAGCTTATGTCCAGCCAGTCATTTTCACATGTTTGGAAATAGGGAGAAAGTGCATTGTTTCCATCTGGTTTATCTATCACGTCATATGAGCTAGTTAAAGAACACTGAGGTAATTACTAAACGGATTTGTGACCTGCATTTTGTACACAGATTGTGGACTAACTGTAGTGTATATCTTTCTTTTTAATGATGATACTTTTAATACTTACAATAGACACGAGTAAGCTTCATATATTAAGTTTGGGCAACTTGCTTTGAAGAGACGTAAAGAAGTTAAAATGCCAATGTTGACATGAATGTAACCTATTCATGTCAGGCTCCTCAAAATCAGACAGATTTACCATTGACATGAATAGTCTTTGGATCAAGCCTAGAAGTAATTAAAGTGTATATCATGCTTGGTCATAATTTTCTTCATAATGAGTCATCCCTTCCTTTAAGATTTTTTTTTTTGATGTGCAATACACATACAGGACATACTAATTTGTTTTCTACTAATTGCTAATTTAATACTAATTTGCAAAAATGCAGTATTTTTGCTTTAGCATTACAGTAGGACTTGAGTTAAAAGAAATTTTTGAGTCTATGTCCATAATGACAACTCATAAGACATATTTATCTTTTATCATATTATACAGTTAATTTATTGCTTGATATGTGATTAACATGAAGCACGAACATTTCATAAAAGATTTTTTTAAGAAATCAAGAGAGAATTAAAATTAATGTGGCTGAAGCACTCTATGTATTAAGTTTCCCCTTGTGCCCAGCCAGCTTTCTCACCTGTTAATATTTTTCCAACTTTCAGTGATGAAAAGAAGAAAGTTCTGCAGTAGAACACAGTTCAGATACAGGGAGCGTTTTGGCTTACTTATGAACACACTTTGTTTTGCAGATAATGAGAACATTACAAGCTGCTTGGGTCTTTTGTCTAAAAGTTCCTACCAGAGGCTCTTGTAAATCACCATGGCTTTCAGTGGCTGATTCTTGTGGAGCCTAAGATGGGTTTAACAGTCATTGTCAGCTGTTTCTTTCACCTGGTGGTGCCTGTTTTGCTATCAGTGGGCACTGTGCCAAAGTTCAGAGAAATCCACTGGCTTTAGGTGCCCTCCCCTTCACTCCTGTATTTGTGGTTGCACTTTTGGTCATCTTCTCTGTGGTTGCTGTTTTGTTCAGCTCCTCATCCATGAGAGCTGTCATTTTGAAGCACATCACATGATGACATAGATTAGCTTGCATTGCCCCATCCAGGCTAGAACTGAAATGGAACTAATGTCTGGCATATGGAAGAGGAATGCATGACTGTAGTGGATGAAGAGCATCATCCCTTGCTGTCGTTTGAAATTTTCAACAAGCCAATAGTAAGCAGTAATAGAGATTTTAAAATTAATGTTACAATTTATGTTACAAATTAGAATAGCAAACCTTTCATTTTTGATAGCTTCAAATCATATCATAAATTTATTTAAGACTCCTCAGTTCTCAAGGTTTGAAGCTTTTTCCTAAAAGCCAAAGCACAGCAAGAGGCAACAGAGATTATGTATGCAAATCAGACAATCACAGTGGCTATCCTTCAAATCAAGAGAAAGGAGTGGAAAATTACTTGAGCAGGCTTAAGAAGCAAATGGAAAGTGGTCCTGTCTCAGAAAAAGACCTGGGGTATTTTCATATGGTTTGTTTGTCTGTCTGTTGGTTTGTTTTCCTTAATCTGACTCAGAGGGTCCTATAGGGAATGAGGAAAAAACCGAGGATGGGGCTGGTGAATAGGAAAAGGTTTTCATGTATACCATTCATGTCACAGAATGTAGATGGATTTATTCAAATCAATGTTTTGAATCTTGGAGTGTCTTTTTCCTAAACAAATCATGAAAGGGCTGCAGACCACCAATGAGGGCAAGTTCCAGTTTTGAAGTGGAAACTGTTTGCTATGTTTAGTACAAATAGCTGAGAAACATACTTCCTAGAGAAATAGCTGGGAACTCAGAAATGTATTAGATTTGTGTTTAGAATCCTGAGAGTGGATGTCAGAGATCTCTGTGATTCCAGGACTCATCCATATCACTTCTGCCTGCATCATCCAGGAAAGAACCACTTGAAGACTCTCATCTGGAACAGATCTCTGATATCTTGAAGGTCTCAATATGGGGTAATTTGATGAAATACAGAAGCAGGTCATTGAGACAGCCTGGTGCTTACTGAGTGCTGTGATCAGAGTGTTTCACAGTCCTGCTAAGTCTCCTTCTGTTTCTGGCACATTGAATCTCGAGTTCTTTTTTTGTAGAGTGGAGCAGCTTCAATGTAAACAATATAAAAAGGTGGACTAGTGGGATGGGAAAAAATAAAAAGCAGAAGTAGCATAATCATTGCTGCTGATAGATTGTTCCCGAAGTTTTTTATGTTTTCTTTCCTTAGATTTTTAAGGAGTATAAGGATTTTGGGAGGCACAGGAGAATATGAGGGGATGCCTTCTCGCAGCCTGAATATTTAAGCATTCCTGGAGATTCTTAAGCATTATAAGGACAGGAAGTAGAGCACAATCCTCAGTCCTCAGTGTTTGTTATTGGCCAGGCAATTGTCTGCATGGCATGTGTAGGCCAGATATATGAAATCCAGATGTCTTGCAGGGACTGGACATTTCACCACATGGACTAGCCTGAGAGCAGAAGATGTAGTAGCCAGCAGCCAGCACCTGTCTCCTTTTGAATTCAGCCTCAAACCTATTTGTATTTGTTTGGGGTTTTTTCCCCTGTTTCCGGTATTAGAAGTACTGCTGTGAATTCTGATGTCATAAGTCAGTGGACAAATCAACCTAATGAAATCCACCTTTATTTCCAGAGAAATTTCAGAAGCAGTTTTTCATGCTCAGTAAAGGTAACCAGTTCTTCTCTGAAAATGTGCACCTCAGTTACAGAAAGATAAAGCATTGAACTCCTCAGTTACAGAAAGATAAAGCAGCACTTTTGAACTTTGCTTCTGTCACTTTGATCTCAACGTGAGGTCTGTCTCAGTCTCAAATCTGTGTTTTGCTTCTGTGCTCATTTCCTCTCTGCTTACAAAGTATATTTTGTTTTGTTTTATATAATAATTGTCTCCACTAACAATTGTATAATTTAGAAATGTCCTTGAGTTTCTTTGTTGTTAAGTTGGTTCAATTTTTTTTTTTTCTTTTTTAATTGGAAAGGGATATCTTTGTAAGAATCTATATTTACTTTACAGAGGTGTTTTTTTGTCCTGTACAGATTAGAGTTCTGGAAAAGCAGAGATTGTTACTTATAAAAAGCCATGTAGTTGGCAGTTGTTAACTTGAAAATCCAAACAATGCTGCCTCTTGCTTTAACAAACACAGCAGAGACGTGTCTCTTACTAGAATTGTAATAGGTATGAAAGGAACCACCTAACGCTCTAATCACCACCCTGTAAAAGCAAGCAGGACACAATCTGTAGGAACATGAAAGCATGTCAGTTTTGAGTACAAACACAGCATTCAAACTACAATGTGAGGAAGAGATTCTTGTGTTAAAAGCATCTACTACAGACTTTGCATCAAATCTAATTGCTGGTTTCCAGTGATGTTAAAGGTTTAGAAAAGTTGGTCCCCAGCTCGATCAGTCTGATAACTCTCTCCAAACTTTGCCCTGCTTTAAAAAAACAACAGTTGTCATCTCAGGCTGAAAGACAGTTCTTCAAACATACAGTGTGATTTACTATTTTTATTGCACAATTAATATTGAAAATTAATGACGTTGCTGATAATATACAGATGTTTAACACTGAATTAATGATATCAATGAGATAATGATGAGTAGAAAGAAATTGTTTTCTTTTAAGACTCAAAAAAAACCTCTTGTATTTTGGCTACTGTTTTTGGCAAAGGTCAGTCAAACACTGTGAGCATTTCTATTAGGTTTCACATGCAGATTGCCATTGTGACTTATACTGTTGAAATTAAATCTGAAAGATCATTCAATAGGCAAAGCAAAAGCTGTGTAAGCAGGCATAGCAAAACAAAGAATTCATTCACCCATCAACAGGCAGGCACTCAGCCATCTCCTGGAAAGCAGGGCTCCATCATGCTAATGCTTACTTGGGAAGGCAAATGTCATCACCCTTCTTCCCTCTTCTTCACCCAGCTTTTATACGCTGAACATGATGCCATGTGGTATGGAATGCTCCTCTGGTCAGCTGAGGACAGCTCTTCTGACTGTGCCCCCTCCCAGCTTCTTGTGCCTGTCTTGTGCTGGGCCAAGAATTGAACTTTGACAATTCTTGTGTGTTCCTTCCAGCTCAGACTATTCCATGCCATTCCACACCATCCCATTCTCGTTGTGCACCCCCAGCACATCTGCAGGTGGCTGGTACAAGAAAAGGCCTTGGTTTTGTGTAAGCACTGTTCAGTAATACCAAAAGCATCCCTGTGTTATCAATCCAAAGCACAGATCCTGTGAATATGATTAACTCTATCCCAGCCAAATCTAGCCCACCTGAGGGGGAAGAAAGCTGGTGAGACTACACTGGTCTCACCAACAGTGCTCATAGTTAGAAGGTAATGTTTCATGACCCTTTTAAGCATTGTTTAGTATCTACTTTGTAGTAAGTTGCTGTAGTGGGATTTGTGTTGCCTATCTTTTATTTTTTATCATTATAATCCTGTTCATGCTGACAAATTTCATTTTTGAACGTTGGTAATGAGTAGAAATGGAGGACAGTCCACTTATTTATATTCCCTTGAAAGTACAGTAAACAATGAAGTATAAATTCTTTAGGGGAGAGGGAGAGGAAGAAACAATAGTAGGAGAACAGGAGGGCAGTCTTACAATAGACATTTGAAATTACTTAATGGACACTAAAGCAGTAGGAAAAGGCAAAAAAGAAATATAAACCATATAATGATTTTGAAGAGGAATTTTCATAGGACTTCATTCAATATACTCTCAAATTTACACTGAGTGACTAATATTACTGCTGTTAAAATGGTTTTCTTCTTACAATATTTTGTGATAATCTTATATGCTTTTTATATCAGATTTTTTTTTAATACAAAAATACTCACGTGAGGGACTCAACCCTCTTAATACATATGAGCTTTAGAGCAGATTTTTTCTTTGAAGTGGTTAATTCTGTGACCTGTGGTGATCAGGTGGTGCGCTGCATTAAAGGCTTTTGAAAGACAGTTTGTAATGCGGGACAACATTTTGTATAAACCTAGGAAAAATATTTTGGGAGAAGAAATAAGAAAGGAGGAGGGAAAAGAATCCAGCTTAGAGAATATGTAGCCAGAAATTTTTCTATGTATTGGAGCTGGTCTGTTTTTTGGGTCTGCAACTTCTTCCCTTCCCATTCCATCTTCTTTTCTAACCCTACCAGCCCATCTAAGAAAAGAGTCTCTTTTCATACAAACTCTTATGTGTACTCAGAGATTTTTTGACCCCAATACAATTAAGTTCACATAATGTTCATCTGCTCAGAAAAACAGTATATTGTTTTATTGAGGTTTGCTAGCAAGGAAGTGCAGAAATTATTTTCTTTTTCTTGTCATAAGTATTTCTGGGGTGGAAACTTTTTTAATAGTGCATTCTTCCGAAAAGATCTCTCTTCTTTTTTCCTTTTTTTTTTTTTTTTTTTGTTTCTAGCTCAGATCATTTGTTGTTGATTTTCCTTTCTTTTTTTTTTTTTGTCTGATGCCCCTTAATGTTTCACAATATTTTCAAATAACCTCACAGCACTTACAGACAAATATGCTTCAGCAAACTCTTGTTGGAATGTGTTGCTTATAAATACTTTTACCTGTTATCAGCCTTCTTTTAAATGCGTCTGAAAGCCACAGGGAAATACCTTCAATTTTAGTATTTTCATATCTTGATCTCTGTAGATGATATTGATGAGGGAGCTGTTCTCAGTTGGTGACTGCTGAAAGCATCATAGTAAGTTAAGACAAGAACTGCTTCCATTTTTTTTTTCATTTCTTTGGCTTCAACACTAAACAGCTTTGAATATCTTATTAGAATGAAGTATAATTTAATGCTATCAAAGCCAGAGATTTACGCAACGTTCTAGCAGCAAAGAAGATGCAAGACACCTCCAGGCTGTGCTTGCAGTGAGTGGCAACAGAAATAATCAACAATGTTCAAATGCATATGTCTTACTGAAGATATTTTAAATTTTATTTCTTTGGAATCTGTAATGCCTGTAGATTTCAAAAGATCAGAGAGACAGGGTGAAGTTCACTGTGAACACAGTGTGCAGCTATGACCCACAGTCCATGAGAAGGTGTTCCTAACAGCCCTTTTGGAGCCTAATCAAATACTTTCTAGTCTTTCTGTAAAGATTATTACTGTTATTATACATACTTACATTATCAGAATTCCAAATAGAATTAAAAAGGACATCTTCAGAGAAATACAAGGTTTTTGGTGTCAGTACCTGATTGTTTTTAATTGAGAGGATGTTAATGTATGAACATGGTGAAAATCATATACAAGCAGGCAGGCAGAGTGAGTCAGCGTTACAGTGCAGTGTGTTCCCCTTGTTTCCATATAAACAAGCTTTTCAGGATTGGCAACAGGTTTTCATTTTGTTTTCTGTTTTATAGTGTAAGGCTTATCTGGCCTCCATCCCCCTCTGTGAAGAGCAGACAAAAATCTCCCCCAGCTCTGGCTTAGCAGTGGGTCTCCCCAGGCTGTAGTGAGGCCTGCACAGTGCTAGATAAGAAAAGAGTATACTTCAAACAGCTTGGCATTAATCAGCCAGCAAGGCTTCAAGCTCAGTGCTAGAGCAAAGGAATGCAGTTCAGAGGCTCGCTTACATTAAATGAAATTAAACCAGACAGACTCACTTAATTCTTACTTTTAAAAAGCTCTTGAAGTGCTGTTTTAAACTAGTTACTCTGTGATGCCACTGAGTGAGGTGGTTAATCTGACTCATCAGAGAAGGAGAGCAGCAGAGCCCTTGGGATTCTTTCAGAGAAATGCTGGCTTGGCCTTTGAAACAATTTCCTTATATCTTATTCATACATTTTCAGCGTAACATAGTGTATCATCTATTATCTTTAACCAGAAGATTCAGCTCCTCCTTTCATATCATTGTTAGGGCAGTCCTTGTAAGGAATGTAGATGGCAGCTTCATTGCTCTAGGAGGTAACATGTGGTCTTTTACTTTGCACCCAGGAACTACTCTTGTGTGATTCAAGGTCAGGGTTAGCTTGTGACTTTAAGGGCAGTGAATGAGCTGACAGCGAAACTTTACATTATAATGAACTCCTCATTGTGCTGAGAAAGGACATTGGAGAGTTTGAGGAAATCATTTTAGAAAGCTGAGGAAAAAGTCATCCTTTATCTATATTCCCCATTTTACAAGCCTCTAAAATTAGAAGATAATCAATATGATCTGTAGTATATTAATGATATTATATGATTTTTGAAAACAGCATAAGTGGCAAGTAAAAAAATAGAGTCTAAATTCTAAACAGAATGTACCTAGGAAATCCTGTATTTATAGAAACTGTTCCAAAGTGGTTCTCTATTAAGGATCTCTTTCCTAATTAAGTGATTAGCCAATCACAGCAATCAATTTATGCTAATGATAGGGCTAATAGTGAATTCCCAGTTGGGGTTTAAATCCATGGCTGTAAGCTCAGAAGCATCTGTTCTAATGATTAAACCATTTGCTCTGTATATATCTGATACTAGCTCCATCAGCTAAACTAATGATAACTTAACTGTAGCTCTTTCACCTTAGGCAGAAAGTAAAGCATCTAAGAAAGAATCTTGTACTGGCAAACTCTTCATAGCTATATATTTTTGTCCTTGTGCTCTTTGAACTATTGCTGAAACAAAAGCAGGTCTGCAGTGCTTAGAACTGTTTCCTTTCCTCCATCAGAAACAAAGCTCACCTACCAAAATAATGAAGGCTCATACTGAGCATTGGAGCCTTTCCGGAGTTCGTGTATACTCGCCACTGATGTATGTAGTTGCACTGACAAAATAATAGCCTTAAACACAAATATTCAGGGGATTTGTGGAGGTGGAAGAAATGTCAGTAGGATGCTGGAGGAGTTCTGTGTGAGTGAGAGGAAAGAGAGCTTTCAAAAAGCAATTCACATCAGATTTTTATGATTCCATACTTACCAAAGAAACACTTTAGAAATAAAAATAAATTAACATTTACAACTCTAGGAAATGAAAGAAACATTTTTTATCTGTCTGAAGGCCAAATCTAGATCTTGTCCTCCCATCTGTCTCTTTCCTCTAGTTATTATAGTATATTTAGCATTCTTCTAAAAATGAAGCTATTTAAAATAGGGATTATATATAGAAGATTGTATGTAAGACAATTGCCTATATATAATGTCCCATCTGTCTTGGAGATTTATGTAATTCACTTAAGATATGTTTACAGGTATTTGTTATACCAAGTTGGATTGGTTGGTTCAGTCATTCAGGCATCTATTTCTTATTTTTTACCACAGATGCTTTTTTGGAGTGTTTTGGGTCACTGCCGCACTCTGATATATTGTTTTCAAAACAGAGCTATTGAAATGAGACTTTGTTGCAAGAAGAAAAATGCAGTTTGGAATACGGCATTAACAGAAAGCAATTTGTCCTCAGAATGTGATTTAATTTATGCTTTTTTTTGTTGTTGTTGTTTGTTTGTTTAAGTAGTAAACTGCTACATGAAGGAGGGAAACCAAGCATAAAATAAATAAATGAATAAAATCTTTACTCCTGCAAGAAGAAAATCCTGTACTTTCAGCATGTCCTCCTGTGATGTCACAGGAAGCAGAGGAGTTATATTATTATGGGCCTACTGTATTTGGTTTGGCTACATATCATTAAAAGAGACCTGGGAATCAGAACTAAGTATATTAAGATGACTGCCTTCTGTGTTTCCATTGAGAATGACCCATTATCATCTGGGCTTTAACCAAGCAATGTTCATCTTTTATTATCTTTATTTCAAAAATTAAATGAAAATAAAAGTTCATCAAGAGGACTGAGCGATGGAGAGGCTTATGAAGAATCACAAAGTAGAAGAAAAGGGAAGGAGTTCCAGTAGACAGGAAAAATGTGGCAGACAAAATGTAAGGGAAGTGATAGGAAGAGAACAGAAAAGCAGTAAAGTTTGTGAGACAGGAATTGTGCTTCCACACCTCTGGTTTTTAAGTGAAAATTGTCATGTGGTTGGTAAGTGGAACTGACTGCAAAATCTGGTAGGGTCAGAGAGGGAGGGACAAGCAGGCTTAGAGAAAAGCTAGCACATGAAGCATTTTGTCCTGTTCAGTCATTACCCCAGGTTTAGTGTCCCAAATTGAGAGACCTAAGGCAATTCCAAGTCAGACCTGTGCAGCAATCCAGCAAGCTGAGAAAAAGGAAACTGATGAGGATGATATTTAGAAGAGGAGAGAAAGATGTGATAGTGTGTAGCACTCCAGACAACAATACGAGCCAGGATAGGGTGCTAATTTGCTTCCATGACAATCATATGATTTGCTTGCATATCCAGCAGAAGAAAGATACAAGGATTTTTTTTTTTTTCATTCTCTCCCCTCTCAATTTCCTGCTCTCCTTGTTTCCCATTCAGTCATCTGTTCTGCAGTGTGCTGTTCTCTTCAGTCAGGAATGGCTGACCAGCTATTGCCAATTCCAGTCTTCTGGGAGATGCTCTTGCATTGGGCAGCTGTCTTCCCAAAGAGAGTGGCATCACCTTCCTGAAAACCTCTTACTTTGCTATTCTCAAGGCTGCAGGCTTGAGTTTGTCCCAGAAAGCAATCATGCAGTTGTCACTCAGCGTGCTATCACCATATGCTGACTTGATGGGAAGCTGTCTCCAAAGCAAACGGGATTGTCCACTCTCCCAGTCTGTGATTCTGTGGGTGCATATGTGCAGCCATGCAGGTGGTGCCTGTGTGTGTGCAAGGCAAGCAGAGTTAGCATGAAATGATTATTCAGGCCTCAAACAACAGGGAGAGTTTGTTGGTCACATATGCTGTGTGAAACCTGGCAGCATTTAACATTTTCCATTTTTACTTACAGAGGATGCAAAGCCCCATAGGTCTTTTAAAAACCCCAAAACAAACAAAAAACCCCACAAATAAAATAAACATGCTTGTGTGTGCTATTGGGGTCAGCCCAATAATTTCAGATATCGTATTTGTGTAAGTGGAAATACTGGTTTATTCACATCTAATCATCCTCATTTTTAGCAGCTGGGATAAGCTACATCTGGAGGCAGAAACATAATAAAGATTCCCCTGATACTGATAGTCTGTGAGAGTAGAAGAGAGTAGAAACTATTTTAGAGCATTTAAATGACAGTCTTTTTCAAAATTGTTAGCTACTAAATCAGCTTAATAGGGACACTTCAAAACTCCACTGGGAATCATCCTTCTCTCTTTCTTTTTTTTTTTTTAGGCACAGACACAAAACTTTCTTTAAAAAAAATATGTAAACACAAGTGAATACCAACATATTCCAGCAGTCTTATTTTGAAATTCCCTTGTGTCACACTGAGGATACTTAATTCATTGGCTCTATTCACATCAGTGAGGAAAGGACAGTAATGGAAGAAAAATGTAAAAACACCATTTAGGCTTCTGTTTGGAAACTGAAGGGCAAATCTCCCAAGGCTCTGTATGGAAATGGAAAGCTTTGCCAGGTTTCTTTTTCTTCTGTTGGATCCAGAATCAGTCCTTGTATAATCTTTTCTTCTAAAACAATAACAAGCATTCTTTCTCTTTTTTTTGTGGAATAAAATTTGTGGAATAAGACCAGAATACAAAATGATGCTCTTTTTCACCTTTTATGAGGTGAATGGGTCAGGACAGATGTCTTGTTTTATGTTTGCATGTAGACATCTGCCACCCTGCCATGGGAACAGTGCTCCTGAATGAATTCCCAAAACAGGTGCATGGTACATCTTCTACCAGGAAGAGACGCCACCTTCAGCACATCACTGCACGTTTTCTTTCCTTATGAACTCAGAGTGACATTATTGGAATTGTTTGAAGGATTCCCTACCTTCTCAAATGTGCACACTCCATCACAAGGAAACACAATTATTAAGCTCAGTTTCCTTGTACGTTGGACAAGATGTAGCTAAAAGGTAGGGATGGTTTTGTTGGTGATGGATGGAATGGGATTTTAACTAGTGACACTAAAATCCCATCCCTGGATGTGATTCCAATTAGTGACTATCTCTGAGGAGAGGAGAGCTCTGTCTCTCAAGACTCGTGTGAGGGGTGGATTCCCATTCCTTATGTTATCTTCTCTATCCAAGTAGCAATAATCAAAATAGCTGTTGCTGTTGAACAACATTGTCCATTCTCAGTTCAATGGTTAATTCATTTAACATCAGCTGTTAAAAAAACAGAGAAATAAGGACCATAAAAGTTCTAAAGCTTAAAAAAATCCTATACATCTTCAAACTCTTAACTGTCAATGAATTTTCTGATTAGATCACTGGCAAAAAAAAAAAAAAAAAGTGTTGCTATAACTAAAAGGTCTAAGCAAGACTACTAGCAATTCTTCCAAAGAACATTTTACAATTTGATAGATTTTTTTTGTTTAGATTTGGATTTTTTTTTGATGTTATCAGAGTGTGACCAGAAGGAAAATTTACCCCTTTTTTATTACATAGCTCCCCCTATGAAAATTGCCTTGTATGCATACGGATTCCAGAGCTGTACAGTTTTGGAAAGTTATTGAAGCCAGATTGCCTGATTTTGGAAAATGGTCATGGATGTCTGGACTATCACACATTACACAAGTTCCTATGAAGCAGTTGTGTGTGGTAAGCATGATGCACACTTGGCATGTTTCTGCAGAGACTGGTGATTATGATGTGCAAATGATGTAGTAGACAACATAAATCAGAGGTTTATTTACCTGCAAGAAACAGAGTTACACCCTGTCCTAAATTATTATCTTTGTAAGAAGTGCTGACAGTATTCCAAAGTCAGTCAAGGAACTTAATACTGATTTTTGTGTAGAAGGTGTGCAATTAGTATGGTGAAGGCAGTGGCAGAAAAACTGCCAAGTCAGGAAAATATAATGAAGCTTCACTGATGCCTACTGCATCCTGCTAAAGGTTTAGCTTCTGCAACAACAGAAACATCCATGAGGGAGAAGGTAGAAGCAACCATAAAACACTGGAAGGGAAACCTGTGGCTCAGAATTTGCTGTCTGCACTTGGAAATCTGGACTTCTTTCTGTGAGCGAAGTGGAATTTGATCCTTCACATAGCACCAAGATGTATACACTTACAGAGCTGGAAAAATGCCTAGAAATCCTGAATGACAGGAATTTTGAAGGAAAATTTGCAGTGAAAGCATTCATTTAATTGAACAGAAGTTGAGCAGGTAGCAGCTTTTCATTAATGTGAGATTCTTTTCTAAACATCTACTTTGAAAAGGCATATAGCTGTTGCCTGTCAACGAAATTGGACTGGTGTTTTGATGCCACATATTTTTATGCACCACTGGAGCAGAAATGAAAGCTGTCAATAATAAGCTTGGCCATACAGGTGTACGCCCACTTACATTCTAATCTTTATAAAAACCTATTCCATACTTCACTGCTTGGAGGTGAAACTAGTGACAGAAAACACATGAGCCTTCCAGAGCCTATGCACTACAACTCACATTTCCTCTTATCTAGGAAGAAATTCTATTTTGTTTTATATTCTGAGAACAGAGCAAAAAAGTGTTCAAATACTAAACACATTCAGTGTTCCTGTCAGTGCCAGACTTCTGTACTGGAGGACTTTTGTGTGAAAAGAAATCAAAAGCTATTGTTCTCTGGCAGTCCCGCTTGTCGTTTATACTGCTTCAATAAAAGAGGAAAGACCGTAAAAAGTAGCAACTTCTGCAAGTGTGCAAATGATGCCTCTCATTGGCAGTGGGCTTTTGGCTGGGATTCAATGTAGGCACCAAAGCTAGGGCCAGCCAACACTTAGCATGTTTGTTTATGTACATTATATACGCTGGAAGCATATGGTCCTTGTAGTTTGTTGCTTTCTGAAGGGACTGGCTTGTACTCTTCCAGAATTAGATGAAAGCATACGAAGAAGATCACAGAGGAACACAGATTGCGACAGACAATCACAAAGCTGTGATTGACACAGATGTTCCACAGGGCGTATGAAATGCACCTTCACTCCATAAATCACCAGAATTGAAATCTACTGAACTTTCCTCTTAAAGAAATAAGTATTTGAAAATGCCATTACCCTGGGTTTTAGTAGTTATTGTATTATTATTTGCATGAAGCAGATTTGAAGTACCTCATGCATTTCATTTTCATGTGATTAATGTTGTCATGTGTGGTCCTTGGAGGGCAAGTGCAGTTCTCTCAACTTTCCATTGGAAGTCTTTCTTTCAGTAATATTTCTAGCCCTTAAATGATACTAGATGTCAGACTTTAAATCTATAGAATTATCCATCAAGGTAGATGTAAAGGAAGGGTCACAGTCTTCTCTTGGGAAGTACATGAGATGTGATTATTGATAAAATTTCACATATTGTAATACTTTTAAAACAATATATGGAAATAAGAATCTCAGCCTCTTGCCTTCAGTTTCAAAAGAAAAAAAATATTATTTTTAGGGGATGTAGGAGCACAAAATAATTTCTAGTGTGGGTGACATAGTTATTTTAAGAGTTATTTTTAATTTCTGCATTGTCCCTACTGAAGGGGTTATTGGAACAGGGAATTTAGAGGTGCTTAGTGTGTTGAGTATATGTCCATAAATATATGTATGGACACAGCTGGCCTACCACACATTTGTCCAGACACACAGTAACTCTGCAGCTTGAGGTTTAAAATAATGAGCTGAATGAGGCCTTTTCAATGAGCATAATATTTAAATGTTTCCGGTTCTTTTTACTAATAGGATTCAAACCACTTTGGCAAATTATCATGTTAAATTCCACGACTCTGAACCTGGCAACCAGATTTATCACCTGCAAGTTGCTGTTGAGTCCAGCACACGCTCACATTCACACTACACATTCACCACAGAGCTTGTTCTAGTTAAGATCCTATTAGCTGAATTACTTTGTAGCAAATTATAAACATCACCATGATTAGAGGGACCAAACATCTCCCTGTTAATTTCTGCAGAACAGTAGCTCTGAGCATCAAAGCTACCATTGCAATTACGAGGAAATTGGGTTGTTGCTCTGTATTGACAAGCAGCGCTATGAATAGCACAGGTGTGAATACCTGCTCTCCTGGGGAAAGCCAAACACAGCAGAAGAGGAGTCTCCATGGATCACACATGGGCTAACTGAAGGGACTGGTAATTTAAGCTACTTCCGAAGTAAATGAAATCAGACAAATTGTGAGGTGGATTTCACAACTCTTTAGGATGCTTCTATTTCATAATTTGCCGCGTGCGTGTAAACACCTCAGTTCCATTGGAAACGACAGTGGTTGTGAGAGTGGCATCCAAGGGCTAAATTTGGCCTGACATGTAATAAGTGACAAAACTACACCTGGGATAAAAGTGTTAGGAATACAAAATGCATCTCTCTAATAATTCCATCTTGCTTTTTCTGCTTCCCTACTGTCAGGGTATTTGCTGGAGTGGGAATCTCCTTGACACAGAGCAGATAAATAATGTTGTTCTCATAAATGAGCTGTTTAGAGTGCCTTGTTACACTGTGGTTTGGTTTTGATAGCTTTTTTTTTAATTTGGGCTATTCTGAACATCGCTTTCCCATATTGTAAATTACTGCAGTGACTTTCAGGTAAGTTTGCTAAAGGTGTATGTGGCAATTAGCTAAATCTGGTTAATGTCTTTGAAGCAAAATATGAGAAAAAAGTTGAGTTTGTGCTACCCTAGAAGGAGGGCATGGCTGGGTGTATTAGTGTTTGCTGTTGTTCAGAGAGTCAGAACTCTCTGCCAGACCTTTTGTAGCTCTTTCCTTTTTTTTTTTTTTAAATTTTTTTTTTCTCCCTGAAAATGTCTACTTTAAATGAACAAGCTGATTAGGAAAATTGTTAGCAACTTCACCCACTCTTTCACCAAACCCAGTTAAAGGATAAGGAAGCCTGCTGTATGAGGAAAGGCTAGGAGAAGTGGGTTTGTACAGCCTTGAGAAAAGAAGGTTTAGGGGAGGTCTTAACACCGTTCAAGTATTTAAAGGGTGCCCACAAAGAAGATGGAAGCTCCCTTTTTACAATGAGTCATGTGAAAAGGCAAGGGGTAATGGGTACAAATTACTCCCAAGGACATTCCAATTGGATTAGAGGAAGGTTTTTCACTATGGGAACAACCAACCATTAGAATAATCTTCCGTGGAATGGGATGGTTTCCTTGATGTTGGACAATTTTAAGATTCAGCTGGACAGAGTGCTGGGCCGTCTTGTCTAGAAGATGCTTTTGCTGAGAAAGGTTGGACCAAATGACCCATGAGTAGCCTTCCAAACTGATATTCTATGACTGTATGATTCTGGTGTTACTCATGCCCTGTCCCTATACAACTCACCATCTGGTTTCTTAATTTGCTGTAATCTCCAATTTTAAATACATTTCTTTTCTGGATCTTGAATTAGGGAGCTGCTTATTGCAGGTCTACAATTAGGGAACTCTGTATTGTCTGAGTAAGAATGCAGGGGGAAAACGTGGAAAGGATATTTCTTAGTTTTATCAGTCTATATTGCTATATTTATATACTTTTTATTAAATTGTAATTTTGAGAACAGTAGTTTTTATTTTTCCCTGTAAGTCTGGAAGTATGAATTTTCACAGGGGCATTTGAAATGAAAAAGATTATAAAAATACAGTAACAATAATTATTATTTTTGGTGGTTTTAATCATTAGTATAATGCCAGCAAGGTTCAAAAAAAAAAAAAACAAACCCTTCAGCCCTGACACAAGCAATGATACAAAATACGTAGCAAATGAGCATAATGTGTTTTTATTTTATGTTAGATCAGTTACTGTACAGAATTAATGTTTTAACTCACATTTGTGCGTCTGCTGATAAATGAATACCTTAGACTGATCATTATGTGACAGCTGCCTTCAAGGACAAACACAAAGGCTTGTCATAGGTCTCAGCACGCTGATGTAATGCTGCAAAAAACATCAGGAAATCGTGAACAAATAAATAACTGGAGCCCCATCATTATGATAGTTAATGGCTTTAGGGATGGCACTAAAGCAGACAATATGGTCAGAATGAAGTCTCCATCTGTGTTGTTGCTGTCAAGGGAAATAGTTTTACATCATTTCTTGTCTCTCTTTTGGTCCCTGTGACAAGTAGTCCGTGAGGTGTTCAGACCCTGCACTGAGCTAACTAATGAAAGATGATAGGATGGGAATTGATAAGTGAATTTACCTTCACTGTAAACCCTGCAACGTCAGATGGCAACTCCCACTCTTATCCTTTTTCTAATCTTCCTTTTAGTATGGTGGCCCTGAAAACCTTCACACACAATTCTGAAATGTCATTTTCGCAGTGATTCAGAAGTGATCAGAAAGGCAACCAAAATGACATAGAGAGCATGGCTAAATTAATGGGCTGTCAAAAAAGTATTCTCACTTGGAAAGATTTCAGGCTTCTCTCAGATCTGATGTTAACCCAGAAAAAATCTTGACAAAACTGAATTCTGTTAATTTTCAATAGAAAAGTTGGAGTTTCTTTATTAAAAGTTTTGCAATATATTTTTGGCTCATAAATAGATTGTTTGTGTTTATTCCCTATTCTGGGGACAGGCAAACCCTAGCACAGTTCTGATGCCTGATCCCAGAGAGAGGTCAAGAGGGTTACTCATGTGAGTGAAGTAATATACAAGCTTAAATGTGAGCACAGTGGGAGACACGGTTTAATGATCAGGTTCACTCTGACTAAGAACTTTAAATGCTCATTTGAAATAGTCCAAGCTGTCTGGAAAAAAAAAAAAACACAGCTAATTAAACAAATATCCTTTGACAAGCAGCACTTGCCTCTCAGTCTCAACAAGGCTGTGTTGCAAGGTTGCTGATATATCTGAAAATTACTGTGTAAAAGGTATCTTGGAGGTAAGGTCTTATGATAGTTTTAGGCACCAATTAAAGCACAGAGAAGTAAAATCTCACCAAGCAAGGACAAAAAAATCTTTTTAAAATTGCATTTATGTTTTCAAAATTAGGCTTATATTTTAAAAAACTTTCAGGCTGTCTAATTTATTGTATTTTGTTTCAGTCTAATTTTTGTGGTTTGGGAGTGTAATTCAGGATTATTCCTTTTTACAAGACCACCTTCATTATTCTATAAACGTAGTAGAGTACGATTCTGCTTTTGAACTGACTTGATGGTGTAAAGAAGTGATGGCTTAATCCTTCCTCTTCTGAAATGTGTGTTTAGACTGCCTATATTACTAACTTGCATCACTTTGTCTTAATTTTCATGGTATCTAGTGTTATGTCCTACATGTTCTGCAATATTCAAGCTCAGAGCCAATATCATTGAATCACACCAAAGAGCTCATGTCCTTCCTAAATCCTTAAGCCTGGTTGGTTGGGTAAACTCTGAGTGGGTGCTTAACAGTTTTGAAAATAATATATAATATGCAATTATATCAAGTCGTGACTCATATCTTACTCTATACTAACTACAGTCGCCAGAAGGACAACCAGGCTTGAATGCACATGGATTGTGGATGGGGTGAGTTCCTGTCAAGGGTGACTCTGAGAAGAGGAGAGAAAACTAGCTGAGGCTTTAGAGATGCACAGCATTTTATAACACAAGGTGACAAGAGTCCTATCAAATATGATCAAACGAGTATCAGTTTCTACAGGTTCATAAATAGAGACTTAAACTTGTTCACCTTGATCTAAGTCACCTAACTGAACAAAATTTAAAAAGGTGCCTCATTTGCCTTTTCTTCAATAAAGAAAGTTGTGTATAAGGAGGGCCAAATGTTAAAGAAATGTCTAAGGTTCTCTTACTTGTTTGATGTTGGTGTGAAGGGGAGGAATTGAGAACAGAACAAAGAGAGCTGTAAACTTGAACACTTTAAATAACCTCATTAATCATTTAGACTGTGAATCAGGGCATATTACCTGAGGTTTTTCAGGTAAAGGACTGGAGCTAGATCTTTGTCATACTTTTTAATTTTTTTTTCTTTTCAATAGTGAAAGTGAAAATTAGAAGTAAATGTTGTCTTGAAATGATTTGCTAAAAAAAAAAAAAATAATTTTTTGGGGGCAAAAAACTCCAAACAGTACTGTGGAAAATGTTCAGCTAGAATCTTTTAGATGCACAAACATTTTTCCCCATTCTTGGGGGTGGGGAGCAAGGGGTGCATATATTCTGAATTTCAGGACTAGAGTTTGTGAGAAGTTACTAGCTCTCAGTAAATGAAAATCAGCTGCTCCCTTGGCTCCACAAATAGTTTAAGGGAGTAGGAGTTTATAGTCTCCCAAACCTTGTATTTTTGGAAGAATGAGTCAGTCCTCCTACAAATGTCAAAACAATTAGCTATGAGTGTTTTACAGTGAATTTTCTGGATAATAAAGGCCACATATTTGATATAAACATGGAAGAATTAGTTTGCATACTTTAACATATGGTTTGACTGACCAGAACAGTACAGAAAAATGATTAAGGAGTATAGGTAGGGCTTAGTTCGATCTCTGAGATCAAGGAGGCTGTAAGTAGTTCTCAGTTGAGTCTGTTCCATGTTCTATTCAAAAAAAGTAATGCTTAAGTCATATCTGACAAATTTAAAGCAATGTCTTTGTGCTGCTTCTAGTTCGCCTCTTGCAATATGATTAGATGTGTGCTTCGTCTCAGTTTGAAATGTATCCCTTCCACACTGGCAATTCTGCAATAATGAATCATGTAAACATGGAAGTTTACAGCCAAATTGGATGATGACCACAGAGCTGCCAACTTCTGCTAGAAAAAACGTATTCTCTCCTTGCTATTCTGAGCTGCTGAAATAAGCAGTTGTGCACCTGCCTTGTTTCTGTCCTGTATTTGTGCTTTCTCATTCCATAATGATTTTTCATGTAAGCCATGGGAAGTTTAGTTTCTCCAGTTTCATTGTGACTCAGATCCACACCCCCAAGCCAGGTGATGGAGCTCTGCATGGGTGCGATGCAGGGCTTCTGGAAAGGTGGAATGAGACCCATCTGTGTGTTCCAAGCTCCAGCCATACCACCCACAGGTGCTCACACTGTGTGCTGAGACTGCTGCAGGAAGATGCACAAACCACGTGCAGCTTCTGTCTGAGCTTTCCTTGTCTGAGACTGCAGGCACAGGCTCTGTAAAGAGGGATGAGAATGGCTCTACAGTCACTTTCATCACACCCTCTGCTTCCAGTGCTCATAAGAGGGACAAAATTATTCCTCCAATATGCCTCCACAAACATCTTTGTATAGAGTAAGTAGGGTTTAAAAGTCACTTGCTTTCCACGTGTCCAGAAATTTCAGCCAAGACTTCCATGACCTGAGTCTCCTGATTACAAATAATTATATGGTTTAGTTTAATACTTCTTTTTGAAGACTTTGGGTGTTCCCTGTTTTGTCTTGCAATACATTTATTTTGTTTGGAATACTATACCTAGTCTGTAATTTTTAATAACTGTTTTCTGTTTTTGGAAACTAGATTTTATGCCATGTTCCACCCTTCTCTCTTTTCTTCTGACTTTTAAAACAATAACTCTTCATCAGCATTCACTTAAAATCTGCTTTAGTGTTTACAGAAGTAGTTTTCTAAGGTGTCTCTGAGAAAGGCATGTCTTATATATCATTAATATTAAATCAGGTTTTATATGATATGTGATATTTATTTTAGTCAAAACAAAAACTATCCCATTTTTAACCTTTAGAGAAGCAGAAATTCAGTGATCTTCCTGTTGTAAAACAGCACCACAAAGTTATCTGGACGTTTTTGAATTTTAAATATGCACTCATAATTAACCTAGGTGTAACCTAGGTAAAGATTTCTGTAGTGCATATTTCAGTTAATTGAAAAAGGTAAACTATTCCTACTGCGAAGAATTTCCAATAAACTGTATTGTTCCAGCTATTTAAAAAAAACCAGGCCAGACAATGACAAACAAACTCAAAGTGTGCATACATTAACCACAGAATAATCACAGACTCAATTAGGTTGGAAAGGACCTCTGAGATCACTGAGTCCAACCTCTGACGAACCACCACCACGCCATCTAGACCATGGCACTGAGCGCCACATCCAGTCTATTCTTAAACACCTCCAGGGATGGTGACTCTGCCACCTCCCTGGGCAGCCCATTCCAGTGTCTCACCACCCCTTCTGTGAAGAAATTCCTCCTGATGTCCAACCTACACCTTCTCTGGTGAAGCTTGAGGCCATTTCCTCTTGTCTTGTCACCAGCTGCTGGGAGAAGAGGCTGGCCCTCACCTGGCTACAGCCTCCTCTCAGGCAGTTGTGGAGAGTGACAAGGTCACCCCTCCTTTTCTCCAGGCTAAACACCCCCAGCTCCCTCAGCTGCTCCTCACAGGACATGTGCTCCAGACCCTTCCCCAGCTTTGCTGCCCTCCTCTGGACACGCTCCAGCACCTTAGTGTCCCTCTAACTGAGAGTGTATTAAGCATAGTCTGTATGCCTTTTTTTAAAGTCACTCTGTGTTGGTTGGAATATTTTGTGGTGTTTTTGGATAATAAAAACAGCAATATTTTTAGACATACACAAAAAAGGGAAAAAAAAATTTCATAGTGATTTTGGAAATTATTAGCATAGAAGATAATGGTGATATTGAAAGCTTCATTAGGAGAAACAAAATAAAGCAGAAACCAAAGGAGTATATATTAGAAGATGAAACAATTGCTTTTCCATGAAGTTGGGTTTTGCTTGAGATGAAAAAACACCTTTAAAAGAGACCAGGAAAAGAAGGCATCTGAATGCACATAATGGATTATATTTTTTTTGACAGAAAAGGGAATGGTTTAGGTTTGTCAGAGTAAATATAGAGATTTCATTTTATTTCCTGCTACTTAATGTTAGTCTAGTGCTTTCTTAAAAAGGTATTTTCTTTTGCTGGACATGCAATTAGAAACACAGCAGCCACATATTTGGCTTTTGTAAGAAAAAAGGTAAACAACCGGTGAGATATTGCTTTCTCTATCGTTTTAGGTATTTGTGAAAGAGATTAAATATGTCCTCTAATTTCCAAAGCCTTTGGGCACTGAAATATGGCATAATTAATTTTAATTCTTTGACTTAATACAGAAATAAAACAGCTTTAATAGAATGGTTAGCAGATACTACAACTCACATGGGTTTATATCTTCTGAGTGAACTCTGATTTTTCTTTTTTTTCAATGATGTGCTTAAATTTTATCTGGTTCCCCACATCTATTATTTAAGTTTGATACACAAAAATAAAGTCCCCTACCAAAAAAATACCTCACATATATATTGGCTTTCTCATTCCTGTAATTTATTCATTTGGTAAGCCAACTTCTCACAAGGTTATGGATTTAAAAACAACCCACCAAATAAAAGCCCCCAACAACAACAAAAATGCCCACAGTAAAACCAGCAAGAACCAAACAATAGCTGGCTCAGGTTTGTTTTTGCTGGGTTACACAGTAAGTCTTGTGTAGGCTTTATTTGTTTTAAATTTCGTGCCTAACAATTTCTTAGCCAAACAACCTTGACAGTGTCCCCTTAACGTATTCATAGCAACACACGGAGGCATCACAGTGAATTTATTTACATCTCTAAGTATTTCAGAGGCCTACAGCTTCTTCACAAAAATCTGTGCTGAACTTCAGAGTAGGCTTTACTGTCCATTTGGATTGATTGATTGATGGGCCTGTGAGCCCAGTTACTCTTCTGACAAGCTGTGCTCGCAGGAGCTTAGTCTGGGTAAATAAACTGGGCAGTGAAGTGAGAAGTATGTGACTTTGTAGTACGCTTTGTGCAAGCAGACTATTGTTTCACCTCGAGATTACCTAGAATAGATCAGATTGGCACTTTTTGGAGCTGGACATCACTTAACCTGGCACACTGGAATAGAGAGAACAGTTGCTGATTGCTTTGAAATGAGCTTGTGTTAACCAAGCTATTAAATGATAATTAATACAAGATTGAGAAATAATTTGAATTCATGAACTCATCAGGCATTATTTAGATGTGAGTTTTTTCATTAGCATTTATATTTGCTTTTCATGTGTACTACAGACAGGTTCCATTTCTTTTTGTGTCAGCAGTCATTGGTGTCATGGTTAATACTAATCTTGGACTCATAATGACTCTCTCCATCTTCAGGTCTGCTACGAGCAGTCTGGAATCTTTGACTAGGTTGATCTGTGAGCTCCTTTTAGGCAGTGCCATAAAAATGTAAAAGTCCTGCTGTGTTTAATTAAAACAGAAGCATCAGTATCTCTTATGTACAACTGATGGTATTTTCTTTTAAATTGAGAGGAAGATATTGCAAAGCTGGTCCAGATCCTCAGCTGATAATTTACATTTATTAAGGGTCTGGCATAGTGAGTCTGACTATGGAATTATGATTACATTTATTTTTTTAGTTAATGCACACAGTTTGAATTAGGTACTTCAGCCATTGCACTGTGTTTCAGTAATGAACATGATCATTGATAACTACAAATTACAGCTCCAAATAAAAGACACATTCATATCCTTCTTCAGGCTTTATTAAATTTTTCTGACATTTAGAAAGCACAGTTTGCTTTCCTACTGTTATGCATTAGAGTTTTGAGAGAACTCAAATGAGATAGATTTGCACTGTGCATAATCATGGTTTGGGGAGCAATATATTTGGGGAATCAATTTAGAAGTAATTCTTCTGAATGGCACCCTTCAAATGAGGGTGTACTTGCACTGTGTATGTCAAAGATCCAGCTTTGCTTTTTCTTCTTGTTATTGCCAGAATTATTTTTCTGCTCTTTTCCTAAAGCGTGAAGCATGCAGAGTTTTCCTTGGCATTTGCCTTTTCTGCTCAGGGCTCATTCGTTTCAATGAGATGTCCTCATAGCACCATGAAGACTTTGGGAGATAAGATGCTGTGGAGATACAAACTAGTAGGGGAATCTCTAAGCACTTGGCCCATTACCTGGGATGTGCAGAGGGACTAATTCTGGCTAAGGCAGGCAATGGAAGGACCCCTGTGGCATGGTAGATGCAGTTTAAAGTTGAGTATTGCTCATAAAAGAGAATAACTGAAGTTAAAACTTCATTTGCTGAATTTATGCAATTTCTTGGGGCCAAAACTCTTTCAGAGGGGTGCTGCAAGCGCACCTAGAAAAAGTCCAGGTGTTACTTTAGATTGTTTCAAGACTCCCACCTGGTCAGAAGGTCAAGAAATCACAGTATCAGCCTATATTCTCTGCTCTTTTTGAACCAGACAACCTGTATCAATAAAGAGATTGTTATGCAGAGACTTGTGAGCTAAAGCATTTATATACACGAAAGAGAACTTGATTCTTGAGAAGTCGTCTGGTTTATTGCTTCTGCTTCAGAGTAAGGTCAGTAGTGTGTCAGATGCTGACAAACGCTTGTCCTATATTTTATTTGAAATGCATGATAATGGAAGCTCTATATCTTTCTCACATCAGCTCTTCTATTGGTTTGCTGTCCTTGTCCATAGAGAGCTTTCCTGGAAATATCCTTATATCTTCTTTTCTGAAGTTCAAGCCTACTTTGCACTATGTTCTGTCCCTCATGAGTATCTAGAGCGATCTATTCCCTTTTCTTTTTTACACTCCGCCTTCGCAGTCTAGTAATATTCTTTCTTTCATGCTTTGCTTTTCTGGACTAAAAGCCAGCTCTTTCAGCTCTCCCTTGTGGGTTCATAGTCTCTTTTCAGTACTTTGTTTGCCACCCTCTGTGCATGTGCATCCCTCTTGTAGAGTATGCCCAAAGTAAGGCACAGCGCTGAAATTTTGCTCTGCTTGTGCTATAGAGTGCAAGAAGGCATTTCAAGTGTCTTGCAGCTGCCAGTGATGGTGTTTGTCTCATACCATGGTCTGAGAGTGTTGATTTAGTTTCACCTTGTACTCCGCTATGCTTCTGCCTCATTGCTTGTCACCCTCAGCAGATAATTCTTGCCTAATGGTATCATTAAATGGTCCTGTTTGAACTGAATTCTGATTTTTCTCAAATAATTTATCTAGCTTCTCAGCAGTGCAAATCCTGTCCTTCAGCACACGTGTTTCTGCTTAATGTGGCACTATGTGCAAACTCAGTATTCCAATATTGTGTTATTTAAAGAGAAAATGAGGGGGGGGAAAAAAAACCTTTGAATTTGGCAGTGATAGGCTGAACAGGTGAGGCTGACTGTTGAACACCAGCAGTAGCTCAGACTGCCAGTCTATTTTAACAACTGAGTAAATCAGCTGCTGCTGAGCCTGGGGAAAAGGGAAGCAGCCAAGTGTGCAAGCCCAGTCTGCTGTTGCAGCTTTGGTCTGATGGTATAGAAAATAAAATGTACAAGAGAAGGCAAAGAAATATTTATGACTTTTCATTAGAATCAAAGTGATTACCAATTTAATCCTATTAGGGTGATAATAATGAAAATAAATAATATTTTGCACTCATTTGGACATGAAATTAATTAACCCCCTGAAAAGTAGGCAGTGGAAGAGGATTTGTAGAGAGATTCTGAACTGTAAGGATATGCCATAAATTACAGCTGAAGTAAATTTTACTTACTGAAAAGGAATTATTGGGGTACTAATTTTTTAAGGCAATGGTCTTAGTTATTACTGCAGTTCACTCATTAATTAAAACACCATTGAGAAAATTTTATATTATCACAATTTAAAATGTGTATTTTTTTCTTTTTTCTTAGGTATTTCTCTGCATTTTTATTCATAAAGGAATCTGCTGATATTTTCTTTGTCCATTTTAGGGACCAAAAATCTCGCCCAGAACACCACTGAAGAAGTGGTGACTAATATACAAATCAACAATTATTAATAGTTTATTATGGAATAAATAGTAATTTTGAAAAGCTACTCCTACGCATAAGAATTAAAAAGATTTTTTTGCTTGTCTCATGAAGCATACATGAGGTTTTCTAAGGGGGTTTTCTACAGGGTTTTACCATCTGCCCTCAGTGAGTGGCATCACTCTGTTGTTTTGGCTAACCTGACCCATTTTCCTGCTGCTCTTTCCCAGAACTCTTTCTCGTTTCCATCCTGTCCCCACCCAGTGCTGGCTGCCCGACACACTAGCATAGCCATGCAGCCCAGGCTGTGCTGATCTTTTTCTCCTCTAAGAACAGGGGGCACTGGTTCAGACTGGTGCTCTGTTCAACCTGGAAGCTGATCTCCAGCAGTGTCCATAAGCAGGCATGATAGAGAAGTATAGGGCAGTCATGTACACTTTCTGATTCTTTCCAAATCTCTAGCTGGGTTCAGCTGAGAAATTTCCTGGCCTTTTCATTGCTCAATTACTAGTCTGCTCTGAATCTTTCTTCTTTTTACTTCTGCTGTGTTCCCCTGACCCCTATGAATTGCACCCACACCGTCCTGTCATAGAGATCTACAGCCTGATGCACAGAACCACCTCCTCCTGTTTGTTTTGAGTCTGTTCTTCCTGCTTTATTGGACAGCCCGTATTTTATCCAAAATTTTGTAGCTTTATATAGCCCCAAACCATCATCTCCTTTCCTGACAGGATGTTCATCATTCATGCCTTGTATGGAAGCTGTTCATTACTTTTGACAATAGCTGTAAAACTTGAATAAAGCTTATCACCTAGTTCAGTCTTGTCCACGTGACCATAAATCTGTTCAAAGAACCCTCATGAGGTTTTTAAGGTGGGATTTCTGTTTAGGAAATCCATATTAGGTCTTCCCAAGATTACATCATTCATCCAAATGTCATCAGATCTGTAGCAGAAGCCAAACACTCAAACAAAGCTATATGGTAGCTGAATCTCTATAATATAAGCAGCCTCTACTTACTGGCCTTAGACACTTGCCAGGCTTAGAGTTCAATAGCTCTTGATGTTCCTCCTCCACCCTACACCAAACCCCTATTTTAAGGCTGGAGATACATTTGACGTCTTTCAGCCTTTGTGTACCAAAAAAGTTGGCTCCATAAATTCTCTGAGGAACATTCTCTAGCAGATGTTTGCTCAGGAGGTTCTAGAAGAAGGGATGGATACTTCATCAGGGGACAGTTATTGACCCATAAATTATTTACCTCTTCTGAGAATCCCATGCAAGGTATTTATGTGACATCTCCCTTGAGTACATGAAGATCACTGAAGTAACCCCAAACAAATGTGTTTTCTGTCAGCACATTTGGCCTTTCACTGGGGATAGTCGGTAACACAAAGCCATTATCATATTGTTTAGGCCTGGAATTTAAAACCATGCAGATTCTTGGGTCTTTCCTGGGATGGTTGGCTCACTGATGAGGTTTAACCTCGATACTGCTGTAAATGTGTTGATCTATTCTGACAGTAGCACTGTTTACTATTTCTTCACTGAATAGTTTGTCATGGTATTACAGTACTCCAGTGATTGTTTTCCTGTCACCAGGTTTTTGATATGCTTAGTAAATCAGTGTCTTTATTTAGAGATAGACATTCCCAGTTTATTTTTAGCCTTCTAGCATTTGTGTAGATTTGTTTACCTCCGTGTTGATTCTTTGCCTGGTTCTCCTTAAGTGTCACTCCATTTGCATTTTACTTCCTCTTTTTCTTCAACTTGCAGCCTAGAGATGAAGATTTTTAGCATATTCTTTGTTCCAAGAGTGTTCCTAAATCATATGGTCTTTCCTTGTTGCTCACTTTTCACTGAGACCGTTCCTGGTTTCAAGTGAAAGCAGTTTAATTTCTTTACCGTTTAGTATCTGTATCTTCCCTTTGGAGTCCTTTTCTCCCCTCATTTTTTGTCCCCACTGTGCAGATAGCAGGTAAGAAGTAGAAAGAAGCCTGAATACTGTAGAAATCAGGTCACATAAATAAAAGGAAATGCAATATTAACTGTAAAATTTATTTAAATTGAGCATAATGAAGGTGAAAAACGAGCAGAAGTAATACCATGGGTGTCACAATTTCTGTTAATTCCAGAAAATTTATCTCAATCAGATAAAAGCCTTAAAAAAAAGGTATGGTGAAAGAAAAAAAGGCAAACCACAAAGTTTCTGCTTGTGAAACTGTAGATATCTCAGCATCTTGTGAGGCACGTACACCCTAATTCAACAAGGTTCTTAAACTCCTGCTTAATTTAGAAGGCTTAGATGATTTCAAGAGTATTCTGCTATACACTTAAGTTTAATGCATATTTAAGTATTTAAGTGAAGCAGGATCCTTTTGGAACAAGCTGGGAAGAGAGATGAACTTGAAAAATTATGAAACAATATGGGCGAGAAGCTTCTAGAGATATCCCACTTGAATGAACATAAAGCATGAAGGGAACAACCTGTAGAATATAAATTACTAGAAAGAAATCATTAAGGAAAAAAAAAAAGGTATTTTAGCTTGTGAATTGGTTATATAGTAATTAGATTATATAATAACTAATTATGCCCAGAAAGAGTAGACATACAGAAGGATTGGAAGCCAGTATAATGGTAAATAACTCACATATCTAATTTAAAAAATTAATAACCAAGGACTTTATAACATATACTCAGTGTGAAATATATTAAGTGTATTATTAATGATACTTTCCCATAAGGTGCATAAAATTTTTATTGTATAATATATTACATGCTTTCTCACTGTAGAAACTTGTTTCTTCTTATATTTTCTTGCTGGACTTCTGCTGAGGTCCAGCAGATACTGCCATTGTTTTGATTATTGTCTTTTCTGTCCTACTGCAGAATTAAGATTAGAAAGGGCTTCAATGAATCCTGTAGGATCAATAGTTTTGACTACATGAGGATTAAAGTGGAAGTTACCCCAAATAAAGACCATAGATAATTTAAATAACCACAACAAGAGAAGTTGTCTTGCACAGATAAATAAATAGATAAATAGAATCAATGTCATGCCCCTTATTTTACAAGCCATTCTTACACAACAGAAAACTCATATTAAGGGGTGCTGACTTTGCATATTTACTAAGCTTTTTTTAATCTAGAGGTAGATCGGACCATAACTTCATGGCTCTCTTTCCTCACAAGAGAAGGTTTTCTGGTAAAACTGCTGGAATAATATACAGTAAGCCAGTTTGAGCTTTGCATAAATCATGCAAATGCTTGTACAGGAGAAGAACAAAATATACATGTTCTAAAAGTATTAGAGCATCACTGAGCAAGGAGATTTTTGGAGCTGCCCTTGGCCTTTAGGGGGCTCTTGCCGCTTAATCTTCTTTCTGCCAAAAAAGCTTTCCATTAAAAATACTGAAAATTGTGTCAACTGTTTGTTTCTGCACATCATTGGAAGCTGCAGCTTTGTCTTGAGAGATAAGACATGACTTCCCACAAACATCTGTCTCTCCCTGAAGAGCAAATCCTCATATCTAGGAAATACTGGCCTTCAACATAAGGGATTACAGGCAAAATCCAGACCAAAAAATCCTCTGTCATCTTTCTGAGTAGAGAACTACTAAAATACCTTGTGCAGTTTGGTTTTGTGCTTGTTTGCCTCACACGTGTACTAGTGGTCGTTGAAATGCCACTCCAGCTGTAAGATTAGTAGGCTAGGGAACAGATTTCACTGCAGGGTCAAGTGACTTAAAACTACCACAGTGTTTTATATGCCACTAGAACCCTGATGAGGTTCAATTATAGGCTCATAGGTCAGAATTTTCTTGTTTGCTATTTTTTTTTTAATCTGATGTTATCTATAGATTCAAATCCAATACTGCATACAGTCTCCAGCTCCTCCACTGCTCTGACTGTAATCCTATTTCTGCTCCCTTTGCATCAGTTCCATGCTTGTATCCCTTTCAGCTTGTATCCCTTTCAGCAGGGCTGCACAGGGCAGCTCCATTCATGCATCCTTCAGCTGCAAAGGGGCAAGGGGTGAGAAACGGGACAAGATCTGTTCAGTACCATTTGCATCTAGTCACTCATGGATCCATAGACTTTCTGGGGAACATAATATCCATCTGCTGAGATTGGAGCAGCAGGACTCTTGAGGTTCAAATTGAAGCTCTGAAGGTGTTTTCTGCTGCAACTTTAAGAATTTCTGCTACCTGACTCAACCACGTCATCTTTTCTGTGGTCCAGCCTAAGGTCTGGCTCCCTTCTCCCCCGACATAGTCCTTTGTCTCACCGGGCTGTCTTCCTCTTTTGGTAAAACAAGTTTGTGTATGCATCTCTGTTCCACCATTCCTCTTCTCTGTGCTCCTTTTGGTTACATATGTACCAGCTACTTCCTCTCTTAATACCAGGAGTTTAAAGGAAACTAAAATCAATTAAAAGGGGGATAGACTTGGGCAAGGATTTGGTGTAACAGTTTCAGCTTAACTAACCAAGGTTAGAGGAACATCTAAGGACAAGAAACAGATATATCTGTTTCAGTTGTAGTGAGAAGGAGACCAAGATGTATGACTGTGTTGCTGTAAGAAATATAGAAGCAGGGAGAGATGGTTGAGAGAAGGATTTTCAGTTTAAAGAAGGAAAATTGGAGAAAATAGGAATAATGCAAAGAGTGTTATGTCAGTGAGAAGATGGACTGATGGGAATAAACAATTGATACCATATAGGAGAAGAAAGAAGCAGGCTTTCAAATGAATGAGTCTGCATGTACTGAACCTGGGTAGAGCACTCTGTTTCCTCAGAAAGAAATTACCGGAAAAATTCTATGGGAGTACTTGACTCGTGGGTGAGGAAATTTGGAAACTGAAGCATCTTTTAGAGGACCTGGAAGAGAGGCTGAGAAGTAACAAAAAGTTATTCTGGCTCTTCATAAACTCATCAGCTTCTGGTAGATGTGAACTGGCTGCCTTCTGCACTGAGAGGAGGGTGACCAAGCTTCTATCAGCTCTGCAGCAGAAGATGGGGGAAAAAGTGGAATTAAAACGGCACCAGAAAAATTTGTTAAAGTGATAATACTTGAAATAGCACCCTTGCATTAGCAGGGAAGAGTATCTGATCGTCCAAAAGGTCCCTCCTGGCTGCAGCTTCCTAAGTTCACTTTAAAGCCTTAATAAGACTTTAAGAAAATGGTACAAACCAGCAAAGGGTACCGAGTAAGCTTTTAATACAGTCTAGTCTTTAAAAAAATAGTTGGCTGTGTTTTAAAGGTGGAAGCAAGACCATTTTATCTTGTTGCTATGTAATGCTGACTTTGTGGATACAGAAAAGGTTTTCATTGTTTTCAGGAAGCACAATGCGTCTGAAAAACTGAATTCCTGCTTGGGTTTTTAGAACATTTGCATAAATGGGTAAGGTTTGAACTGTAAAATACTTCTGTCCTGTTCTTTCTTGAGAAATCCTTTCTGAAATTACAGAAAAAGAGAAATGCAATCTCTATAGACTGAGAAGAATGCATCTCAATTATAATAAAGGGTAACCTAATATTCCAGGTTGAAAAGCAGCCTTTGACTGCTTTTGACTCATAATGCTCTTGAAGCAAAACTGTTTATAACCTCAACAAAAACACTCTAAGAAAGTATCATGCTATTAAGTTATTAATACAAAGGCTTTAATTTTACTGAAAAATATGTTTTTTTCCTGTCCTACTGAGTCACTGTTAAAACAAAGAATCAATATACTTTTGTAAACAAAGGTTGCTCTTCTGATATCACTTACAACATATTATCACGTGCATTAAAGATTTTCTTAGGATTCCATGTATTTTGCTGGATTTTAACTCAGGTATTTACTCAAATGGAAGTCAGAAATACCTTCCTAAAAATCTAGAAAAAAACCACCTGGTATTAAAAAAACTGGTATTATGCCAGTGTGAAGCAAACAATGAGCTTGATTTACAGTGGAAGCTAGACCTTGCTGCCCTAGCTTTTCTAACTCTCCTACTTCTACTCTACAAACAGTGTAGCTTGTGGGCTAACCCTTACGTGGGGAAAGTACACAAGGTTAGATTATTGCATCCTTTGAAAGTCACACCTAGATTCCCAGTGGCTTCAAAAAACATCTCACAACCGTATGAGTATGGAAGTTGCGAGATCAGTTGCCCCTAGCTACAGTTATCATGTACCTGGAAACTCTCCTCCTAAAATTTAAGCAGAACTTCTGAAGAAAGTCTGCATTTTTGGAGCTGGCTTCCCCATGTAATGTTTGGCCTGGCCACTTTTTCATGGTGGCTGTAGTGCTGGCAGCAAGGACATGTGTACCTTATGCCTGGCATATACCTGTAAATGGGCCGTGTGTTGTACTCCTTAAAACTGATGCCTTGTGAAGGCTGACCTAGAACAGAGGCTGGGCAGAGCTAAAGAATAAAGTAAGTATTTATTAAAAGGCTTCAATGGATCCACCTTGGGCAGTACAAGAGCCCAGCCAGGGCTACACCCAAGATGAACCCAAAATGGTCACAAAATGGACGACTGGTCACGAGGTCTCTCACTTTTATAAGTTCTGGTCCATTTGCATATTGTCCAATTGTTAATTGTCCAGTTGTTAATTGTCCAATTACAGCTTTAGCCCATGAAGTCCCATCCTTCTTGTTTTTCTCTCTTCCTTCCACCATTGTTTATGCTCTTGGGCCTGAAATTTGGATCGGTTGTCTTTGGTATCAAGCTAGAAAAGGAATTGTTTTGTCTAGCTACTCTGTGAAGGAGCTTACTATTCCCCTAATATGAAGCTCAGAACTACACACTAAAGCAGTACAGAATCTGAAAAATATAAAAGCTAAAACCTGAGGCATCAACACAGGTATGGTGCTTTTTGGTTCATGCCTATAGACAGAACCGTTATACCAACATTCCAAAAGCAGTGGATACATTTCTGTAATTGCTAGAATTAATAAAAAAGCAAAATAATTATTCATTTACAAGAGGAATGTGGAAGAGGACACTATGACAAGAACTAGTCTGTGTATATTATTATTTTCTATTCTTGGTATTGTCTAATGCTGACTTTGTGCAGGAATTTTTATCCCTTTCAATTAAATGCCTGGAGAAGCAGAGAGGTTTAAATGTTCCTGAATTACTCTGAAGATGTTTCCTGTAATTACGTAGGGTCTGGTTTGCCAGTGCAGAGTGTTTTGACAGTACATTTCTGCCCAGCTGCCTTCATTTTCAGTATCTGCCATGACAGAGATTGCATGTTCTCTTTGCTCAGTATTTGCACCATGCACTTTGGATTTTTAATCCGGAACAGGGAATCATTTCCTCTGTCACTGCATATCACACTGGTAAATGAATAACACCTTTCTGCAAAAGAATATTAGAGAATTAACTGTTTTAATATTGTCTTTTTACAAAAAGAGTTGCAAGATTGAAAAAAGGAGATAAGAAATCTTTCCTCACTTTATTTCAGTATAAATGAATTTCAGAATACATTAATTCATTATTGGGGTGGTTCTCAATAAACCGAGATGGGGGTTCGCCCAGACTTGCCCTATATCCAGATGCTGGCCAAGCGGCTGCTGCTGAGGGGTTTGTCCTCAGAGGAACCACGGCTGGCTAGGTGCTGCAGGCTGCTCGGCCAGGCGTGTGGAACAAGTCCAGGCTTGTCTTGTGCCTGGAGCTGCCCCTTGCAGGGTCCGCACCTCAGGTTACCTCAGCTGAGTCCTCTAGACTGTGGTGAAGAAGGAGCCAGACCCGGGGAGAGGTTTTTCAGTCTTTATTCCAGTTCCAGTCAGTAGCAGGTTCTCCCCTGTGATGTTCCTGCTGGCTCACTGGCTCTTCTTCTGACCATGTGGCCACCTAGCTTTTATACTGGGGGAAGGGGCATGGGAAGGAACAGGCATGGTACAGGTGAGTCAGGTAACATGCAGAGAGACTGCTCTAAACCAATCCAGTCCAATGTGTTTTATACTCTTGCTGTCTGGTGATGGCTTTTCTATTAGCCTTTAATGTATTTCAGATTCATATTCATTTTTTCATCACTGAAAACCAAAATGCCATAAAGAAACTGCTGAGATTCCACTGATTCCATCCTATTCCTTATTGCTTTCTTTCAAAGGAATGACCTCTTACACTTCAGCAGAGGGCTTGTGAAGAGTAGATACCTTTTCTAAGACAAAGAGGCATTTTTAAAACATAGAAATTAACTGAATTGCCTCCCAGTGCAAGCAATATGACTGCTCTGTGCTGCCACAGGTTTTGTGAAAACTAAATTGATAAAATGCTAGCATCGTTTAAGCCAGTTTCTGAGAGGACAACTTTTACATACTCAGAGTTGTGTTTCTTACGAAAAATTGCATTCAGGTTGAACAGAATGAACGTCTTTATCTGATGTGAACAGATAGAAGAAAGATGATTGAAAAACAATGAGGAATTTCTCCCACAGAAAATGGCTTCTTGATCTGTGAAAACAACAGGCTCCTAGTGAAGTGCAGTCAAGGCTTACAAACACATTGCCATGGTACACCAAGTTTGAAATCCCAGCTGACATTTCAGATGGTATTTAGAGTTATGACAAATCTGATTTATTTGAGTCTCTCTCCAAAGCTGCCATAAAAGAAATGCTGATTTGGTGACTTATTAGTCATGGCACCTTCAGACAGCTTCTTTTTCCAGTTATGGAAATTGCTATGAGATCTATATGCTCTTTTATGTACCATAGGTTAATATTTTTTTGTAAAGATGCTGTTGGTTTGACTGGACTCTTAGTTTTCCAGTCAAGTTTTCACCGAAATATATGTTTCCTTAGAAAAATACCCTGACAAACAACATTTTAAATAACCAAGGAAAATGCCTTGCAAACTGCTGGTTTGGGTGATTCAGAAGAAACTTACTTCATCTCTGCAATTGACCCTTGTGGTTTTATAATTCAAGTAAAATGTAATTGAAATGTATTAATAATTATTGTTGCCTGAACTTCATTTGTAAAATTTCTTTTCAAATGTAAAACAAAATCATTAATTACAACAATCATACTTTCAGTAATGAGTCCTTAGCAAACAGTTGCATTTGAGGCAACATTTTAATAGAAAATTCAATTGCAGTTGTGATCTTAGGGTTTGATCCAAATTTTGAGTCACTAAGGATTATATTTGAGTAAAGATGTCAATGAGAATATTTTTCCACAGATGCTTTCATTGATTTCAGTTAAATGAAACACACTTGAGTTTCCTGTTTCACCACGCAGTTTCTTACACTGAAAAGGTGCTTTAAAGTGGGGAAATCTGGTGTACTGATTAAATCCTGTGCAAGGCCTCTCTAGTACACATAACACTTAATAAAAGGCATTGTCTGGATAAGATGTGAGAGGGACCATGCCAGTGAAGCCAAGATTTTTGCCTTCTCCATTGATGTTTTTGTGTTGTCCCAGTAATGCAGTGTGTGTGTTGTTTCACTACTGTACATGAAGAAGACCCCAGACCCCTGCCACAGAAGGGGAGCAGGGATAATTTGGCTGTGTCTGTCTACCCATCCTAATCTATTCTGATCCCCTTTATCCTTGCTGAGGCAAGAATGCAAAGACTAATATGGTTGTGCTTAGAATATTCCAGCTGTATCTTCCCAAAGCTACTAACAGTGTTCTCTTCCATCAAACCTGCAAGCAACAAAACCTCTATAGATTTTCAGTTGAGAGAAAGAAATGTAAATGTCAAAAAAAAAAAAAATCTGGAGACTTCCTCCTTTAGCCATTATATATGTTAATTCTATCAACAGTTCTGCATGTTGGTGAAATGAATAAGCTATCATGGTATGTCTTAAAAATGCAGAAACTAGAGACTAGTGATGGCTACAAATTGATATGTTTAGCATGTCCTTCACAGCACTTGATCTGACCTAGGTCTGATCCTCATTTATAAGGCATAACAAAAATCTACTTAACAGATGCTCAGAGGATGCATTTTCATAGATTCTCAGTCTCACTGGTGTTAATTTGCTTACATAGCTGAAAGCAGGGGGGAATATGTCTGAAATGAATCATGTGCAACCAAAAAGAAAAAAAAATAGAATGAAAGAATGTGTTCATTTTGAGTTAATGAATTGATGAGCTGATAGGTCTGCTAACTATAATACTCAATGGAAAATCACCACCTTTGCACTCACTGAGTAGCTCACCTGTGCAGTACATCAGTTCAAGAGATAGCAAAGTAACTTTAAAAGTCAAGAAAGTAAGGGAAAATTGGAAAAGCCACAAAGTCTTATTCTTTCTTATTTCTACTTACATTCAAAGTGTGAAGCTTTCCCACTGTTCTGGCCAGCAAGGCTTGTGGGCATGAAGCACTGGGTTTGGTAAGGGAAATGCATGGTTTAAATCTTGGAATAAGGTCTGTGCACTTTTGCAACATGAAAGACATATCATCATCACCCAGCATCTCTGTCATGAACTGACAAAACCTTTAGAATCAGTGGTTGATTCTAGGCCTTGCTGGGTTTGTTCTAAAACTATGAAAACCATAATTGAATGTATTTTTTAGTTTTGCAGCCCTTCTTGCTTAATATAGCATGAAAAACCTGAAATAAGGGACCCCTTCAGACATTCTTCAGCACAATTGTGACCTCCCATAGACTGATTGTGTGGATTTTCTTTCACCACCTCCTGATGCTGCTGGTTCTGCTGTGAGCATCAAGATTTTTGCTGCAATAGCTCAAAGATGGAGTAGCTACAGCAGGGCCAGACCATCCACCGGTGGAAATTATTATTGCTTCAGTGAGGCCCACAGGGCTGTGCCGCATTGTGTCTGCTGAAAATCTGATCCATAAAGTGTCTTGGGAGTTGCTTTTTCACTGTTCTATAAATTACCAGAACACTGTTGTAAGAGGAAAAGTGTTTGGTAAGGCAACACAACATTTTGCTTTGGATGAAGTGTTAAGAAAACAAAAATAAAATAAGACACAAACAAACACGTGTGGCAATATATAATAGGTGTCAGATTCTAAGGATAAAGCATCTTTTTTTAAACATTCAGAGCAGACATATTGGGGGGAAAGAAAGATTGATATAAAGAGCAGCAGATGGACAGCATGTACTACATGGGACTCCAGCAGCTATCAAGTGAAATCAATCTGACTTTTGTTAAGTTCACGGCTGTTCACTACTGAATAGAGGGGAGAGAGGTGCAAAGATTATGGCCACCATATGTCTTAATCCAGAACAGAGACATTTCCCTATGTCCAGCTTCCAGAATCAGCTGACCCGTGAACTCCCTGACTTGGTAGCTGCTTTCACCAGACTGCAGCATGGAGGCAATCCAATAGACAGCTGTCCCACAAGCCTGAAAGACTCAATTTTATGAGTCTGTGAGGTGAAGTTGCCTTGCAGATTCAGACATTAATGCACGGACTAGGACTTCCAGATTTTTTCTTTTAGCAAGAACCTGGAAGACCTGAGAATCCAGTCAGATGCATATCACCTTTGAAACCTGTCACCACATAGGGAGACAGGAAATATATTTGAATTTATTATCAGTGCATCCACCCTTCTAAGGCAAAGCTGGAGCTACGGATTCCTTTGAAGTAAGGCTCTCAGTTTTGTATTAGCAACTGCAGAAATTGCAGAGAGCATGTGATGTCCTCTCCCATCCTGTTTATTTACCTACTCATGTGGCAGTATCGGGTGCTCAATCTTATCATCATAGGAGTTACATGTGGAAGTTACATATAATGTCAGGACCAAAACTGAACATATATCTCACCAAAGGATAGCATTGATCCTCCTGGTATGTGAGAAATGTTAAATGCATGAAGAAAGGTACTGGGGATGAGGAGAAAGGGGAAAGGATTCTTAAAATGGCCAGATTGCTTTTCAGCATATGTCAAGATCATCATAATTCCTACTATCTTTTCTTTGCTTAAACCCAGCTGAAAGCCATTGGTTTTTCAATGCAACGTTGCTACCTGCAGCCATCCAGGTTCTCATATCAGTACACCTGCCCCTTCAGTAGCAAGGACTTGATTCGCTCCTTTATACCTATGTAGAACAACTGTGCATCCATGTAATATTTCACCTTTGCATGGTAGTTCCATCTTCTTTTTTATTCCATCAATACTTGGCTAATACTATTTTCTTCCTACTGTCTGTAGTTCTTCTGTTGAATTTACTTGATACTGTGGTACACAATGGACCCCTTCAAGAGTTTGTCTTTTATTCTGTGATTTCTAAACATTGCCCTTCCAGCATCTCTTTCACCAGTGAGTTAGTGCAGGACCAAATCCTCCAGACCCAAGGAGGAGCACTCAGATTTTTTTTTGCCTCCTTAACCTTTTACTGAATGCCAATGTGTCTTGATCTCTGCAAAGACATTGAATTATGGTTTAATGGACTGCTGGAACATGAGAGTATTTTTTTACACACACACACAGAGAAGTGTGAGGAATCACTTCACTCAAGGCAACGGACCTATTCCTGATTTATGTTGCTATAAAGAACAGATTCCCTTTTATCAGGATGACAACTACAATGAAGGAAGGAAGCTTTAGAATCAGCATGAAGGGAACCAAGAAACAGCAGATTTTAAGAGATTCTTCCGTTTATGGTTGATAGTGTATAAACAGTGGTCTAGTGGTACGCATGGAAACTGACTAAACAGAAGGGAGGATTTAAGGCAATACTGCCATATGTGAAATGCTCGGATTGTTTCAACATTTAACACCAGGGGTAAAAAAAAGTATTCCTGAAATGCTGTAGAACCAGACAAGACAAACTTGGCTCTACTGCTAGTCATTCAACTGTTCTTCATAATCCTGAAACTGTTATCTGAAGGTCTTTTAATATATTGAGATCATTGCCTTGGCACTCTTAAAACAAACTGAAAAAGAAGAAAGAAATAATACTAGAAGAAACTGTCTAAGGAAATTTGCTGTCACGGACCAAGGAGGATTTGTTATTTGGGGGCTTAGATCCCAGTCATGCACCTGAGTCCTTTTAGTTGCTGTAGTGACACCAGGCAAGTAGAAAACTGGCCCAAATGGCCGGTTTAGAACAGTCCCTGGAAGCACAGCTGCCTCAATGTGATCTTCATCTAAGCACAATGGGTAAATGGGTGGCAATTTTTTAAATTTTGTTTTCTTTAGAAAAGCTGTGCTCAAGTCAGAGGTTGCTAGAATGCAGACTTGCATGCTTGAAATGAAATGCAAGTTCCATGCATCACTAAATATGGTTTAACAGACTGGATGAGAGCTCTGATTGACAGCTTACACTTGCGCCTGTAACACTTATTGTTTATTTGTCTCTGACAAATTAATCCTTGAGCACTGACTATTCCAAAACAAGCTCTACTTTCTTGTGTTCTGCCCAAGTGTTGCATCCATAACATGGAGCAGTTACATCAAGGAGGATTAGGTTCAGAATAAATTTCATGTATACTCAGGAAGGATATAAGAATTGAGCATTATGATGACCACAGTTCTGTTGATGGGTGAAAAAAATAATCCAGCCTACCTTTCTCTGTCGTATTGGCATTAAGGAACCTCAATAGTTAGGTCTGTCTCTAAAAATGAGAGGATTGAACAGTGCCTAGTTTACCTGTAGCATCTACGGTGGTTTTAAATATGTGACTTGCCAACCAAAAGCCAATTTTTTCTTTTACTTTCATCCTGAGCAAGCCGTAACAGGAAAGGGACTGACCCCAAACTGTCTGTGTTGGCAGTGTCCCACTTTGGAGTCCCAGGCAAATGTGGAGTCTAGGGAGTAGCTGTACCATTAAACATGCTGGAACAGCAAGTACAGGTCATGCCCATTTCCACTTCAATATTATATGTTGCAGAACAGCAAAAGAACAAGGGAGATGGAGCACCTCTTTCACTATGTGCAGAACTTCTGTAGTATGTACACCCAGCTCGTGTTTTGTTTGACAGCAAGATCTAGGACACCATCTCAACCTTCAAACCTCTGCCAGGTCATTCCAGTTTGTCACGCTTTCTTTTTTTCTGCAGCTCCATAGTGTAACACAGTGAAGTCTGATCTCCTACCACTCATTGCAGTAGGCAGTTCATAAGTTACAACAAGTCTCAGAAATGTCAAACGTAATGAAAAATAAGGGAAACATACAGAAGAAAGTTGTTCCTGTTTATTCCACACAATGTGCGCCATTCTTCTACTCATCAGTGACTGCAGTGTAAAGGTTCTCATTCCATTTTCTCTGTTACTGTTGTAGCAACAATGACCTACAGCCCTTTAAAATAACATCTTTTGCAGAAAGAGCAGGACTTGCCACATCCCAATACCTAAAGCAAACACAGCTTTCTACTTTTACAGATTTCTGCTGTAAATTTCAGGTTTATTTTGCAGGTAAACCGAATGCCTAAAAGCTTAAATACCTGATTTGCATCTTCTACCATTTAGCAGTATTTATTTGTTTGCTCAAGATGATTGCTTACTTTGTGGATCTCTATAAAATATTAAAGAGTTTTTCATTGCAATGTATTCTTATTCTTCTACATTGAAATCTGTGTCCCTTAAAAACTGATAGTAACAAAAACAACAATGACACCATTGACTCATTTAGGCTCTCATTTATTCTGTATTTGAAAGATACTTAATCTCATCCATCTTCATAGAATGAAATACATATCTGTGTTTTAAATAATACCTTTGAGAGGCAAAAGAATTGTTTCTCCATCAAAGGCCAGCTTGAAGAACAGAGGACCAAACCAATATTTTCTTTTGAAGGCTATCATTCATAGAACTGTAATTTTGCCCCACAAGCTCTTACAGACTTTTTGTGTAATGCCAAAGATCCATGACTATGACTTGGGCTAACATTATTAGGTTTTGGGTGCTATAGGACAAAAGTAAAATGCAATTCCACATATTCTCCTGTGCATTCTGCTTTACGTGTGGAAGAGAGGTTATAGGTTAAATCTTTCTGGATGTTTAGGGAGGCACCTTTTCCTTACCTATTTTTAAAGTATATTGCCTTTATTACAAAAAGCCCAGCTTTCAAAGCAGCAGGGGGAGATAGAAAGGTACAGACTTAGGATTTTAAAATGTATTATTATATGTGAGAAAGAAAACAGCTTGTGATTTTTCAGTTTCTGTTTCAGATCAAGAAGCTGGTTCTGTGTGTTGCTGGAAGATGAGATTCATTTTTATCTCTTGCAGATACCATTTGTTTCTAGCCTGGCTGTCTTGTGAAATAATGGGATTGGAACTTGTCACTATTTCAATGCTGTTTACTGCACTTGTGGTCCCAGGCCACGGTGATTTTATAGGAGAAGTCCTCGCTTATGATGAGGAGAGGAAACATTCTAGTGATTTTTATTTTTGAAACTGTAGTCATTGGCAGCACTCTAAAAGTTTGGAATGTTGTGGATATTACAGTCATATTAGGTTTGATGAATTACTGAGCAGAACAAAAGTGAGATATCTGAAGCTGTGTGGTGACTGCAGCTTATTGAACAAATCTCTGTGTGCATGTTTCTGAATAGCACTCTAATGACAACTGACATGGGAGGCATTTAACAGTATCCTTCTATGTATAGGGACTTCATTACAAAGACCATCATTCTCCAAAGCACTGGTATGCAGGTCTTTATAGTAAATATTTTTGGATCCCTTGAACTGGAAGGGAGAAAAACGGCTCCAGGCAGCCTGCTTCTTCGGTGGGGTTTTAGAATAGCTTCATGCTTTCCTACACAGCCTTTCTGGGGCTTGGCTTTGGAAGTCAGGTACAGTCTGTGTAGATCAGAAGCACAGCTCCTGGTTCGGTGCACTGCTTGTAGCTTGGAAGTGCACCTTTATGAGAGGACAGAGAGGTGTTTTTGAAGCATATATAGTTTAGTACTATTTTTTTTTCAGTGTCAAAAAACCATCAATGACTAAGTGTCAACAGAGAATGAAAGAAGTGAAGATATGTGAAGATAAAAGGGATGGAAAAATGGAATCTGTAAATGTCTGAATAGAAGTCTCATTCAGTGATAGGTGTCACTTAGCTAAAAAGTAAACTACATATAGTAGAGTAATTACTTATTTCCTTATCTTTATACCCCCTGTTAAAATAAAATAAAAACAGCATGCAAATGTCCATAATTATTAGAGTGAGCAGATGCTGTGCTAAGGAAGTAAGAGGTCTTAGCTTTCCATCCAGTGCTATCCATTGTCATATGCATACGGCGTACGCTGTGTGAGATGTCAAAGATCGTTATGTCATCTGCTGCATAAACTGCACATCCAAGGAGGGTAAAGGAAAAGCAGTCATGTCACTGGAAAATGCTAATCTGATAATAGTTTATGCAGCATTATTAGTGTCCTCCCCAGAGGACCCAAGAACTACTAGCTGGCTTTGTATGTTTATGAGTTATTTTAGGAATTAAACACAGCTGGTTGTGGGATAAGGTTTACAAAGAGCTGAAGTTCAGAACATCAACCAAAAGAAAAGGTAAAATTTTCTTTTGCATCTGAAAGGGGAATTTTGGGAAGCAGAATGCAATTACTATAATAGAAAGGCCGAGCACAAAGAGCAATGTGCTTTCAACATTAGTGGGTTTTATTTTAACCTAAAGCCAAAAAAGGAGATGGAGGGAGAACATGCAGCCTGTAAAAAGAAGCACTCGGTGTGTCTGTACAGCATGCCACCCTTACTGAATGCAGCTATTTTTAAAACACATTATTTTGTAGAAGGTGAGGTGCAGAAACATTGCAATTGTAATCATATAGTACATTTGTTCACTGTACATCAGCTTAACCTGGTCAGACATGAAGGAATTTCCACATAAAGCTGTCAAAGGGAAGGAAAACACTAACTGAACCATTCCTTCACATTATGTTTCATAAAATAGTGATGACTGGAAAACCGTAAGTACAAAAAAGACAGAAGACTGAAACATAGGAATACTTAATGTAAATAATGAGGTTTGATGGCAAGAGAAGACAGGATTAGAATAGGATTCTTTTGCTACAGAGTAGATGACCAGTCAGACTAATGGCATATAACTTGCTTGCCTGCTTGGGTGTTTGACAGTGGAGGGTTGATTTGCTTTTGGTGTTTTGATAGGAATATTTAGAGATTATTGCTGACAGAAAAGGACTTAATCTTCCCCAAAGCAACAGGATTAGCAACTCAAGTGGAAGCAACAGTGAATAACTTACAAGACTTGCATGTAGAATCAATCCAGGGAACACAAAGCCATCTGAAAGCAATCAAGCTCAGGAAAGGTACTTCTGAAACAAAGGAACTTATTTTGTTCTTTGTAAATGTAAAGTTGTCCAGAATTATAACAACTGTAGCCTGAATAAACAAGGGCACTTAGCAAATTCCACTCAAAATCCAGGATGTGAGTCCTCAAAACACTAAAAAAAACCCCGAAAAAAACCATGGGAAAACAAAGCAGATCTTTTATAAACAATATATATGTACACACACACATATATGGGAAATAAATATTTCCTATTTCCTGTTATTCTGCACAAACTGCTGTGCTCTAGCTCTGGACATGGTTCTTATACTTCAGCTTCTCTAATTACTAAGAAACTTCAAGAGAAGCTGCAGGTAGCCTGAGTCAAGGGCAGCTGACCAAGCTTGCTGTGTCCAGGATGAGGTCAAGTCAAACTCCTGAGAGTAGGAGTAGTTCTCTCTGCTCTCTGAATAAAGAGCAAGTGTTGGGTGTATTGTGTCACCGGTGCAATTTCCTGAATAAGCTTTGCTTTTATTGCCTTTAGTTACACCAGACAAAAATATCTATGGTACCCTTGATTAATCTTACCCCCAGTGTATGGTCAAAATTAAGTGCAGCAAGTTGTAAACTGTCAGCATATGAGACTGGGGGGAGACAGGAAGGCATTTACCTCTCTAAAGCTCTGAAAGGGCTACTTGAAATGTAATGGCTTGCCCTGTGAAATGTTGTCACCACCTGGATATTCCTAGAGAGCAATGGAAAATCTGTTGAAGGTTGTCTTTCAACACTGTTGTAGAGAGAATTGACAGCGTTCCCAGAAGAGGCAGAGGTAAGGTTGAACATCTGTCCACTCTGGAAAAGATATTTCCAAGACTGCAGACAGTGGGACTTCAAGAAACTTTGTATTTATGAAACTGTGTATTTGATTGTCACAGTAGATGGAGAATATAACCTGCTTGAGGGGTCACAGCAATTGAATGGAACTCGGCTCCCTCTTACCTTATTGAACAATGAGTATACTGAAGTTTTATATCATGGTTTCACAAAAGAATAGGCCTTTTTATCAGTCTTTGAAGAATGACACTGCAGAGTTTTGAAGAAAGAGATAAAGCAGAGTTTTCCAAGAGGCTTTAACAGTGTCTTAAAGTTTTTAAAATCTGTGGTTGCATCAGCTTAAGCAAAAAATTCATCCTGTCATAGAGGTTCAATGTATGGCATGGGGAAGTTTTATCATATAGCCTGAGAAATTTTTTTGAAAGGAGTCAAATGGATGAATCTTCAGACTAAAAATTTCTGGGAATGAGATAAATTCCATCTGGTGGAACAAAGCAAAAATTATTCCACCAAGCACTGGATGAGAACTTTTGACTTGTATAATAGGTAAGAATTTCAGTCATATCACTGGATGCTGTTTTTAAACATGTGTTTATGAAATATGCAAAATTTAGTATCAGAGTTTCACTGCAGCTGTGTTCAGTTTTCTGCCAGTACAAGGATAATTAAAACAAACAAACAAAAAGCATACTGTGACATTTCCTGGAGAAAGTGTCTCTTATGAAATATTTTCACCTGTTAGTAGTAACACCCTCTCAGGTAGGGATGGATCCAATATGATTCTGGATATAACAGAGGAGACTGTATACAGAGGAATATTCATGGAGTGCACATCTCTGTGTGAGAATTAGACAAAAATCTTTGCTGAACAGCATGAGACTCATATCTCACACTGATATTCTTTGCACAAAATCTTTGGCTCAGAGGTATGACAACAGGGGGAAGGACTTGGGAGTAGCAGAACAAGAAGTACACTGGAAAGAGACCTGGCACTCTCCATATTTCCCTAGCATGCAAATAGACTTATGTACCTCATGAACTCAGTTCAGAAGCTTTTGGGTTACTAGGAAAAAGCTAACACTATTGATTTTAATCCTTCTAGAACAAAAGGGAAAATGCTAGAATACCTTGTGTTCTGAAATCAGAGCTATAGTTATTATGTGGAAGACAGTTGGGCCTGATGACTCCTCCAGAATTATCAATTTCCTTGAATTCACTTTGGGTGATCTTACCTTGACTTGACTCCATGAAAAGTAAAATCCACTTCCTCTTAATCTTTTTGGTCAGTCAACTCATAAGGTTGCTCCAAATTACTTCATTCAAAGGAACAATGAGACACCTAAATCCAGAATGGGCTTGAGTGGAGCTGACAGTCTGAGGAAGTAAAGTTGAAGAAGGATGGGAGGAAAATCAGCAGAGAATATATTTACAAAATATCTGCTGCAAAACTAGGGAGAGGGAAGTTTTTCTTTACTGCTGATGCAGAGAATCTCTACCCATTTTTGGACCTAGAGCATGTTATTTAGTTAAAAGCTGGTATTAAAATTGGAAACTGGGAGAGAGAGAAGCTCAGAAGCATGGAGTTAAAGAAGTTATTAACAATATTGCCTACATGGTCACCACCTGTTTATTTCCCTGTTTCTCTCCAGGGAAGGATTTTCCCCTGTGCAGTTTATGGTACAATTAAAATAGAACAACATTTTCTTGCATGACTGTGAGCACAGCTTGTTTTAGTTGAAATGATCGATCCATTTGCATGACTGTTGTTCTGTTATGTGCATACCTGTGCTGTTGGTTCTGGCTTGAATAGATTCAAACTCTTTTCATTACATGGAATCAGACTCTTTTACATGCTTAACCCATGGAAAAATACCATAATCCCACCTACTTGTTTAGATTAAGTTTATCTTTCGATTTGAGGTCAAGCTGAATCTTCTCTGTCAGGAGAACCAGGCAGGGATTTTAGCTAGTGTCATTGCTATTTTCTGATTGTAATATGAGTACCAGTCTTGTCCTAGGATCATTTTGAAGTTTAATATAACAAATTCCCTGCTGTTTCAAGAATCTTAAGTGTTGTTTGTGGGGCCTGTGGACTTGATTTATGTTATTTCTGTAAGTTTCCTATGGAGTGTCAAGTACAAATTTCTACAGAGAAGGATAAAAAGCAGCGGTTCTTCAGGCCCCCCTGAATTAAACATTTATTGCCCAGACCTTTGTCATTGCAGACTACAAGATTTGACTGATTCACTTCAGCATCTGTTTCTTATATGCAGGACACGAGACTAATTTTACTCAGTAATATTATCCTGCCTCAGTATTTTCAGATGCACTGGGTAAATTGCTACCTGGATGTAAAGGTAGCACTGTTTTTTATGTATGGTCTGTTAAAATGCCAGCTTCCCACAATAGAGAGTTGTGGGTTTTTTGCTATTCTAAAAAAATAGAAAAAAAAAATCACTTATTTATAGGTACCTGTTTACTATTCACTTCCTATACTGAAAGGTTTTAAAATCCTCTCTAAGGCATGAAATACCACTTGACTAATCAAGTCTTTGGAGCACATTCTTATAGATTTTGCCGCTCTCTAGACTACCTTAGTTGACTAGTGCTTTCCACAGAGGATTTTATTTTCTCCTTATTTGTTCAGACTATTATTGAACAATGAAGGTAGTTTAAAATTCATCAGAATATTATTAGTTCATTATAAATTGTTTGTCATGTGCTGACAATATGTACATATTTGATTGTCCCCTAGCTGAATGGGAACAATGCAGTCAAGTGGCCCTCAGACACTGTACATTTTAAATAAAGTGTACTTACAGCTTATTCCTTTTTTTTTGTTCTTGCTGCTTCTTCCTATGGCTGCACTCTTTGCTCTGTGCCTACTTTGAACATGGACACTTTCCAATAAATGTAGCTTAGACCTAGCTGGCTATTACGAAGCCATGAGTGGCTTGTGAATAAGGAGCTCAACTGCATTAAAAAAAAAAATCAATCAATTTTAAGACTTTGATGTGAAGACCATTAGAATCAATGGAAAGTACTTTCCTGAAATTGAATGGAATTTGAACAAGTATCTGTAATGATTTTCCTGTCTAGGGTGCGCCCATGCCAGAAACTTAGTCAAGCACTTTTAAAAAAAAATTTGATGTCCATGCAGTTATTGTTCCTTCTTGCAACCTCTTGATAAAATTAGTCTCTAGTTTTCTAAATGCTTGCACTACAAGTAATGTATTATCTAACGGTACCATGATTGATACCCACTCCCTTTTGTGCATCAAGGCACATCTAACCACTTCCATGTTAACAGCATGGGAGAAAGAAGCTCGCTGCAAATTCTTGAATGTGGCCAGGAGACACAAAGCATGTCCATATGCCTTTGTGATTTAAGAATCTGGAAGAAGTCTTCATCACCTCCTTGCAAATTTTGGGAAAAAAATCCGAGAGTTCTGGACAGTTCATGCTGTGATCTGGCTTCTTTCCCTGCTGAGCATTAGTGGCCCAGTTTAAATTGTTTACTCCCTCAGTGTCCTTGCCCACAATGACCACATATATTGATGTGAGCAAAGCCAAGAAGATAAAGATAATGCATCTCCAATCAGCATTTACATCAATGGATTTTCTGGTGGATTATTGACTAGTTTGCCATGGAACAATGCCTCCAAGAGTGGCTTCTCCTTGGCTCCGTTTCCTTCTGGCTAGACATATCTCCTGAAATTATGCAGAGCCCTGGACCATGCTGTGTTCATCCAAGAGAGGATCCACAAGCTCAGAGGGAAGGAGATTATTATGATGTGAAAGCTCCACTCCTCATCTGTGCTTGTTGGACACATTTGGCAAGGATTATCACCAACTGACCTCCCCCACACTGAGCAGCTGGAGAAGTGATGTCACCCCACTTTGGAAAGGAAAAGATGAGTCAGTCTGTTCTTACTGCAATTCTTAATGCTGTTTATATTTTCTTCCTTGAAGAACAGATAGTACCCGGTAGGTTCTGGTAAAGCCATAAGCAGGCAAGTATATCCTTACTTAGTTGAAAATAAAAACTCTTACAGCATTGGTGGTTTTCTTCCCCCTAGATCTCCAAAAAATTACTGAGGTATGTCACCTGCTGTGGCTATCTAGGTAATTAAATGCTGTCATCCCTTCCATTTTCAAAGCAATTGCATACATTGCCATTACTTGTTTGAATTCTGTGTCTGACCAACACTGAGGAACAAACCATTGTATGCTATTATATATTTGGTCTTTCCCTCTTTCATCCTTTATAGAGATGGCCAATGCTGCAAACTACAAGTTCTTGGAAAATATAAACAAACAAACAAAAAAGCTAACAAATACTTAGTCCCTGACTGGAATTAATGCTGGCAAAATCATAAACTCTGTTCTAAGCAGGAGAATATTTTTTCCTCTCCAAAGTTCTTGCCAAATACAAATGTCCAAATCTAGAAGCCCCAAATCCAAAATGAAAACTGAAACTCAAGTGTGTAGGAATAGTCGTTTTCTTTGCTCTCTCTCTTGTGCCTCCCAGATTCTGAGTTTCTTTTGAAGATGAAGTTTTGTTATTCTTAGAAAACTGAAGAGTAGTTTTGACCATGTGATGCTTATTTCACACTTCAGAGCTGGCATTAGAAACATTGTGAGTGAAACACTGAATGCTGTGCTAGAGAATAATGACATATGCCCATTTATTTATTTTTAAATAGATAGGGTTGGAAAGAAATAGTGATATATCTTTAATAAACCATGAGAAAAGTGCAGCTAGATAGCTGGCTGTTCATTTATTCCATGAGAAATGTGCAGCTAGATAGCTGGATGATGAAACAGCAAGATAATAATCAGGAAATGCTTCCAACAATACTGATTTTCTGTACTTCTTCCCTCTGGCCCCCACCTCCAAGCTGTTAATAAAAAAAAATAGTATCAAACTACTGCATTTTCTTCAGAAAACAATGTGGTTTGGGTACTAGTGGCAAAAATATCCTTATCTAATATTTCTCTACATTAATATTCCAAATTTGACTCTGACAAAATACCTGCTGCAAACACAAAAAAAAATTTTGTTCTTTTCTGTTGATATTGCTTCACAGAAAATAAAACTCCTTTCTTTTGATGCCAATTTCCAAATACTGTACTTTTAAATGGGGAGTGGGAGGTGGTAATAGAGGGTAATGGCAGAATTTTTATATAAACCATAATAAATTGGACAGCTCATTTTAGAGAGATCTGTTGCTGCATTAAGAATGTGTTTTTCAAATCTCCTGTGTGCAACACCATCTGTTTCTAAAGAGTAATATACCTGTCTAGCCTCAAGCTATTTTGCCAATGACTCAGGCAATCGAATGAAGCATCCAACAGCTAGATAAAGATAGCACTGCTGTCTACTTTAACCAGAGAAGCAATTTAAGCTTCCAAATCTCAGGAAAGCATGACTTTCTGCATGCAAGGTATACAGTAACACCACAGTGTTTTGTTGGTACATATGAGGCTTGAAAATGAGAGCAGTTTCTGGACTGTAAAGCCACTGGCCAGTAGTCAGGCAATGGCATTAGATGTAGTACAAAATATTTGTCTTGGAAGTCAAAAATCTTTGTTTTATATAAACTTTACTGGTTAAATTAATGTGTCATAAATAGGGATGAAATATATAAAAATTACCCTCTTCCTTGAAGCTGTTACATTAGCTTTCAAGGTTAAATTTACCCCAGCAGAGGGTTTACAGAGGTCACCTACTTAAAACCTGACCCTAACAGCCATGTCTTAGACCTTATGAGATCTAAAGTTTTGTGGATGAGATTTGCATTAGCAAGATTTCACACATGGCATATTTAAATCAATGAAAATGTCACTGAATGAAATGCGGTGTTCCAGACTGAATGAAAGAACAGAATTTGGCTGTTCTTTGTTTAACTGATTGTTGATTGTTTATTGTTTATTGGTTGTTAATTGTTTAACTGATGATAGAGTTGCGGGTGTGTTTGAATTCTCTGTACTGTTATATGTGAAGTAGCCAAGAAAACACATTGTTTGCTGGTCCTATTTTAAAGGGAGGATTATAATATGTTCACATCAGATAGAACTGGTATGATTCTTATTACTGCTACTTCTATAACTGCACTATTATCAGTTTCAATGATGCTATTCACAAAATGAAACCTTTTTGCATCACAACATATACAAGTGTTTGTCCTAAGCAGTGAACTACCTATGTAATAGCTGGACAGCAGCTGAACACAAAGTTGTGTTGAGAGAAAGACAGAACCAGTTATCTTCAGGAAATCCTGAGGAGTGTGATGTGAACAGTATTCAAGCTTACTCACTCTTGTTTTAAATAGACTTCATGAAAGACACTTGTATAGATAAAAGTGGCAGTTTAAGGGAGGAAAATAAATTGTCTTTGCTTTTGTTTATGAGGAACTTCTTCCATGCATAAAAAGTGCACGAGGAGGCAGGCCAGAAAATGTGATATAGAGCACTATTTGCTGGCATAATTGGCATAGTGCATATCCATTTATTTTCTAGTGCAAGGTATTGAGATATTATTGCAGTAAAGGTTGAGACATTACTTAGGGGAAAAAATGTTTTTCTTTCCCCAACTTGATATGAATTATTTTGAACTGCATTATTAGAAGCCATAGGTCCAGTCAGATACTCTTTGTAAACTGGAGACTGATAATTTAAAGTACACAATGAAATACACATTTGTGGACTCATTTGCCTTCAGAAGCAATTATCCATCTTAAACAGTCAAAAAGTCAAAACTGTATTTATGGACCTCTGCTCTATGTGGAGAGGCATGGTTTATAATGATGTTGAATAACAGAACTGATATTTATTTCATTCTGTACTGACTGAATTGTATTTCTTCTTTATATTGAGATGCTCATTTCCTTGCTCCTGATGCAGTCTCATAATGCAGTAGTGAACATAAAATCAATAGCCCCTGTCTCAAAACAATGTAGATCTTCTATCCTGTACTTTGGTCTCCAGATTGAAGTATCAACAAGTTAACCTATAAGCATGTCATAAAATCTCTGACCCTTGCACAGCCATCATCAAATATTTTAGTGACTAAGGACGACCATTTAAATGTTTTATGCCTCTTCCACTAATCTCACTCAGGGGAGCCTGCAATACTGGTATTTGAGAAGTATTTTGTTCTCCACATGCAGAGGGTGCTTGATGAAGGCAAAGTAGGAAGAACGTTATGTGCAGTTAGGGCCTCATCATCTGCAGTTGACAGCTTCAGAGAAGTGATATGATGCCTGAGATGGAGAAAAGCTCTCCCTTTGCCCACGGCTTGTCCCCATGCCCATGGGATGTGTGGGTGGAGGAAGTGAGGGCCAAACCACATGGATTCTCACCAGTCCCTCCACCAACATCTAGCTCTCTGCATCAACAGGGAGTGCACATTAAGTACATTACTCTATCAGTGCACATTTCCCATGTATTTCTTTCTTCTGCACTGGTCAGGTTGTGGGAACCAGATTTGGGGTATAAGATCTTAGTGTATTCCATATAAATTAGCAGAAGCTTTAAAATTGGCTTTGGTATATAAATGGCCCAAAAAGTCATGCTGTATTTGTACATTATTGAGCCTGAAATTGTGAACGTGTGACTGAAATCAACTGAAAAAAAAATCTGCACTGAATTTCAGTAGGATTTGTATCTAACATTTTTTGGACCAAAAAGTAAAAATGAAAAAGACAAAAATCCAATAAGCCCCCAATCAATGGATAGGGGATTTTTAAAAGCATTGTAATAAGTATACCACATTCTACAAACGCATTTTAGAAGCATTTTAGAGGCCTTGATGATGATAATATACATCCTGGCAGAGGGCAAGAGGAGAATTACAGCTTCATGGAGTCAGTTTACCAGAGCTCTGTGACATCAAACCTTGATTTAGAGCTTATGATATATAGGGCTTAAGTAAGGGCTTGTTGGCAACAACTATAGTGGAGAATAAGCTGTTTCATAAATCTCTGCGCTGTACAATCTATGTACTGTATTGCAAATCAAAACAGTATTGAAGCAAAGTGCATTGATTGTCCCTGAGCCACTACCAGCTTTAATAATAGAATTGCTGCAGATGCATGTTTGAAGTGGCTTTGTTTAAAGCCCCTGTTTTATTTACAGCACAGATGAAAACTACTCTGCAGTAATAAGCTTCCCCTTCTCAACAGTGTGTATGTGTTTGTTGATGCTGGTTACCCCCTGATCCCTGATTTTGAAAGAGACTTTGTCTTGATTCATTGGGCAATTTATGCACCATTTACATGCAGTTCCCCAAGTGTTATTTGAAGTAATTGAGTACATATTTTTACGATCTATAAAACAGTCCTCTAAATTTGTACACATGAGAAAACTCTTTATGATGAACCAAAGAGTAACCATCCAAGTATGAATAGCATCTAAGAATCAGGGGCAAAATTTTCCCACAGCACTTCAAGTGCTTAAAACTTCATAGTAATTCTTTCTTTATTGCAGTTACCTACTCTGCACATGATACTTCTCATGTGTAACATTCTAAGTATTTTATCAGGAAAAGCAGCTACTATTTTCCCTTCCCACACACTGCTCTTCATTGTAGGGAAAGCAGGAGTAGAGAAAGATTAGGCAATTTTCCAAAGTATTGTAGAACCTCTCTTGTGAAGATGGGAATAAAATTGTGAGAGAGCAGTGCTGATCTCACCTCTCTGGTCACAGGACTTGCAGGAAGCCCACGTCCTGTGAAGGGGCACTGTGGAGTGGTGCCACTGGTAAGGAGGCTGTTGGGATGTTAGGAGAGGCAGTTTCAATGTCTGCCCATGTTCCCCAGAAAGGAACATATAACCACACAGCTTTGCTAAGTATTTTGAGAAGTCATGACCTGGTCATATTAAAGGTCTACCTATGACAAGGAAACAAAAGTAATTGTATCTAAAAAAAAAAAATTAAACCCGACACTCGTTACCTTTTTCAGTTCAAATTCTCATCATTCGAGTTTGCTGTCAATACATTTCATTAAAGAGCAAAGTGGTTCTTTGCATCGCCATTTTCTGGACTTTTTGACTCTTCTGAAGAATTTTCACGGGTATATAACTCTCACAGTTCTTTGCCAATCAAATTGATAAGCTTTTGTGTGCTGGTTTTTCTTTCCTGACTTAATTATTGTTTTAAATTGCTAACCTTGTACTTATTTTGTCAAGAAATACAAATGTAATATTCTCGGGGAAGCAACTAATTATAAATTTACACCTCTTTACAAATAAAATTTCATGCAAATAAAATTATATAGATACGTAAAGAAAAATGTGGGTGTGAATCCATACAGGGAAGGAAAGGCAATATGTGTTCCAGTATTGATTTTTTTATTGCCTTTTGTTTCCTCAGAATTACAGCTACCTGATGTTATAATGTAAAGAAACTCTTTCTAAAACCTGTCTTCCCTCCCCTCCCCTCAGAGCCTCACTTTAATAAACTGGCAAAATTTTATGATACTTATTCACTCGATCTTCTTGACAAAAAGCATCATCCTTCCAACATATTTTATTATCATTGCCTTTTCCAAGAAAACTTGGGAAGCTAATGTTTTATATATACTAAAGAACTAGTTTAGGACCCTCTGTCTTTTTTACAAATGGATGGAAATGACAGAGCTTTAAAAAGAAGAAATTAACCTGCTTCTAGAAAGGCCCTTATTTTGAAGAAACCCAGCTGGCACCATGAAAGAAAGTCATAGCAGGTTTCTAAATTTCCTGTTACCTATCCATCTGCTTTCTGTGTCAAATGTGGATAACTTTACAAATAAAAACATTGAATAAAAAACGCAGTGAAGACCTGCTAGTATGCTTCCTACTCAGATATTCAGGGCTAGCAACTTAATGTAGAAGCTTATAAGGGGACTGCATTAATGAGTAATCTTGTTGCCTTCAGGTGATCAGACATGGATAATCAGGATGATATCATTAGATCAGAATGCTTAAGGCCAAATATTTATGTACTTTATCAATGGACTTTTTATTCACTAATCTATGATACCAATGTCACCTTATAACCTGCATGGAAGAACAGCTCTAAGAAATCCTTACATTTCAGTGAGCATATATGCTTTGCATTTTTGATTTTGTAGTGAAATTTTAACATGTGTTAATTTAAAACAAGTGTTTCAGATGTCCTTATGAAAACAAAGAAACATTTTCCACACTGAGAAGATATATAAATTTAAATCCTACTGAATAGCTCACATTAAATGAAAGGGCAATAACAAACTGAAGTTCAGTGCAAAATTAGCAGTTCATGTTTGAAATGTATAAAATATTTTTAACAATTTCAAGATTCAATAAATTACTCAAGTCGACAAAATTCACTTAAATCCATCATGGAGGGGATAATGTCTTGGAATCAGTAATGACTTGCCTCCCTTACATTAATTAGGCAAGCCGCAGTTTCTTCATTATCAGAAGAATATTCAAATTGCACAACTAACATGAAATACCAACATATACTTTCGTGCTCTTATCTATGTCATATGTGCTTGGGAGAATAACTGCAGCTTTAAAAGGAACAATGTTTCTCCATCCTGTGATATGTTCTGCATCTGTGAATTTTGAAAAAGACAAACTCCCCAACTCTTTGTAGTTGCCTAGAATATAAGAGGGAGAAGATTAACACCCAATATTTGCAAGAATGAAAAGCACCAGAATTATTCTGTTATGCTATGGGATGCTGATGGGCACTGTGTGCATGAAAAAGCGTCAGATAAAACCCCCTAAAATTCCCTAGGGGATTTCTCTCTGCTATAAATTGTTTGATTATCCTAACCTTTTTTGATCTGCTCTAAGGTCCCCGTGTAGAACCAGCCAGAAAACTGTTTCCAGAGAGGAGTTATCATCCTTTCACCATCAAAACGGGTGGAAGCCCAGTTGGATCTCTTCAGATCCTAGTGCTATCCAATATTTTTCTTAATGGCACAAGTGAAGAAATAGAGTATGTGTGTATGCTTCTCACAGGTGCTGCTTACACCATCCTAGGAAACCTGTCAAAATTTTCTTAATGGTTTACTTCCAAAAGTATCTTTACAAATAGAAGACGTGATCTGGAAACACAATAATGCTATTTCAGTAAGTGCCTGATACTGGATTTAGATAGGAATAACCAGCTGAACAAGAATGGGATGGAAAAGTTACAAATGTAATAATGTTCTTGTAGTTATACCTGATCATAGATTACATATGAATTGTAAATGTTACCCTGTTATAAACAAGATAAATGACATGTAGTGATCACTATAAAAGAGTTTACCCTGCAAAACTTGTGAATTAGTAACTCTGGTCAGACCTGGTGTAAGTCATGAAGTTCTTCAGTCAATAATTTACAGTCTTATACTTCATGTCTGCATTTGCATGATGGACTAAGACTAGAAGGTTCGCTTTATGATATATTTGAGCATGTCAAGGCTGTTGACATACCTTCTCTCACAGTCACACACATAATTAGATTTTTTTTCTTATTTGCAATGTCATCATGGCATGAAATTGCTTTATTTATTGAACTGCCTTATTAATTTTAGTTTCAAAAGAATAGTAAACATGTTTGTTAATCAATAGCAGTAGTTAGTTCAGACAAGGCTGAAGCAGGAAAATTATTTTAAAAGACTGATGTAAAGTCATTGGGATGTGCTGGATTATAAATCTCTTGCTTGCAAGGCTACATGCAGATTCTCATTCCATGTACAGAAGAGTCATCTTGTGCAATTCAGTGGTCACAGATCAATCTGTAAACCTCAGACTGATTACCTGAAATAATTAGGAGTAGTACTGAAGTGCTGAAGTTTCCAGTGAACAAAATTTGTGAGAGAACAAGGCTGATAAATTCCATTTATTTTTATTTTTGACTCTAAGAAGATGAGAGAATTGCATTAGTTGTACTGGGGTATCACAGCAGATGGTTTCTCACAGGCATATTCTTTGTATGGGCCATTCTAGAAAGAGAAAAAGAAGCAGGTTGCCTTCTTTCAGAAGCTTACTTAATAAACTCTTGTGGAAATTCTGCAAAATCAACCTTAGTAACAGGAAAATGTTGCTTTTCTATAGGCAAATAACTGGTCTGAAAAGGACCACAGAGCTCAGTTGACTATTTCAGGTGCAGGAAGTAATGATACTTGTGGAGGAAATGGAGTTTAGGACATCTCCCTTTAGTCCAACAGTACATTCAGTTGCTTTTCTCGAGTCCCTGCAGCTGCAGATTATTGTCCAGATACACAAGTTACTAAGGGACTGTGCTCGATTATTTTTAGATCTGGAGAGGGTGTAATTATCCATCCCTCTTGCCAAGCAGAGATAAAAATCTTGGTCCCTTCACCTCTACTGGACTTGGTTTGGCCACATAAACTGGGAAGAAATTAGGCAGTGCCCCAACCCGTTATGCAGTTCATCCACAACTCTCACCATGCCAGGCCACTCCCTGGTAGGGACAGGTAGTCACTCTCCTGTATTTTGGACCCTTTCCACTGCAGGGCTAGAAGCATTCCAACAATTGTGTGATCTGTGTAAGTACAGAAAACCATCCCAGAGTTGTTGTGCTACAGGGTCCTATAAAACAATGGTGGAGAACACACGCTGTACAATGTTAGCTCATGAGAGAAGCAAGCAGGCAGCAAGTTCAGCTCATTTTCCCACTGACACTGCTTTTCGTGATTTTATTAACTTATTTAAAAATTTTTACTTTGCAGATTTTTCATTTTTTTTCAGATCAAGCAAAAGTAGGAGTCATAAAAGCCCACAACTGTACACGTGCTTATTGGATGTATGAAGAAGTACATCTTGACATGAGGCATTTCTCTCTGTAGAAGACTTCACTTTCTACATAGCTTATCCCTACTCAAATTCCCATGACTTAGCATCTCTCAGTCAGCAGTACCTCTTTCACTGAAATGCAGTAGGCAGTCTTCTGCTATGTGAGGAGTTGCAGGCACACCAAGCTGGCATGCAGGAGCTGCTGAGTGACAGCCAGGGACCAGATAACCGATGATGTGTGAGTTGTGAGAGCTGGATCAGGAGAAGAAGACTTAAACGCAGCACTGGTGGTGGCAGCAGTACGTGGCTCTTTACAGTTGCCTGTTTGAGAAGCAGCACAGCTTCAGTAAATCCTCAGCAAACTTAGTTTTATCCTCCTGCATTTTAATGAAGTCATAGAACAGACTCTTTGCTAAACAAAGACGTCCCTCAGGTAGTAACAGCATGACATTACTGAGACATCCCTAATGCAAATCATGCAATCTGCTGTCTCCACAATCCCTGAAGCATCCAGAGGTAGAGATGCTGGCATTCATAAACCTCAGATGTAGGAGCACCAGGCTTTTATCAGAATAGAAATAATTCTGTTGCCCTGAAGCTGAACCCATTATCTGTGCTGGTTCAAGACAGCATCTCTACTTGAAGGCAGCACCAGGTAAAAATACCATGGATGCTGTCAAGGCAGAAGCAATATTTCACCTTCCCTTCTGGACTGGAGTGAGGTTTGTCATCTCGGGCTGTGATCTAAGAAGTAGCTGCCATTACTGCTTCAAAGTGCAAGAGATAATAGCTTTTTTTAGAACAGAATTTAGTTTTTACTAATTCCCATCCTTCTGCAGTGAAAAGAGGGGGTTAGCCAGCCTTGCATTAGCTGGTGCTCACCCATCTGTCTTGTTTATTGCTTGTTACACATCTGGACTTTCTCCTTAGTGAGGGTGGGGCCGTTGCCTCCAAGAGGTTTACATACTGCTCTCCAGGACTGAGAAGCAGCTTTCACCTGTCATAGATTCATAGAATCCAAATGGTTTGGACTGAAATTAACCTTAAAGATCATATCTTTCCAACTCCTCTGCTGTGAGCAGGGACATCTTCCACTAGAGTAGGTTGCTCAGAGCTTCATTCAACCTGGCCTTGAACACTTCCAGGGATGAAGCATCCACAACTTCTCTGGGCAAGCTGTTCCAGTGTCTCACCACCCCCAAAGTAAAGAATTTCTTGCTAATTTTTGATCTGAATCTACCTTCTTTCAGTTTAAAGCTATTTGCTCCTCATCCTGTCACTATATGCCTTTGTAGTAGCTTTCTTGAAGGCTCTCTTAGGTACTGGAAGACTGCTAAAGGAAGCCTTATATTCCCCAGGCTGAGCAACCCCAAATTTTTCATCCTGTCTTCATAGGAGAGTAGTTGACTTCTTAAGAAATATATCTGGTGTGACATCCCTCCTGTCAGGAAGAAGCCAAGGATGTGGGTCAAAGGGATTCTCATTCACTAAGTTCTCTTTATGACATGGACAGAGTTGGAAGAATTTGAGTGAAAAGTACGTACCGTCTGTGCTTTGCTTTCACATTTCACTTCTGATGCTGGGAAGAGTTAAAAGATTGGGATATTTTGGGTTTTTCTTGGAAGAAAATCCCAACTTTTCTTGTCCATCAAGATACCATTTGAAAATTCTAATTTTCTCTCTGAGTTTAGAAAACTACTCTTGGTACTAGAAATGAACCAAACTCTCCACATTCATTCATTCAGAGTTACTTACAGTCCTTTATGATCTCCAGCAGCTGGGCAAATTGGCTTTCTGAAGTGTTTCAAAATGTAAAAAGCATGTTGTAGATTCCCTAAAGATGCAGATACTCATCTTACTACTTTCCTGTTTCTAGGCTACTTGCCTAACTCACACTAGTGCTGTCCTTGAGCAGGCACCCAGTTGCCTGACTCCAAGTAGAGCTTGTGCATCTCCAGGACATGGCAGGAATTTTCCACTCTCTTCATTTAAGGATGGTCATGCCTCTGCTGAGTAAACACACAGCTATTAGACAGGTACTTAAAAAAAAAACAACCCAAAACATTGTGGCAATGTGGAGAAAAATCAATTATGAAACCAGAATATACTGTTTTAATTTCTGGAAAATGAGATTCACAAAGGCAACTTGGGAATCTATGAGTGACTAAAGGGAAGAAAATCAAACTGAATGTACTTACAGGTAAACTCACGATAAACTTCATTTTTTGAGGCTAGTTTTATCCACATTTAGTGAGGGCAACTGGCCTGCTAAATGGCAGAGTGGAATTCAGAAGTGACACTAGCCAGCACAAGGAACGTAACTATCTCTTGGAAGTAGCAATGCCCATTTATTACAGTAAGAGTAACTTCTGTGCTTGACCAAACAATTACCCAGTGAGAGGGGAAAATGCTTTTATCATGGTTAAGACAATACAAGTATTATTTTCAGGGTTTTTACTGTGCTGGAGCTAATAACTGACATTAAAAAGTTGCAGTCACCCACTCAAAGTAAACAAGTATTAATTAGTCACTGCAGGTGACTCATTTCTGGTTTACAAGACAACAGTGGTGCCCTTCATCTGTGTAAGACCCCTTAAAGTTAGTTTATTGATTTTATGACCATAGCACAAGGTTTGACGTAGATTCTCCTGTTGCCAAGGGCTCCATGACTCCTAAAAGATACTGACCAACTTTAAGTGAGCCTTGGAAACAGTTTTTTCCTTGCTCTTTTCTAAAACAGGGCCTCCAAGCACCTTAAATCAGTGGGATATATGTGCAAAAATAATCAGCACTGCAAAAAGAGGAAAGTTGTGTTTGCTGGCCTTTTGAAGCAAGTAAATATCAGACTGTGCACTGAGAATTAGTAGTAGTACAAAAAATTGTATAGTTTACAACATGTATCTGCATTTATTGTTTACTTGATTAAATAGAAGTAGTCAGGATTTTAAAGTAAGCTTTTCTCAGTCTGTCTCAAAAAATATTGCTTCATGCTTTTTTACTGCAGTCATCTTGGTCTTGATTAACACATTGACATCTGAACTAAGAATAGAGCATATAATGTACTACATGCCAAATGCAAAAATAATTTAAAAATTGTATACTTTCCTTAAGCTAATCTCATCTTTCCTGGCTTCTAGTTGTATGTATTAGTTTTATAGTTAAAATAGAATTTGCATAATGCTTTTAAAAGTCTTAATAACTATAATAATTTTAATCTACTATGGAGTGTTTATAATGTATAGTGAGCTGAAGCATTTAATTGTGTAAAAAGGAATATTAAGGTACGTCTTCTAATAACAAGAGTAATGAGAATATTAAGTAGGATGGGTTTTGTTATTTTTTCCTAATTGTATCTGGACATCCAATTTTATTACTTATTTCGAAGCCCAAATGACCATGAAAACTGAGGTTAAATCTTCACTATCAGAGATATGCTGAAATAAGCTCTGTGCAGGTGTTTTATTTAGTATCCTCTCTGGGACTGCACCAGTTGGCTCTGTTGAGACCTGATCCTTCCCCCAGTCAATCAATTAATGTTTTCCCATTCGTATTCTTTCAGCTAGGCCCAGGGTTTGTGTTACGATTGGTGGGTTTTATTTATTTACTGGAATACGAAAGACAAAAAAATATGAGTCCTTATCTTCAGTATGCTATTTAGGCAGCTATCAATCTCATCAAGAGGTGCAGCAGATCTGACATAAAGGACCTGCAGCTGTCCTGGAACAAAACACACATTGCACATAATAACAGCCCCACACAGATTTCCCCTCAAGTGTCCAGGCCAGATACCACAGCATAGAATCAATGCAAATCTCTGAGTGGAGTGTAACATGGCCTTTTTCCACAGATTTGGTGCAATTCATCTTTTCAAACACACTTTTTTTTTCTTTTTCTGATGATGGTTTCAAGTGGGAAAGTCGTTTCTTTGGTAACTATAGAATTTTATGGAAACTTTGTCAGGAAAGCATCATTTTGATTCAATCTTGACATCTTTGCAAGATGAGGTAAAATTTCATAGCTGTGCAATGAAACCAGCAGTAAGGAAGAACAAAATTTCTGCCATGCCATGTGTTTGTGCTGAGTAAACAGTACTGGCTCTTTTTTTAAAGTGCCTGTCAGGGACCAGAAAAGGTGATCTGTTTTGAGACATCTTGGAGGCTTGGCATGTCTGGTGAGGTGGTGCCCAGCCCCACAGCATCTATCAGTCATGGCACACTGGAGGCAGCCCCCCAGTGTCACCTAACCCACCCCTGAGTGGCCCCGAGACCAAAGTCCCACCTGGGAGGAAGGCCCAGGACAGGCCAAAAGGGTTTAAGAAGGGTCACCTCAAGGCAAGCATGTCCTTCTTTAACCCTACCTTCATCTTGGAGCTTTGCATCCCTAGAACCCAGGAGCTGATAGCTACGTTTGTCTTCCTACATAATTCCTGTCCCTCTGGTTTTCTCCCTGTCTTCTGCTTTTAACTCTCTTCTCACAGAACGTAACAGTGAATGGTTTGAAGGTTTTCTATGTTCAGTGGTCTAAGTAGTTTCCCAGTCAACTTTTGTGTTTTAACCACTTGAGAATATTTGGTTGGGATTACCCAGAGCAAATGTACCTTGGTTTAGCCTGAGGTTTAAGTGAGCAGGGTGTAACAGTACCATAAATTGAGAACAGAATTTCCATTTTATCAGGAAATCTAACATCTAAATAATATGTTCTAGATTGGAAGAGATTGTTTATTTTTCATAAAACAAAAAGTTCTGATTTTGTTTGGTGGGTTTTTTCCCTTAATTTAATGGTCAAATTGTTTTTGTGTGATTATTTTTATTTGTCCTTAATATTTTTACTGCATTGAGGCATAAAATATATATGTCATATCCAAAACTTAGCAGAAGGAATATTAACTGTATTAAATTGGATTTTTATGCAAAAATAATTTGTATTGAAACATTTCTTCTCTTTTTAGAAGGCTGTGAAAACTACCTTCAAAATTTTTGACATGAAGGTAATAGCTTTTGATTTTAAACAAACTGTTTATATTTACTCTTTTGAACAACTTGGCATCTTGCTTCTTATTGTCATTGTGCTGATTAATTTTATCCATGTTTTAGAACAAATCAATGCATATTGTTGAAGTTTCATATTAATCCATTGCACAAATTCAGAATCTACATCTCTATGATTTTTTCCCGTGGCTGTTCATAATGAAAGATCAATAGGCACATATGGATTTATTTATTAAAAATTATATGCTCTTTAATATGAAAGTAATATGATCTATGTTCTGAAGGTAGAATCTGCTATGATCCACCTGGGAAATAATTTGTGTAATTAGGGGATGGTAGTCTTGTCTTTTATCACTGCAGGCAAGGCAGGAATTTTTTTCAGAGACAATGATGGTGTGTTTTATAGCATTTGGTATCAGTAACTCCCTTAAGGGCTGAACATAAATGCAAATAAATTAGGAGCTTCGTTACATATTTGCAATTTATGACAGAGTGCAGTTTCACCTACCAGCAGGAATACCACAAGAAAAGTAGTTCTCTACTACATCCCTGACACTTGCTTTGGGATTGTAGGGAAAAAAAATTACCCATGCAAAACAGAGTCCCTGTTTGCTCCAGAAATTTGAAATTTTTACTGTTTATGAATGTCAAGCCTGAGTACCATTCCAAGTTTGTTCCTTCTCTCCATTTCTTGCCATTCTAATTGCAGATTTTTGGAAGTAGAGATGATGGGTGCCTGAATACACACACGCCACAAAACTGCTGTTTAAAATTTGTTTGTTGTAACATTCCTTTACCTCACTTATCTAATAAAAAATAAATCATAAGCCTTACATACTTAATAGTATACTGTACCTTATAAATCAGAGTGAGTTGTTTTAATAATAGCTTTTGTTGTCTGTAGTGACTCAAATGCTTGGCTCAAGGGTGCAAAAAGGAATTTTCTCCATGCCCTCACAATATAAACAGTCTTGCATGAGCTTTGCAGTGGCATTGATGCAAGTGAACATATTCAGTGACGTTCCTCTGTCCATATGACATTCAATTCCCTGCTTGCATGCTGCAACCTTGTCTTTGTAGACAAAATCAGCCAAACCTGCAAATCTTTTCATCATTTTTTATGCACTGATGTTATTGTTCAGCAAAGAAAGTCATGTTTTGGAACACAGAGAAACTGGAGTATGAGGGAGGTTTCCTAGCTCCGAACTGATTGTGTGTGAAGGAACTTAAAACAGCAGCAACTTCTACTAGGAATTGCTTTGTAAAATCAGGTCTTCCAGTATGACTGCTCAGAATTGGAGTGTTTTATTGAAGTTATGGCTGAAAGGTTTTGGAAACATCTCTGATGATTTTCTATCTTCTCTAAATTTCTACTGTGCAAGACTGCTAACCTGTTTGTTTATTTGCATGAGCATTTTTCTGTATGCCCATCTGTTTGGCCTTTGGAATGCTTATACTAGGAAGTTATAACCTGGAAGAGGTCAACTTGAAACAAGCTGCTGTTTTCTTGGTTTTCCAGCCCATCTCCTTTGCTTCTTTTCTCCTGTCTATTTTTTTAAGACAAAGTACATGCTTGTAGAAGCCTCACCCTGAAAACCTTCTTGTTTACTGGTACATTTAACTGTCAGATATACTGAAGGCTTTAAAAAAACCATAACTCTGCTTTGAAAATAGCCATATCTAGATAGAAAGATGTTTTCAGGTTATAAGACCATTTTAGATAGTTTCTTTGAATGGGTAACTCCAAAGTAGCTTATTTTCTTTTCTTCATCCTGCAGCAAGAACAAAAGTGCCTTTATGTTTTCTCCAGGCATGACGTAGTTTGAAGTGTTTGAAAACTGCATGCTGAAAATCTTCAATTTGTGGCTTTCCATTGAATCCAAACAGAGTGCCAGGGCCTGGTGCTCCAGATACATGCAAATATATGTGCACCTGTCTGCAGTGGAGCTCTTCACATTGATAGAAATGTTGCTGTTTACTTCAGTGATTGCCTATTGAAATAATGATAGTACATTTATATTTAGATAGTAGCATCTATTTCAAATGATCCTGAAGAACCTTATCATCGTTAAGACTCTCTGTCAGTCATGAGGAATCCCTAGGGATTTCAGTGCGTCATGTTTGGATTTTATCACAGGAACAGGGATATAGAGATTTGGGGATTTTGGGAGTGATCTTCTCAGTCAATTTGCAATCTTCACCGCTTTAAAAGGAAAAAACTTTGCTAGCTGTTGAACGTAAACATATTTTTTGTAACATGAAGCAACTTCCAGTTGAGGTGGGTGACAAGATAGATAAAAAATTCATTGGACCAGGGGGCTGAAACAGCAGTGGTCAGAAGTGCTGGAGTTGACCTGGTAGGCGCTTATCAGTGTCATGCTTCAGGATCTCCTGCTGGGGCCAGGAGTGTGTCATGTCTTTATTAACAATCTAAAAAACAGGCTGGAGTATCCCAGAAGATTTTCAGGTGGTACCAGATGGTGGGATGGCTGCACAATGGAAAGCAGGGCTGCCACTCAAAGCAGCTGAACAATGATGAGAAGGTGGGCTGACAGGTGTATGGCAGATCCAAGTGCCAAGTCCTATAGGTGGGATGAGGAACCCCATTTTCAGACCAGGTGGAGGGCCAAACAGCTTGAAAGCAGCTCAGCAGAAAAAAACCCTCAGGGCTGTCCTTGTGAAAAGCAAGTTGAAGGGGAATCATCAGCATGTCCTTGCAGCAGAGAAGGTCAGAGGCATTCTGGGATGTATTAGGAGGCCTGAGGGAGAGGATCCTTTCTCTCTGCTCAACACTGCATCCAGTGTGGGCTCACCAGTACAAGATAAACAGAGACATACCAGAGTGAGGCTTGTGAGGAGCCACTGAGATCATGGGAGGCTGCAGCACGAGGTGTACGGGGCAGAGGCTGTGAGCTGGGAGGAGCTTGGAGGAGAAGAATTTTATTTCTGTGTCCAGCTGTCTAATGGACTCCTGTGGAGGAGCTGGAGCCTGAGTTTTCTCAGAGGAAATCAGTGGAAGGATTAGAGGCAATGAGCAATATTTCAGATCATTACTATGAGTTCTCCAAAACAGTCATGTGCACATTCACTTTAGGTCTATAAATATCTTCCAAAAGTTCTATTTTGACAGGATTTGGGACTGTGTGTATCCAAGGAAACTACTTCTTTCCCATCAAATACAGTTGAAACTGCATTAATATCACATACATTATGCCAAATGAAAGAGTTTTTAAAGTATTTTACATATGTGCATCTAAACTGTATAATTTTATTTAAATACCTTATGTACAATTATTCTGCATTTAGAAATTACTGTGTTCTTTTTGTATATTGAATGTTCTTATATTTTAATTTAGACCTTGCTAATCTAAACCATGAGAATCCTTTTCACTGTCAAGTAATCATTTCTAAATATTTTTTTTCTAGAATGTAAGAGATGAATTTTTTAGCAAACACAATTCTAAGCTCATCTATCTGCATTTATTCATGAGACAAATGAGGGAAGAAGAAAATATTAAATTATGTTTCTAAAGACAATTCAGATTTTTTTCCTTTCTTATGCAAATGGAAATCTTTGGTATAAAATCATGCACAAGACTTTTAAAGAGAGAGGAAGAGAGGAGGAAAAAATCTGGGATTACAGCTATTATGTAATGATCAGCAATTTTTAAAGCTCTTTCCAGACTGTTGCCTTTTTAATGTTGGGAAAAAAAAAGTATTTACCAGATCCAAGTAATATTTTTTTAGTTGAACTAAATACTTTTAAAGACATTAATAGCCATGGTTGTATTAGCAGTAGAGCCACAAGGCAGTTACTGCACCTGATGTTTCCTGTCACTCACAGGCACCACTAGAGAGAACAGAGAGTGTGTGCAAGGCTAGCTCCCCCTCCGTGGCCTCAAAGGTGGCAGTCCATCCTGCCTCAGCAAGGAAAAGGACTGGAGAAAGCAAGGGTGGGACACACAGGGCATGTTCATTTTCTACATCCTAACCATTCATCTCCCATGATGAGCAGGAGAGAAAAGGGTGCCCAAGTTAATAAAGTGGTGTTAAAATCTGACAGTGAATTTCACGTAAGAAGATTGCTGTGGTATTTTGCTTCGAATAATTTACAGAGGAAAAAATGCCATTTCTTTGTACTTCAAAGAATAATTTCCTTTCGATGCTTTAACTCTTAGCACCTTTTGGCTTTTTGTTTTAAATTGCACTAGTCCTTTTTCAGGCTTTTTCTCTATCTTAGGCCTTCTTTTGGAAATGGCATTACTTCTAGAGAAAATACATGTTTTATTACTGCTCTAAGTTCCAAACTCCAAGGAAAAGAGCATATCTTTTTTCCTATAGGACAATATATATTGTCTTGTATAGGACAAAGTGATGATTTCTTAGAGGCTTATTAACAGAGCTGAGTGAAAACTGCAAAATATATCAATAAACTGTCGATAACTGTAAAAATGAGTGGCTTAGCTGCTCCTTTACCCCTCTTCTGGCTTTTAGCAGGGAGCAGATGACCATTACCATGAGTTTTGCAGAAGAAACAGAAATATACTTAGTACTCTATGAAAATATATTCTCTAAACTGTGCCTCTGCAATAAGAATATTTTAAATTCACAGATTTGAGTCCTTGTACCACAAGCATTTTGGATGGGAGGAATTGTTTGGTTCCTTAAAATACATGTAAGATTTCTGAAAGGGAACTGCTTAGAAAACCTACAATAAACATCTTTCTGCTTTCTTTGCACCCTGGACTGTGATATTATGAAGTGCATAAACAATGCTGAGAGAAAATAAGATGTAATATAACTAATATTAGAGTAGCCTATTAAAAAAAAAAGCCACCAGTAAAGCATGTAGGTGCCCAGAAAAAAAAACAAACCAACCCAAAAACTTTGAAAACACAAACCAACTCACACAACATTCATGATCTTTCCTTAATATGTTTAGATATGTAATTCCTTTTAAGTTGTTTCCTTTTCATAGCAATCCCAGAGATTTGTTGACTAATTTCACATCTCTCTTATGAATATATTCATTCATAAAACAAAAGCTACTCAGTGATTCTCACAGCACTCAGATGCCCCTGAAATTTGTCCCGTAGGAGTTTTATGAGGAAGCAGTGAGGAAGCCATGAACACGCAGTGCCACAAAAAGCACCAATCACCTGTTTATGCCTTCAGCATTTGTCTGGCAAAGCCAATTCCAAGAGCAAGGAGGTTCCAATGATAGGCTGCAGTTTTCTGGTGTTGAAGCAGAACTCAGAGGGTGTCTCCATGTCTTTTCATTCCACCAAGAGGCTGAGCAATCTTCTACTGTGTTCAACTTGTAGGGGAGAAGCATTGTGCTAGGTGTTGAGGGGCCAAACTGACTCTTCAGGAGTGTGATGTTGTAGCTAAGGATACCATTTATTTACAAGGATGCCGTTTATTTACAAGGTTGGACCACAGTGTCCCAACTTAAATGATAATCGAACCCCTGAGATCTCATAATTGGTGGAGATGGGGTTTGACCAGTGTAGGAGGTGCTAAACCCTCAAGAAACCACTGTATATCAAAGGGAAGGGTTAATCTAAGTGACACTTTTTGCATAAATATCCAGTACTAAATATGTTCTTTAATGTCTGTTAAAAACCATATCACTGTTTTTTGCAGTCCTCACCACTGGTAGGCAGTGAATCCCTCCCATGTCTTTTTGTCTTTCTCTATTAGAGTGTCTCAGGCATTTTGTCCTGTCTGAATGCTAATTGGATGTTTCTGTACTCCCTTCTGAAAGTGTATGGTGTGATCCATACATCTAAGCCTTGTACAGGCTAATTAAATAAAACTTTTATTGGTCTTTACAATCCACAGTAAACATCTGCCATATACAACCATCATTATGACTGAGTATTTTGTTGAGTAAGAAACCTTCAATCATCACCAGAAGTTTTTCTGCCTAAGAGTGGTGGAGAGCAGCACAGTTTTGAGCCTGGATACCTAAGCAACTGCTGCATGGAATAGGGATCTAAATTTGCTGCAGTTTCCTTCTGTGCTGTTGTCACATTCCATCAAAAGTCATGAATGCTCATAGGAAAATAGCAAAATGTCTTTCATACTGCACAGGCTATCAGTGTATTGAGAGATAATTTTGGGAAAGCTAAAGCCTGAGAAGAAACACAACATAAAAGCTGGACCACCTGTTGGGGAAAGCTGCCTAGCATTCAGAGGTCTTTCCAGGGTTTTCACAGCTATCATGCAGCCAACATTTACATTGCTATTAGAAGAATCCCTTTGTAGACTCCTTCAGCTTTTCAGTGTAGTGAAACTCTCGTGGGTAGGTGAGGGGCTTTTTCATTTTGAGAGTGTGTGAATGTGCACGCCTGATGGAATACATTTGATATGCCAGTTCTAGGGTGCCTATTCATTAGTGTCTTCCTGCTGTTCACATTTTATTAATGAAGCAAACCATCACCCCCCTACCAGCAGACACTTAATTCCTTCCCAGAATCCATCTGCTTTCCATGGTCCTTTGAAACCAGCTTTTTATGGAGTCAGCTTTAACAAAGTCTTACTGTCATGGGTCAATTAAATACCAAATATTCTTATTTCACAGCTACAGCTCCTTTAAAGTGTCTCTTAGTTGTGATTAATTCTAAGATGATTTCTGGGGAGGTTTGGAAAACTAAGTTCCTAGTTTAAAAGAAATTTATTCTTAGAGGAGATCATGGAATAAAGGTGGAATATGAACGCGAAGTGGGAAAATTAAGAGTATGATTGTGGAACTCTCACTTAGGCTCTGCTTAGACAAGTAATCACACTGGCTGCTTGTTATGGGGTGCATGATATTCTAAGGATAGTTTTTAACTCTCATATTAAATGTTTCAAACTTAATCAGAGAATGCACATATGCATCTAAGATTTTATGATTTGATACAAACTTAATAAAGAATGACTATTCACATACAATTACTTTAGGTGCAATAGAGAATAAGAATATTACATTAGTATTTTGAGAATATCCATGACTCTTTCAAGTATTGAAATAAACTATGTTTATAGTTAGTTTTGCTTATAATGACATTCTATTATGTCAATTATAAAAATATTTATTTAAAAAACTTTCTGTATCTCCAGTTGTAAGTAAAGTTTTTTGACAAGTTTAAACTTTACTTTTTGTATCTTAACTGACCCATTTTAAAATCACTTTTAATGTCTTTAGTACTATGAGTGTATAAAAATATATTCTAAGCCTTTATTAAATATTAAAAAGTGTCACTTATATGACCTCCCTTCTTCTAAAGGTCTCTTTTATGCTTCAGGTCGGTGTTGCTGCTAAGTTAATAATAACACTTTAATGTATAGAGGGGCATCACTGAAGAACTGGCAGCAGAAAGTTTAACAGAATGAATGTGGTGGGACCTAATAACTAGTAGGGCTTGCATTTCATTTGTGCTGAATGCCTAACTTTATCTTTCAGCTCAACATCTGCTACTGAAGTTTGGGGAATACATAAAAAGATTTGCAATTCACCTCTAACTTTTTTATATAAATTATTGATTTAACCACTGACATTCAGTTTGTCGCTCTCTTGTGTTTGCTCTGTCTGGGATTTTTTTAAGTTAAGACAACTCAATCCACAGCACTTTACATAGAGGGTAATAAATTGTGAACTGTATCCAAACTGAAATGAGGTGACTCATAAATAAAGAGGAAAAAATGTCTGTTCAGTAATCACTGCATGTGTGAAACTAATGCTTGGATTGAAACTGCTTCATCTTCTTGCTTGATCTGAGACTCGTGGCATTTGAGATCCATGAAACACTTACACAGTGCAGATGTAACTCACAGCTCTTGATAAAGGGTGAAGATATTTGAGTGGTGGGGTTGAATGCACAGTTATGTTATTGCCAGTGAGTTAGCCAAAACTCTTTATCTGGACTAGTTGGTGTGTTTGTATCTGGACCAGACAGTGGTGGAGGTTTTGGGGATTGCTCTGGGGCTTGTTTCCATGGTCACTCCTGATACCTGCCTCACAGACCATAGTGGATGTCTGCCTGTCTCAGCAAGGAACTGCAGTGTGGAAATCTTGAGCATGAAAAATCAAACATGATTTTTCTTTCTGGAGGTAATTCTGTCAGAAAAGGTGAATATTTCCCAATTGGATAAAGGGGGAGATGGCAGTTTCTTCTGGTTTTATTGTAAGAAACTATACATGGCTTATCAATTTTAAGCATTAAGTTTATATAATGCATGCACATGTACATACCTATATGTTTTTTATAAATAAGAAACAAAGCACTCTTTTTTTTTTTTTTTAACATCAGGTATCAGTCAGGATTCTGCTTGTAGTATGTCTTTGAGCCATTTAGTGGAATGACAGGGAAGCATTTTTCAAGTGGGCTTTTTGTTGCTAGCATATGGCTAGACACTCTTTTTGTTACCTTGTCTAATTCTGTAAAGATATTGCTAGAATGTTAGAAGGGAGAATGTATTAACTCCATGTTGAGATCCACGAACAGTATTGCAAAGTCACCATATGCTGTCCTGGTCTAGGTAACTGTTGTGTTTGTCTAAGCCATTAAGTTTAAAAATGTTTAAGAACAGAATATGAGCCATGACCCCTGGTACAAATATTTATATTCTGGTGTTACGTTCTATAAATGCTGGGGTTTGTAAGTAGCAAATACATAACCAACATTTTGAGGTAAGCTGGAGGATTAACAACTATGGGAAATGATAATTTAATCTCCATAAACATTTACATACAAATCCTGCATATAGATAGGGAAATAATGGACAGTCTTAAGTAAAGGAAATATAGGACTTGGAAACAGAGGGAGGTGTTTTGATATGTGCCTAGTGTCTAACATAAACACATTTCACTGTACTTTAAGTAGTCCCTGCTTTTTTTATGCACTTTTTTCTGTATTATGAAGGTCTAACAATATACCAGGCTTCACATTATAATAACAAGAATGACGATTGGTCATCGTTTGGATCCAATGACCATGCCAGCCAGAAACATAGATCTCTTTTTCTCCTTCTATGTTTTTTTTTATTCAACACAGCTCTAAGAATATGCTGCTGCTTAAAACAGCCTAGTCCAGGTAAAAATTCAATACCCAGCTGCACCATATGTCCATTCTTTATTTCGAAACCAAGTATGTTTATTAATCAGCTGCTAACTAATAAAATCTACAAAAAGAAATTTCTAATTTCCCATACACTATGCTGGATTGAAATAAGAAGAAATCTGAACATTTTGCCTGCTTGAAAAAGTTCAGTTTGTAACAGTGTTTTAAACAGTGAGTTATGTCACATTATTTTAATGTCACATGTTTCAATTTAGTAAGGAAAATATTTACTTTTAAGAAGAGGAGGCAATATGCTGGAATATGCCTCCAAACAACATTGTAATCAATCCCTGGAGGTGACTGTTGCAACATTAGTTATAACAATGCCTTCTCAAAATTATGTGTTCATTGTACTGCAAGTTGCATATAGCATAGTCCTCTCAGCAAATTGATTGAGCCCCTCATATTCCTTCAAACATTTTTTATATTAACAGTCTAGATTTTTTTGACCAGCTGTATTGATTCAGTTTCATGGTGAAATACACAACCATTTTAGCTTCTAAATAGTGGTTCATGCTCCAATTGGGAGTAAATGAACCTAAAAAATTTGCAAATGAAGTACCTGAAAACTGTGGCCTTACTGTTAGTCTTTGGCTAGTGCTACCATATAGTCTTTTGAGATATTGCAAATTTTCCCCAGGTTCCCATCTTTCTTTTGAGAAGACCCTTCTGTACACTTATGAGAATGAATGTGATATTTATTCCACAGGTATTTTACGGAGAGCTTTCAGGCTGATAGTAATTTGTGTGATGACTTGTGTGTTGCAGCTGAATAGACTGAACATTTATTTCTCTTTGTGCTGCTAAAGTATGAAAATAATCTTTTAAAAAAGCCCAAAAACAAATGGATTTTTATTGTTCAAATCACAGTAAGGCTGTTTACTTTGTAACAAAGTGCTCTACAAAAACTGTAACTTCAAATGTAAACATGACTCCCAGTGCCCTGCCACGTACACAAACAAGCCATCTAATCATCAACCTGAAATTGTATTTTAGCCGTAGAACCTGAACACTTACCTCTGAAATGTTTCATTAATGAAAATACCAGGAGAATTCTTTGCACCTAGAAGATTAGAGTAATTTAGAAATATTTCGTATTTCATTTTCAACCTTCTAACCTCTAGGGTATCATTCATTTTGGCCATTCAGCTTGTCTTATTTTTGGTTTTATTCTGTATGTTTCTGCATTGATTGTAATTTGCTTTTTTAATCTCTGGGCAGAACCTAAGTCTGAACAATTTTTAAGGCATTCTTTTAAATGTTCTATGCCTTGGGTAATTTGGATTTTTGTGAGGGTTTTTATATATACAACTACATGAAGTAGAAATCTAAAATAAAATAAAATACAACCATATAGTACAACAAAATACAACAGCCAAAATGTTATTTTAGTTTCAGTACTTATTAGTCTTCCTTGCTAAAGGAAAAGACTAACTCTAGATTCTTCTCTTTTGCCTTCCCACATGCACATGGCTTGCTTCAAAACTGGGGCCTCCCGCTCAGGACGATATGCCAAGAGCCCAAATTTAGTAGTGCAAAGCGTTTGGCAGCAGTACCAGTTTTATCATCTCCCACATCCCAAGATCTGTCCTTACCTCTTACATCAGCAGCGTACCATTTAAAAACAAGAAAAAAATAATCCGCTGTCCTCTCTTCCTCCAAATCCTCAAAGCAGTAAGTAACACAACAGTTCAGCTCAGTTGGTGGAAGGGAAGTATTTGACAACATTTGCAGATGATTCAGCTGTGTTCTGAAGGAGAGTATCATAGAATCATAGAATCACTTCAGTTGGAAAAATCTTCTAAGATCACTGTCCACCACTGAACCACATCCCTAAGAGCCACATCTGCGTGGCTTTTAAGTACCTTCAGGGATGGTGACTCACCTGCTTCCCCAGGCAGCCTGTTCCAATGCCTGACCACTGTTTCAGCTCAAGTCTTTCCTTATTTGAAAATGAAAACAAGGAAGGTGTATTAAATATTAGAGAAAGGTTAATCAGCTATTGAGAGAATCAGAAGTCAGGTCATAGATTCCACTGCTGTTCTATTTGTGGTGCACCTGGCATTGCAAAAGCCTGAAGAGAACATTGTGTTCCTGTTTCCTTGGTTTAGGGAAAATTAAATGCCTGCTCTGTATTTTTCTCAAGGAAAATATGTTTTCTTTGAAAAAGTTTAGAGTTTTGCAGGTCTACATTTTTTTATCTCTTTAGTGTTATGTCTTCATATTACTTTTGATAATCATGAATATAAAAATACATTTTTTCCTATACTTTTCTATCTGAATGGAAACAACTATACACATATATCTCTTGACTGAAAGAAGTTATGAATGGAAAATATTTGTCCATGTTTCCTATGAAGTACAGGATTAAGAAGTCCCAAATTTCCTTCACCAGCCTTCATTTGGACTTTTGGCATGGAACAGTGATATGTCCTTCCTTCAGTTTATCTTTTCAAACTTCAAGAACCTTAAGTGGAGTAGATTATAAGTACTCTAAATTTTTTTAGGAGTTATTTTTATTGAGAAGACAAGTGAACTGCTGTATTTATGCTCAGCTCTACAGAGGAGAACTGCTGATATTGAACGTCACGAGTCCAACACTCTCTAACTGTCCCATTTGGATGAAAAGTGGACGAGGGGAAGCCCGGTTGGTGAGTGCCTGGTGGTGTGGAGGCTGTGCTACATTCTGTGTGATATGACCAGCTCACACCCATCTCGCTGGTGTGTACTTTGCTGATCAAGGCAGGAGCAAAGCTGTGAAGATGGATTGCCTTATAGCTTTTCTAGGAGAGATGAAATTGATAGCAGCTAAAACGTGAAGAGAGTCTAATGAGAGTGGAATGATGTATCAGGAGAAACTATGACAAGAAAGCAAATACATGTGAAGAAACAAAATCAAAGTTACACTTCGAAGGCTAAAGCAAATTAAGAAGATGATACTTAGTCTTTCTAACCAGTTTAATGCTGGCCACAATAAGATACACCTAAACTAAATACACCTTCAAAACATGACCATTTCCTATTGTCAGAGGTCTTCTTTCTCTTATGTTTTAACATATATTTTTATCACAAAAAAATTTAGAAGATTTAATATAAAGATATATGAAAAGATTTATAGAAGTATCAATGGTTTCCCCAAATTTGTTTAACTTACTACTTATTAGAGGAAAATTTAATGAATAAGATGTATAATGCTTAATAATTTCTGAGAGAGGTCATGATTTTAACTTCACTATCATTTATTCTAAGAAACAGCTCATTAGTTGTAGCAGTAGAGCTTTGAAAGCTTTATGCATTGTAAAGCCCAAAAAATATTAGCTGCTGTCCAGAGTCATAATAGTGCCTGATGTAACAAAAAAATAGGTCATAAGGCTGCAAAAACCAGTACTCATCAACTCAACAGGAAAAACACAGATGCAACAGCTCAAAACACATTCATTATCTCCCAAATCTGTAGCTAATTTGCACTGCATAAGAATAATTTAAGTACAAGCCCTGGAGATTATCATAATGTAAATGTGTGAGAAGCATTCCCAGTTTCCTGAGGAAATCTTGATCCTGATAAACAGAAAAATTTTATCCTAAGTCTCAGTTTGTCTTCTTACCTGCACTCTCATTCACATATCCAAACTCAACTCTGGCAAACAGCATGGAGTCAAGCTGGTGCAAATGAGGGACAAACGTTGCCTGATGCACTTAATCAGAAAAACATTGGCTTTCAGATTCACCCAAGGGTGATGTGTGTTTCATTCCTGGCCAGTGTGACATTGCACATATTTTTGCATGCCAAGTTGCATCAGGCTGCCATAGAGAGCAAACAAGTGAAATAACAAGTCCCCCTGGCATGGTGTGGTATAAAATCTGTGACCCAGATACTCCTAGCTCTGCACATAGCACAGCTCAGAGCTAGAGGGGTGAAAAGACAGATTTATGCTGCTGGAACCTTGTCTGCTTAAGACAGGTCCTCAGGGAAAATACAGGAACTTGCTTGTACTGGGATACAGGAATTAGCAATCAGCAGACCACTGGAAATTCCTGGCCACTTCTTTCTGCAAGGGACCAAGGCCCCTTTCCCAACAGCTAACCTGTGTGAAGTGGTGACCTGAGAGTAACTGCACTGGCTTTGAGACTGTGGGTGGACACCCTCTAAGGTACCATTTCTAAGCTCTAGGAACACGTGGAAGGAAAAAGAGCATGTGGCATTGATCTTCTCCAGCAGAGTGCCAGGATACAAAGAATGTGTTGGAGAAAAGTGGTTACATTCTTTCTCATAAGCCAGTGATTTTTTGAGATAAGAACATTTTTCCATCTAATTTCTCATCAATTAGTCTCTAAGTTGTCCCAAAGTAAAGCGTTAAGGGCTGGCAGACTCAACCCTCTTGATGGTGCCAACAGAAATACTGTACCTGTGCATTATCTTTTCCTTCAGGGAAAAATATGAGAAACCCAGAGAGGCCAGACTAGACTCTGGAATGCCCTTGGCAGGAGGGATTGATGTCCTTTGTGTTGTGGGGGTTTGTGTATTTTCATCATTATTAAGGTCCTGATTCAGGAAGGTAGGGAAAACCTTTCCATCACTTTCAGCACAAGAGGATGCCTGATTTTGCAATTAATTACCTCAACAAGAATACTGCTCTAAAGTACTGGAAAGCATCTGTTACTTCTCTGTATTCCCAGATGGAATACAAAGATAATATTTATAATATTTAATACCCAAAGTAATATTTCTGCTTAAAGTGTCTGTAAGCTCAGCAGTGAGCTGTAGTTTAACCTTCAGATTTTATGCAGTCTGTGTGACCCTCCTTTAATAAATATTTAATATACATAGCATATTTGGAGAGTTTTGGTAAGCAAGTCTACAGCCTCTCCCAATACAGCCAAGGTGTTACTACAGAAAGGAGGAGATGTGAGAATATGTCAGTGTTAGAAGTGCATTATAATTAAACCTTCTGGATTGAGTTCGTGGACAATGAGCTCCAGGATTCTCACTGTAAATATAACATACTCTGTTTGTCTAAGCTTTCTAACAACTAAGAGTACAAGTGATTTCAGTTACAATGTAAGGAAAATAAAAGCTGTACCTCACAGGTCATTCTATACCTCTGCATACTGGATTTAAGAGAAAAAAATAAGTCAGCCTCTAAAATAAATGATTCTGAATTGTCCTTGACAATTGTCAAAGACTAATTATTTTGCTAATGTTGTGTGACTTACTCAAAGGCTATTTTTACCATGAAATCTTCCTCATGATGAGAATGTTTCATTCTGCTTCAGTAGTTAGTGATATGTCCTTGAAACACAGGTCCTAGGTTTTGAAATTATCAAGGGCTTTCTAAAATGCAGTTTACTTTGTAACTGAACTGATTCTCTCTCTTTCCATCTCATGGCCTCCAACAAAAGCAAGTTTTCATAAGCAAATGCAGAAAATAACCACAGTGCCTCGATTTGAATCCATACGTGCTTATAAATATGTGAACATATGTGAAATAATAATATTGTATGGATTTGAAAATATCTAGGTCCTCTGTACATGATATCAGAACACAAATGTTCATTTGTAGATCCAAATATAATTATACTAGATCATGTTGTCCTTTTCTTCTCTTTTTATTTGGTGCCAGGGTTTTGTTCTGAAGATAGTAGCATGATGTCTCAGTGCCAACAAGCACTCCTTGAATGGTGCAATCAGGCAAAGCTCTGCTGATTTCATGCAAAACATGTTGATGCTCACCACTCGTAGGCAATTTATAATTTATTTTCTACTGTGGACATTTCATAAGGCACACAGAACTTTCTGGATGATAGTGAATACTCATATATTTAGAACAGGAATTAAAAATTCTAGGAACATTTTGGGAGAAATTTCTGAACAGAGACTGTGGCTGTTCTGAGGAAGAACTCTCTTGCATTAGCAATACTACTTACAGTGTGGGGAAAAGCAGATCCACAGTGCACGTTACAAGAACTTGTTGGCTGTTCTTTAATATTGGATGAGGATTCCTAGACAAGCCTCTTCTCCTAATCCTGTTGAACTCCCATGAATTTCCTGAGTATATTTTCTGTTGCTCTCGAAATCCTATTTCTGTTTTTTTGTGTACGTGGGGGTGGGCGGGGAGAGGGATTTTGAAAGAGTACATAGTTCACCTCTATCCAATAATTGAATGAATGAACTCAAGTGGGAAATAATAGTTGATCCAAAAATTCTGAGTCCAAGTAATTTATTTCTTTGGTGCAGTCAGGCAATATTTTTCTTCAGGCTTGTTTCTTCATACCCATATTCAGTTATGAATGAAAAAATTCTAAAACACTTAAAACTGCAGGATAGAAAGAGTATGGTGGAGAAAGATGACACTGTCATTGATGTTATTATTATTGTGCTAATACAAGATCAAGAGTTTGTTATGTGCCTTTTGTAGCTGTACAATAAATCAGCCTCACTGTGGAGATGTTTGAAAGGGTATAAGCAAGGATGCTGTACACAAATTCTTGGGGGATATTTACTAACCTGTTCTCTAAAGTCATCAATCACTTCAGCTGGGCCAAACTGACAATGTCTGGAGGTCACTTGGTTAGTAAGACAGAATTAACCCTTTCTACCATGTCATACCCTCCAATTATTAACATCGGTATCAGCTACAAATTCTTATCTAAGGAAAACATCCTTAAAGACTTGTACCTCGTCATGAAAGTTTAAATTATAAACAGTTTGGAATGAAGAAGAATTATGAATTTCTGTAGCTTACCTTACTTCTTTGTAATTGAACCAGTAATTACAATATTACAACAATATCTTTATTATAATATATTTACAATTATATACTGAGTTGGAAATGGTGATATTAAATGTTGGGTTAAGACTTAACTTTGCTCACATTAGACCTGTTTTTGGAAACCCAAGGATTGTTTTGCAGGAGGCCATGTGTGAATTATGACATTTAAATGGAGAAGTTGCAATATGAGTATTGACATATTAAAACAGTGGATTTATGTGCCTGAAGTTAAGATAAGCAATATTAAACACCTCACATTCTGCAGTTCAGATAAATAGAGCAATTCTTGTGTTATCTGTTGCAGATAAGCAGGTCTCTGAGAAATGTATTGTTGCAATCATCTGTACTCGATAGCTTCCAGCTAGATCTGTCCATTTGGCACTGAACCATGTAGTGCGGTCTGTGGATCTAGAGGACATGTGAAACTGAGTCACAGTTCTAAAATCTTTCCCACTTTGTCTTAGCGCGGGTCAGCATTTCTTTTAGCACTGCAAATGGTCAAAATGTTAATCTGTTAGTGGGATTATTTAGCTCTCTCAGGGTTAATGTCTTTGTTTTTAAAGGCTTGTTTTCTGAGGTACACTGTAGATAAATTTCATGGCTTCTCACACTGTCTGATCTTTAAAGGTAGTAACTTTCAATTGAACTCTTTACCAAAAGTTCTACAAGGGGTTCTCTCTTTTATTATAAGGACAACCCTAAGATTCTCACAAAACTGTAGCTTTGATATTCTTACCAATCATATTTTGTCAGCCAGTCTCTGCTCTACCTTCTCAAAAAGGTACATTTTGCTCTTGCACATCCTCTTATGCCTGGAAAAAGTGGAAAATCTGTATTTCAAATGGAAGGAGTTCTTTACATCAGTCTTCATGTCCTGAAGAGTCAAGAAAGACATGGCATAAGGTAAAAAAGCAAACATCTGTACGTGAAATCAAAGATTTGGGGAGTATCTGTGCTTCCTTTGCACATACCAAAAATACTAGATATATAGTTAAAACTAGCTCTAGTAAAAGTGAAAGCATTATGCTGAAAGCTCAGTTCTAACTTGGTGTTGCCCAACCTGCAATCCTGCAGATGGGTGGAAAGACTGTGACTGACTTAATTAGGAATTTTTAAAAGTGAGCCATTATTTAATCACACTATCCTAGACGGGGAAAAAAAAAAAAAAAAGAAAATTAAAAGAAGAAAAAAAAAGAATTAAGGGAAGATGTTAAAAATGTTATTTTAGGTGATGTAAAATGTTTGTCACCTAGGTGGAATCTGTGAGGAAGATGTAAATTTGTTAGCCTGTTAATTTATGTTTTTTTTATTTTTGAATTTATAATCAACTTCAATCTTCAAGAATTTCTTACAATAAAAGTCCAGCCATAGATCTCCAAAATAAGTTCTGATTTGCTGTTGTGTTCACACTGACTAGCTTCAAGTTTTATTGTATATTATCCAAAATACAAATTTGGTTGAGGAATGGAAATAGCTATAAACCTTGCTTTGTGTAGCACATAAACCACCAGCTCCCTTTCCAGTGGATGGGAACATACCTGAGGACGGATAGTCACCAATATCAATAAACTATTTGCTGAAATAGGTGTGTGGAAAGCATTGGCAGTTCTAAATAGTAATTTAGCTTTCCTTTCCTTAATCCACACAAGACTAAGGAAGGTCCTTCTGTCTTACTCAGGCAGTTGATAAGGATGCAGACTGTGAGGAGGACTGATGAAATTTCCTATGTGTCTTCTCTTCCAAGAGCTGCTTCCTATTTGTTGTAGTGAACCTGGATATAAAGGCGCCCTGTGGAATGTGCTGAGAGTGCTGATGAAAGATGGTCAGACAGCTGGGATGATCAATAATGTTTATGTTTGCAACAAAGATGTGCATTTCTTAATTGGAGCCTAAACATTGCAGCATTTATGTGGAGATTAATTCACCAAAAAAGAGATTCCTGTACAGCTCTGGAAGTCCCACTCTTAAATATCACATTATCACCATATCTCCATTTCCTCAAATGCAGAATAAGGAGTATCTGAAACCAAAAACTGAAAACCATCTAGAAGGACTATAAATTGCTGTCAGTACTGGCATCTACCCAGAGGAAGCCGTTGCAGATTCACTTTTCAATGGCATGTTTCAATTCATACTCAGACCTATATATATAAGAAGAAAAAAATAGTTAAAGATGCACAAACTGTGTTTGTTTATATATGTATACACAAAAGGATAAAGATGATTTTATACATTTTAATTACATAAATTGAGAACAATGTTGTCTGTTATCAGTTTTACTGGTAGAAATTAATTGAAGTAAATGAAACCACAGTTGTCTGGAAGAGGCCATTTTTCATTTCAATAAGCATTTTCTACATATGATGCAAGAGGGAATATAGTTTGATTTTCAGAGAGAATAAAAAATCTTTAGGGATCAAGTTTGTAATCTCTTTACTGCAGAGTTGAGCATGTTCTGCCCTGTTGATAGAGATTCAAAGAAAATCTCAGGACTGGTGATACTCATGCAACTTCGTTCTAAGTTTGCTACATATCCTTTTACCTCTCCTTTGAAGTCTCAGTCTTGTCTTCTACTTTAAATTTTGCAGCCTTTAGTAGAAATAGTTCCCCAGACTTGTTGGATAAGCAATACCATCATTCAATATAGATGTTAGCACTGGTTTTAATATTCTTTAGTGATAGCCACGCAAACCAATAGAAATCCTGGTCATTATCCTGATTTCGCTCTCCTCTTCCCTACTACTCCTTGACCTATGTTTTTTCAAAATATGAAAATTGTGTGAAAATGTGTTGATTTGAACTTCCCTGTGCTAGCTTAGTCAATCAGACTTAGATACATTACTCAGAAACAAAGGTGTACACTAAGGTTTCACTCCTGCAGCTTTGAATTGTTGTCAAGTCTCTCAGCTGAAATATCCAATGTACAAAACAAAGTGGTAGTTGCAGTAGGAACCTACAAAAAATAATGGGTCACTGTTCCACAAAAAAAGTAAATCTGAATCTGCCCTTCTTGAAATAATTTGAAGTTTTGCAATTATTTAACAAAAACATGGTTGAGGTTGTGTGTGAATTACTTGGAATAGACTTTAAAATACTGTAACAGTACATTATTGGTAACTGGTAATCTTTTCCCCTTCCCCACAGCATTCTGATTATTTCTGTATCTGGTTTTGAATTTTTGCTCCATTTTTAATGCAGTGAGAGCATTACATTTCAGTCAATTACAAGAATATGTATTTTGTTTCCTTCTAATGGTTTCTCATATCTCTGCAATGCACAGTGGCTATATGATATCTCTCAATTGTTCGAGGTCATAGGCATACAATACCAAGACAGACAGGCAGAACTTCACATTAAAAATCTGAATTGCACACATCCACATGAAAGCCTAGAAAAAGCAGATCTTATTTCGAAGATGCATCAGAGTTGTCCTCTACCTCGTCTTTGTTCTGTTAAGACTTTTATATGTTGATAATGCAGAGATGCTGAAAAAACAGGAAGAGATCAAATAATTTCATAGTCACAATTCACCATTTCTTTCAAACTTTCATATTCTGCAGATGTAAAAATGGGTTTAACTCCTGTTTTACATATGAGGTCATGTTTAATCTTCAGTGAAATGAATAAGAAGCTTCATATTAGTTTCAACACACATTGGATCAGATTATCAGATATTTGACACATGACATTTAAAATGGCATATATGTGATTGCATGCTAGAATAAAATTATGAAAATTATCATACATTCTGCCAGAAACACCAGGAAAAACAAAAAAATGAAAGTAACAGACATGCTTTTGTGATGCACATATAATCCTAAATGCTACAAATTACAACAACCTTGAAGGTTGTGCTTTTGGAGATAATTAATATGTTCAGGGAAATGCTAAACTGCAAAAGCAGCATATTTTTGGGGTAAATAATTAGTATGTGTGCATCACATATAGCACACTATTGTCTTAGACAAAAAGAATATCTCAAAACATTATATAAGTAACTTTCACAGGAGAATAAACATTCTAATTATTGGAATTTTGGTTTACATCAGTGGTGTTCTGCTTATTTCGCAAATGTCTTATGGGGAGCTCAAGGTCTTATAAGAAGAAGAAGATTTTGAATCATAAGTTATCATCACTAGAAAGATGTATTTATTCCTTTGGTATTTAAAAATATCAAAGATTTCCTTTTGCAGTGACATACAATAAGGATGCCAAGATCTTAAAAAAAAGACCAGGATATTAATGAGGCAGAAGGCTGGTTGAATGGATGAACTGTTGATAAAATGTCATTCTCACACAGCAAGGAATTTTTCTTAAGATATTAGGAGGCACTAATGCCTCAGGTGTTTGCTCATATAGACATAACCCTAAAAAATCTGGAACACTACAAGTTTTCTATTGCTAATCTGTGAAACATGAGAAGTGACCAGCTCTTCAATTACTGTAATTTACTGACTGCACTCAAGAGTGATGGCAGGTTTTTAGATTTTAAAAAAAAATTGAGTAAATGCAACTTGATATATTAAAAGCCTTTAAAATGAACAATCCTGTAAAAAAAAAAAGATATTACAGACAGCTTGCTCACTTTGATGGACACAGTATATAATGAGACTTAACAAATATCCAGCAATGTCTAAAGGGGCTCACTTTAAGAAGTAGCCCATTGTTGAAGAAAGTTGGCAAATGAATGAAGTCTGAAGTCACAGTGATTTTTAGTTTGATCTCTACTAATATTTCCAAAGGCAAGGAATCCCTTTAGAAATACTTGAAGGAGGAAATGGGAATAGGTTATTTAGAAGGTTTGAGATTGACACACATAGAAAGATTCATTTGAGGGAGTGGAGAGGCTTGATAGGTGTTCTTTTGAAATGACCAGTATTTTCCTCATTTGCTACCTACTAGGAATACTACAGGGCAGGGGCTTCCCCAGGACAGCTCTTCCCTGTCCACCAGACCATGATCAATCATCTCTGTAACTTCTGTGTTCTCCTCTTGCACTGAGCAAGGATTGCAGGGTTTCATACACCAGCACTATGCCCAGCACCACCCCACACAGGAGATGAAAATGCAGATGTCTGTGCAGTAGCTCTCAGCAAAAAAAGGATCCCCAGCAGCTAAAAAGTATTTGGGCTGACACTGTTAAAAAAAGTAAGCTGATCATTGTGTTTTGTCAGTTCTTGACCTAGTTTCAAGTCTAAAACAAATGCTTGTTTTAGGCTGGTGGGCAAAAAGAGGAAGTTATTCAAGTGTTTTAAAACCTAAAAGAAGAACAAATCAAGTTCAATTAAAAAAAATCATCTGGGATGTGAAGAAAAAAGACTTCAACTTAATTTAAACTTTATTTGCCTTAGAAGAGATGAAAATCCCTGTTCCAGTGCAGAAAAGTGGGATGTTCTTCTCCATTCTCCATTCTCTTCTCTTCTCCATTCTCATTTATCTCAAGTGCCAGAAGGAATAGAGATCACTGAGAGGTAAATAGGTCTATTGGAAGAAAAATAATATAAATACTGAAAAATTACATAAAGAAACAGACAATTTAGTCAAAAAGTAATATGCAAGTGCTGCTTCTGTACAGTTACATTATTGAAAAAATTCATTATTCATTTGCAAAGTATCACAAATTCTTCAGTCCTCATTTGGAATTTATGAATTACCCTAATTTTCTCATTTATGTATTTATTATAATACTGAGTCCTTCAAAACTTTTACAGTACATTTCTAACTTGATCTGTTTGGAATTCTACAAAGCTTAGTCTTAATTATTAATTTGTGCGGTAGTAATCCATTTTTAAGAACACTTGCAACACCCCTTTAGTGCATTTTACTCCATATCACAGACATGTATGTTTGTCCCACCTTTTACTTTAGCAGGGTTTTAACTCCTTTTAACTGGATCAATGATCCTGCATTTTGCCTGGCTAGATTTGCCCTTCCTCTTGTATTGTATTGCACCTATAGGCGTGCCCACCAATTGGGAGTAATTAGGATATACATGATCTATGCCTGGTAAGTCTTTTATTTCTGTGCAGTGCTGTTCGGTGTGATGCTGAGCTGCAAGCACAGTGTGAGTTCCTGAGACACATATAGGGAGCACAGTGCTCTCCTGACCTGTGTGAGGTCAGAGGGTGTGGAGGCTGCCACCCAGTCTTTGCCAGAAGTGGAGCTCAGCTTTGGTTTCAGTCCCACTGGGGTAAAATCAGAGATGACAATTGCTTTAGAAGAGACTGTTCTATGCAGTATGATTTGGAGTCAAATATTTGTCCTTTAGAATGTACTGAATAAATAACTTTTTGTTACAATGAATAAAAATAATTATTAGGAAGGAAAAATTACCTTAACTGAAAAATTTTAATGCAGCATGTTGGAATTCAGGGCACAGGGAATGTTTCTATGACAGTTTTGGAAAGCCCTGATTCTCAGCAGAACACTGTTTTTAACTTTTGTTCCAGGGAAAAAAATTGCCAAGGCTTTGGGATGAGTTAGAGCATACAGGTGTGAACTAGGCAGTAGTATGTAGCAGTAGTAGTAGGAGTTTATCACAGGGTGAAAAATAGAGGGTTTTAGGATTTTAATATGAGAGTGAATAGGGGACAAGACGGAAGATTTTGGGTATTGTCTCTTCTTCTTGTTCTTTTTCTATTCTATTTTCTGTAGTATTGGTGACACAAGGTCATTGGTTAGAGATAGCAGCAGTATAAATGTTACGTGTGTAGGTTAGTAGAAGTTATTAGTAGTAAAGTAAAAACAATATACGTGTTAGAAAGTAATTAGACTGATTGGCTTTAAAAGTCCTTGGTTTTGGGTGTTTGCCTTCTATTTTGCTCCATTTTGTACCTTGTTTCTCGTATGCTAAGTCTGGTGTGTAGATGGCGTACTGAACCTAAGATAAGAGAAAAATAAACAGCAGCCTAAAGAACAAGAAACAGAGGGTCTAGCTCGTTTTTCACTCCTCGCCAAAGAGCTCACAAGGGAATCTCCTCCAAGGGTCCAAGTGGCAGGTTCCCAGCCGTGTGGGGACCACCAAAAAACCCCACACAGCATATCTACAACATTTCTCTCTTTTAATTTTATCAGAGGCCTGAAGCTTCAATGTTACTAAGATTTGTCTGGAATTGAGTGTTAAGTATCTTCAATTAGAAAATTTTAATTAATTGTAACTCCTAAAAGAATTGTCAGATTTTGGATGCCTTCTGTATAAATTCATTTCCTAATGCATCAGTGTGGTAATTTTGGGAAGGATACATCGTAATTTTCATGCATATCAAAATATAGAGATGTTTTTAACTGCAGCTCTGAAACAAGTTAGAGCTATCCACAACCTTCCTGTACTCTGTAATGTGTTTAAAGAGAGATTATAAATTTATTAATTTATGCTTAATGTTATTTTTTACTGGAAGCTTTTTGAAGATAACTTTCTAATATAACTGGTAAACAAGTAAGCATTTTCATATTTTCTGGGATTGCCAGAAGCTCGCCCCTAACTTCCAAAGATACATATAGCCCTTCTATTCCCCTGCAAATTTATGTGTATCTGGATAAAAACTGTTTTCTAGCTGTATATGCATTGTCCATATGGCTAAAAAGCTGTTAAATGTCTGGAAGATTATCCAGAGCAGCAGTGCAGTTAAGCTTTATGTTCAATGAAGTGTCATTATTTTTCAGGATAGTGAAAATCAAGGAATATTAAATGGAAACAGATAAAAAGGTGTTATTACAACAGCCCCTTAATTAGCCAGTTTTATTTCCCTTTTGATCTTTTCAATTAGCCAATAAACTGTCTTTTAAGTCATGTTATTGGGCAAGTACATCATGGAAAATCAGTTATTTGAAAGGATTTTAACAAACTCTCATCCATTTTTACAAATGTAAATGTGCTGTAACCCTTAGCCAACTGACTAAGTAGCCATCTGCTGTATAGCTGATCACTCTGATTATGTGCAAAGACAGCAGGTCTCTACTGTAGGCTTTATTTTATTTATAAGGCTATGTACATTGGCTTCCATTCTAATTAGATTTTGCACAGCTATAGTAATGTAGGAGGTACTTTAATAAATGCTCAACAGTATCTATGACACTGCCAACTTGGCTTAATATAATGAGATGTCCTTTACAGAAGTGTTCCAGAAGGAATTGTAAAGGGATTTTAAAGGAATTGTTTACCACTTGGTCTTACAAGGAGTTAACCAGGATTCTGGAACAGCAGAGGTTTGTGGATGAAAATCACAGGCTGAATTTCAACTTACATTGCACTATAAAAGTCACATAAAACAAACCTGTGCTGATAGATGGCTTTACATATTAATCATCCTTGCACAGAGCTTCTTTTCTCAGATAACACCATCTCAGATTAATTGCAACAGGACCCTAAAAAATATTTTTGAATGCTCAACTAATAGCTGCAGGACTGTTTCAACCCTTTGGATACTCTGGAGGTATGTGATTCAAGTCTCCAGAAATCAGAACTGCAAGACATCGTTGCAGGGAGAGCAGATTTGATGAATATACACTGAAATTGTAATGATTGTTCTGCGTCAAAGCCAATAAGCTTAGACTTCTTGTTTCTGTTTAGCTGGCTTTCATGCTAGAAATTCTGATTTTTAATGAGAACAATTCATCCATTAACTGGAGTAATTATACAGTTTTGAGACCCTCTATCAAAGAGATTAATTGTTAAAGAGACACTACCAAGAGGCTGAGAACCTACATGCCAGTTTCATTAGATGGAAAATTTTCTAGAATGTTTGTTATTCCATTGCAAGCCATGTTTATAATTTTCTGCTAAATATCATAGAAAATTTCAGTGAGGGCAACGTTCTGCTTCTGAGTGGAAAGAAGAAAATGCAGTTGCACATAAAAATGGATAACTGACCTGACAGAGTGAAACATCGAAAAGAAAAAGTGTGCTGCAGTTGTTAGCTTTTTATGTCCTATTTGTTTTAGTAAGTAAAGATGAAATTTGCTAGTGTGCCAAAGAAAGGCAGTGCCACTTCCACAATGAGATTTTCTTGAGTGAATATTTTATAACTCACCACAAATATATTATTGGCAATAATAAAATCCATTCATATAATTAAATTACTTCTTTTCCCTATAATTACAGGGAAAAAAATGGTCAGAGGAAAATATGTGCAAGCCTAGCAATAAGAGGTAGATAGTAAACACAATCAAATTTCCAGCCTGAATAATACTCGTCAAGCTGAACATGTCTAGGTATTAGGTAATAGCTTTAATTTGCATTAAAATAGGTTTAAAAACTGCGTTACAGAACTACTACATGATAATGTCATGTAGGTTGTCAAACAGGGAATAAAAAGGTTTAGGATGTTTACAACTTATTTATAACTAGCTAAATGGAAGTATCTAGCTCGCCAAGAGGGAAGCAACACCATACACATGTGATACAGTATGATAGAGTGTCATCATAGCTGAGACAAAATGTAAGCCTCTTAAAGTAACAAATACCTGATTGGTTTAGCACTGCTGCCAAAAATAAAGACAGTGTGGGCTGTTGGGTAGTCTGGATGTGCAAGCAATGAAAAAAGAAATGAAAAAAATGGCTTAACTGTTCAAATTGGTGCCAAATTGTTACATTTTAAAAAAATTATATTGATTCAAATAATTTTTCCTTTCACTTTTCATTGTCTTGCCTTTCAAAACTATAATTTTGTGATAATCTTCCCAATCAAATTACTTCTTTGTGTAATTATGCCATTTCCACTGCCAATTTGACAGCCTCTCTCTAGAGTGATGCATTATGTTGGAGATATATGACAAGGGAGAGCCTGCTGAACTCTTCCATGTGGTGGCAGATTGGTGTAGCACAATGGCAGCATGGAGGGTGCAGTCCATGGCCTTAGAATCTCACAACCTCCTCAAAGGCAATCCCTTCATTTTACTGCTCTATTAGTTTAATAGTCAGGCTGAGGCTGGGGAGGGAATGGGCTGGGGAGAGAATGAGCTGGGGAAATAAGAGCAGTCCTTTATGCTCAAACAGTTTTCCAGGAGAGAAATATTTCCCTAGAGATATGGTATTTTTGTTTTTACATTCTTTAGATTAATTGTGTCTGTAAGACATCAATAGATGGTTTCAACTTAAAGAGAACACCTCTCTCTACTTTTGCTTTCCCCCCCTACATCTATGTCCTCACTTTCTAACTCAGATACCTCTTCAGCTACAAATGCTACCATGCCTTGCAATGAGCGCTGAAAGTAACATCTGATATTTAACTGCTTTCTGGGAATAGGCAGAACATTAATGGGGTGAGTATGTTTCAAAGAACAAAAGAAGGAAATAGCATTTTCCAAATCCCAGAAGCTGAGTGCAATTGGTTATATTATTTCAGCTGAACGGGGGTGGAGTGGGGTGGAGGGTGGTCTGTTTGTGTTTCTGTGTGTAATTGTATCAGTAATATTAAGTGCTCATGATTCATTTTTTCTGTTTACTGATGTGTCTCTAAACCTGGCATAATTAGCTCCACCTCCCACATGAAAATCAAAAACTCCTTGGAAAGCCAGACCCAAATGTGGGCAGCATGCTCTCATCTTTCAGAGACAGGAAATATTATAATAAACAGATTTCATCTGTGAATATTTAGGGTGACAAAATCAGAGATTTTGTATGACCATTAAAAAACCTTGTGTGTATTCTATAAGCAGCAAGAACCATTGTGCTGCAGGCCTGTTTTTTAGAAGTTCTCAAAACAGAATTTTATTTGCAGTTGGTGGGAGTTGCAAGCATTTAGAACTTCTGAAAACTGGCCCGGGGTTTTATTCTTCAGAAATAACAGGAAAACTGAGGGAAAATAAAGTCCTCATATAACAGAAACACAGCATTTTTCAGAATAGGATCTGTTAATAATTTCTGCAGTACCTTGTTATTATCAATGGAAATCTAACACATGAATCAAACATTCAGTGTGTTCAGTTACTTTATAAAAACTGTTTACAATATCTGTCTCTACAGTGAAGTTATCAATGCACAAATAGAGAGCTGGCTGAAAACCACTGAAGGATTTGGCACTTGATTATCAAACTAGCCTTTGCAAATGACAGCCTGAGACATGAAGGACAGCCTTAAGAGGCTCTGAGGAATGACAGTAATATTCCCCATTGAAATTATTGAATGAATTGCTGAAATTATGCAAATTCTGAATGACTGCAAAGCTATGGAAAGCTGTCTACAATAAAATACATTCAGTGATAACCCCAGTGATTTTTTCTTGCCCTTTTAAGGTATTTAGTGCTAGATTTTTGCCCAAAGTCAATTGGTTTTTATTAAAAACTGGTGAAGATTCATGAGGCTACAACATTAGTACAATATAGAGGCAAAATATTTTTATTTCCATTATATATATGGAAATTATGTTAGAAACAACTTCTGTAAGCTTGAAGTTTCAAAGCACTATTCTTACTGACTCTTTTCCCTTAGTATAGAAAATGTCCCAAGTGTCAGGTAGTGAGTGGATAGGTCGGAGCAGACCTTACAATTTCAGCTGTAAAACACGCTTGAGTTTTAAAACCACACTGGATGAGCACACAAAGGAACACTCCGTGTTCTAACATGACTGAGATGGGCATGAATGTAAAAACTGGTTGGGATTTTCTGTCTTCATGTTCTTTGATTTCTCTGCTTGTCTTCTCTTTTAAAGAGAGAAAGAAAAAATGGAATAGCACATGAATATTAGAGGACAATTTTTAACCAAATTGAAATTCCCGGTGTGTAGTAATGTCCAAGGCAAGAAAATAGCCCTCTATCCACTCTGGTGAGTTCAAAGCCATTTTGGAGATCACTGATTATTTCTCTTGATTTATGACATATGTGTTGCTCAATTTTGATGTTTTGTATAGCAGAAAATGCCATACATTGTGTAAAAATAAATATAAATTTAAAAAACAACCCAACATTTTCCTCTTTTAACTTATGTGTCAGTAATTGATCAGGTAAGTCTGTGGGCAGATTTTTGTTTTATGACAAACTTTAATTCACTTAGAATCTAAACATTGTTTCTGAGGCTTCTTAGCTATCAAAAAAGTCACTTCTTCTGAAGTGAATGTGCTGTCCTTGATGTACGTTTAGTCCTTGGCAAACATCCTGGATAGATTCTGGGAAAATGTGATTGCACTTCACAAAGTCAAATATGCATATAAAGGGTATTAATAACTACACATTTGGGAACATTCTGAAAAATATATTGATTTAAGCATATTCTCAATCCTGAGATCATGTTAAAAACATAATTTTGAACCCATTCATGGATTATATAAAGGAGAAAACTATACCATGATAATAAAAAATGTGATACTTCTCAGCTACTGGCTTTTATGAGTCACAACTGAGAAAAGAGATAATGATCTCTATCTCCAAGGTGCAGAGATTTGTCCACAAGAAAGGGAACTCATTTACATACTTCTCTGTAAAACAGAAAAATAGCAATGTCTAACCACACAGTGATCTGTGCACTTAAATGAAAGATTTGCACATTTAAATAACAAGAATTTTTAGTTTTGCTTCCTTATCTCAGTTTGACAATAAGTATATCTGAACTGTAACATTTCAATTATTATGATGACATCTCATGGTTTCCTTGCTTTGACCTAGAATGTCATTCAACAAAAGACTTGATAGGTCATTCTCCCAGCCATGCAGAACAGAGATGATTCTCAGTAATTCATACTGGTACTGATTAAGCAAACTAAATGTGAAAAAGTTGTCACAAAAACAATCTGTGATTGAACCTCTCAGCTCTGCATTTCCTCTTTAGTTTCATGTCCTTTTTTTCTTGTTACAAGTCATTTTGCTTGCCAAACACGTCAACCATAAACATCTTATGGCAGCTCAATGATGGAGTGGAAGCTTCGCTTTCGAAAAAGATAGATCACTGAAAAGGAAACTAAAATTTGCTGAAATGGTAGGCTTGACCCTCACCTTGGTCTCATGTAGCTCATTAACATAGAATTTCATTTAGTGGCATCAGTACTCTCTCTACTGTCCTTCCAGTGTTGAGGGAATTAAGTTCCCAAATCAGCAATTTCTTTTGGACAGCATTACCAAGCTTTTCTCCTTTATATAGCATTTTATTTAGTCTCTTTAGGATCATCTATTAATGGAAAGTGGCTGGCACAGTGATGCATCAGAAGTAACAAGACTAATAGCTATTACTTCACATTTTTCCTTTAAAGCACTTTTACATTTTGGCACAGCAGTCAGGTGATTTTCGAGCAAAGATGTGATGTATTGGTGGAAGTTCTACCTGATGTAGCATATATAACCTTCATTTTTCTCTATAAACATGAATTACTATAAAAAAGCTGTAGCTTTTCATTTTACTTTTCATAAAAGTATTTGATTTTGGATAATGTATAGCCTTGCATTACCACTGTTACACAAATAAATGATAAGTCACAAGTAATAAGCTTCAATTATTTAAGCTTTTGTAAAACTCTTACCAAAGTATTTCCAGATTACTCATATTGTATGAAATTGTCTCAGTAGTTGCTCATCTGTTACTGATAAGGGAGGCACAAAATAAATCACAGCAATATGATTTGGGTAAAATTTTCTAATGCACCTAAATGGTAGAAGATCTAATTTTGGGGGCTTGGAGCTATGCAGCTATGCAGTCAGACATTGACTAGAATGTAAATGTAGATTCCAGTAAGATTTAGAACTTTATCTTCTTACAAGCATCTGAAAATTCTGTGATCCTTTCTCTGCAATTTTTAAACATCTAAATATTTCCAAAAGTCTTGGACTGTAGAAGTCAAAGTGTAAAGAAACTTAAAGATCTGCACTACTGAAGAGTATAGAGTTTGATCCAGGTGGAATTGAAGGACCAAGATTTATGATTAAAATAATTCAGATATCTAAAACCCCAAAAATGTTAGGGCTAGGATTTCCCCAAGTTCCTAATGTTCCAAATGCACAGATGATCTCAATCTTATACTGAACAGTTAAGGTCTTATCTTTTTCTTAAGCAGTTTTATTTCTTTATCTGCATGATATCAAGGAACCCAAAACATAAATCCATTCATTCCCTTTTAGTTCAGGCTGCATTTCCTCTGGTTGTTTACAGTCTCCTTTCATAGTAAAGCTATCACAGATCCTGATTACAAGAGTATGTTTTGTTTATTTATAAGCTTTCAAAAGCTGCTCATCGTTATTTTTCTCATCTCATTTTGGCATTAATGAGTGCTGCTTTAACACACTTTGGAAAGGGAGCAGAAAAATATTCTCCTGGTTCTGAAGATGAAATGGGGTACTAAGAGCTGGAAGGATTTGTTCTAGTCACACAGCCAGGCACCACATCAACAGATTATGAGCCAGATGTTTCCATGACCCTTACCAATGCAATACCCAAGCACCTGACCACCTTCAGTGCACTTGCCCTTAAAACAGCCCTATGAGATGAGGAATTACTACAATACTCACTGTAAAAATGAAGATTTCAATGACAGGAAAACTAAGGGTGCAGTACTAAAGGTACTTAGACATGTATTATCTTGAAATCTTCCAAAAACAATATAGGAAGGAAATAGCTCGAGCAGGGAATTAAACCTGTCTCCTAAGCCTTGAACTAAAGCTGAAACTGCTGAACAACTTTCCTCTTTCTCCCTGGAAAACTCCTGCTACTCCATATCACACAATCTGGGTCATATCCCAGCTAAGCTTGTTTCTTTTTTCTCCTGGCATGCTGCTCAGATGTGTGTGCACAGACTGTTAGCTAAGGAAACTGATTTATTTGGATCATCTGCAAAGGTTAATTCTCACATAGGGAATGCCATTAACAGGTTGGCCATCGACTGTCTAGATGGTCATAGGGATTTCTGTAACAGACATTTTGTGACACCTTCTTCACCTGTGTCAGCTGAGACTCCCTGAAATGCTTGCCCATGAATTATTGTAATTCAACTAATCACAGCCAGCATGGCTGCTCTGTGGTCTATTGGCTACCTCAAGCCATGTACCAAACTTACCTTATGGAAACATATTATGTTGTGAATATATTACCATGTAGATGGTTGCTTCTACAGAACTGCATCTGAGCATAACACAGAGCTGCAAATAGAGTTCTCCATCAGGGAGTTTGTCTCAGTCAGCTGATGCTGATGTCTGTGTGAGGCCAGGACAGCCTAGCTGGTGTCCTTTTTCAATTCATAACAAATCTTACCTGGGCAGAAATAAGCTGAGGAGCAATTGTTACAGCTCTACCAAGGACAGAGAGAGAGAGAGAGAGGGTGTGTGTGTGTGTGTGTGTGTGTGTGTGTGTGTGTAGGTACAGATCTTACACCCACCTGCATTATTGTTAAAATTAAGTTATAGCACTTAAATCCAGTGTGCACCAGCATATGTATTTTTACCTTTATTGTCCTTCAAAAATATCCACATTCCTATCCCTGGTTTTGCAGGGCTTCCTGTCAGCCATTTCTTTACTCGAGTAAAAGGACTGCTCAGAAGGTCTTTTCTGGAAAGCACTAACTCTGCAGAGCCCAGGTTTTCAGTGGCACCCCTGAGAGCAGCAGCACCTGTTCTTTTGGCAAAAGGGATATATGGAGAGAATGAGCAGAAAGAAAGCATTTTTTTCTACTTACTTTCCCCTCATGTTATTGTTTCCAGATGAGTCAAATAAACAGAAAAGGTTCTTGAATAACTGAGCTACTTGTATGTGCTTTTGCATATGTCTTAATGTCTTAATGTATATTGCTGGAGAGAGGAATCAAGTTTTGTGCCAGGATTTTACAACACAATCTTTTGTTGTTCTTGTTTTGCTGTTCAGCATATTTTATTAGGAAAAAAAAGGTGCTGAATTGAGCTCATTACTCAACAGACCTCAGAAATTGCTCTGTTTTCCTGAACCAGAAACTGAGTAAGAACATCAGAACTGGGCCTAATGGTTCTGTAATTATAATGTCATATTATCACTATGTTCTTTAAAATGTCAACATGAGGAGAAAAAAGGCTATAGGCTATTATTTTCTCATTATTGTGGTGTTCCTTTGAATACTGTAAAAAACATCAAACACATACTTAGAAAGAAAGGCAGGCTGAGTAAATGAGATCATGCTGAGGCCTTTGTTGCTCTGGCTGGATTGTTTTTGATGTCTGAACTAGCTCAGTAGCTGGCTTTATCTCTATCTGGGACCACAATGCAGCCTGCAGCATCAACACACCCGGCCAGACAGCCAATAACCATGGCTGAGGTTCTGACCTTTTCAGATTTCCTCACAACTAATAAGTAGTTAAGTGAGAACCCTTTTTTGTCTTTTTCTCTCTGGAAGACACTTCTCATACAAAGAAAAACTCTAGAAGTGTTATGTTTATGCAAAATTCAACTACAGTTCCTTTTGAATTTTCTTCTTCAGAAACTGCATTATGGGAAGCACCTGTGTGTGTGAAGTAGCACTTCTCGTTGAGGTGCTTTTCCCAAACCTCAGCCATGTTTGCCTCACTGCTCTGCATTACAGATTGGCCTTTGTGAACAAAACACAAAGATTTTAAAAAGCATTGCAGTAAATTTTCACTGTTCTTTTTTAGTCTAGAATATAGGTGTCCATTAGTGTCATACACTGAGAAGTATCTGAATTGAATACAAGGACTAATATATAGTATTTTCAAAGCCAACTGATGTGCAAACTGGTTAACCTATTTCCTCTGGTTGGTCCAGTCCTGGTGAATAATTTCCACTTATTTACTATGGCTTTCAAGGGTATCATCTGTCAGCAAATTGGTCTCTCCAATGGCTTTTAGCTAGGAGAACATCTGTCTTTGATTGGTTAGGATCCCACTTTGAGACCTGCATCCTTAAATGTTTGTAGATCCATTCCCAGTAATATTAGGTCACCAGAGATCTTGCTTTGCTAACTGATAAGGTCCACTTTAGAGTCTTGTAAAGTATGGGTATAGACAAAATAGTCTGGCCAGAGCTAAAATGATTCACTGGATGTTATATGATGCCTTGAGTGCTGTAGGCCTAGAGATAACAAAAGTAAAACCTGGTATGCTTATTTCAACATGAGAACTGAGAAAATGCATTCAAAGCCTTTAAGAAAGGAGACTTGTCCCATTGCATGAGGAAACACTTCTCACGTGTTTAATTCTCAGGCAACAACTTGCAATTTTACAATGACTTCATATTTAAAACTGCCTATCAAATGCTTCATTTAAAATCTAAAATATCATAACTAAAATACAAGTATCCTTTTCCAACATTATTAACAAAATCACCCCAGAAGATGGCAAAAAACTCCTTATAGTATTGTATTCCAGTGACTGCAGCTGGACCTGCATGTGAGAATGATGCATAAGTAATAAGAGATTTTCTTTGAAGCTTTTTATAATCTGTGACTGTTTATGACATAGGTGAGATTTCTTAGGCCTTTCTTTAATTGGATCAAATACATCACTGAATAAAGCAAGAAACTGAAATGCATAAAGCAATTTTCTTCCAGCACCGTGTATTTTTAAATACTTCCAGACTTTTTTGTAAATGCTTGTATTTTCCAAATTTAAAATTACTGTAATTTATTTCCAAGAATTATTCCTTGGCAATGGAATTTTTTTTTTTTTTTTTTTTTTTTTTTTTTTTTTTTTTTGTTGCTTGCTGATGAAGTGTAGATCTGCACAGTCCTGGATGTGTCTAAACATTGTAGTTCAGTATGGAGAAACTCTACCTTGAATAGAATTGAGTGACTTCAATTGAAGGCTGAGTATTTGAGGAGAAGGGGAAAGAGTGGAAGATGTTTTGCATCCAGACCGGTGACTTTGGATGTCTGCAGAGACTGGGATGTAGTGCAAGTGATTGGGACTTCACTATGGAGTAGCAGTTAAGGTACAAAGCTGGAAGAGTAACAAACTTTCCCTCTTTCTCTGTGTTTATCCTTTGCACACACTTCTTATCTCTTGCTCCAAGGTAAATTTGCAGCAACTACATCGAAATAAATATTTTTGACCAGAGTGTCAGAACTGAGGGCAGGAGTTCAGCATCCATTAGTAGTGCAGGAGCTCTACATCCTTCTTCCTTAATTTTGATCAGGAACACCAATGCCAGTTTTCATCCAAAATTGCTTTACTCCTTCCTAAAACTTATAATTAAGGGAAACAGAGAGGAAGAGGGGAGAAAAAGAGAGGGAAGGGCCTGAGTCTAATACTTCTGCATTCTTTTTAACAAATATTATTCCTTCTGACAGTGACTGACAGTGATTCAGAATTATAAATAAAACTTTTGCAGAGAACATGGGGGTTTTTTTCCCTTTCTCACTTTCTTGAGAACATATCTCCTAACTTGAGAAGCAGCCATGGCAATTCTACAGGATCATTCTAATCCCCCTGTCCACCTGTTGAACCTGTGGCTGGTTCCTCTGGGTGATCATAATGGAAATGGAACTTTAGAGGGGGCAGTATGGAACCTTTCCATGAAGTGTCTGAATAATTTTGCAGTTACCATGTTACTCTTTTGTTCACTCTGGGGATATTTGCCTATATTTGAAGCTTAAGGTGCAGGCTGAGCTTAAATCAAAATGCACTGTATATGCACTTTTCCACAGGGTTCCTTTGTGCAAAGACATATTTGATGAAGATGTTGTTTGCACACACATGCAGTGCAGGATGGTTTGCAGACACACACAGAGTTTATCAGAAATATCTGTGTCTCTTTTTATGAAATAAACATGATTGCAAGTTCGGGAACAGGTCTGGTAGAAGCAACTTGCCTATTCTGAATTTGTGGATTAAGAGCAATGGGGTGTTAAGCTCAGTTGTTTAGAGCATGGTGCTAATAATGCCAGGCTTGTGAGTTTGATCTCTGTATGCGCCATTCACTTCAGAGCTGGACTTGATGATCCTTGTGGGTGCCTTCCAGCTCAGAATATCCTGGGATTCTATGTAAAAGGCTGAGCTGGGGTGAAACTTAGTGATTACAAAAAGCTAGCTATTATATAATATATACGTGTTCTATAGTGTGTCTAGGTATATAAATATTTAATATTATGATTGAATGCATATTTTAATTATACAGCAATGATACACTTGGAGATACAAGTACTAACACTACTAGGAGATGATCTCTTTTAACATTATCCAGCTGTGTTGTAGGAGTTTCCTGTACAACAATGGACAAGCTTTTGATTTAACTATAATTGCAAGTCATTTTATGGACAGAATAAAGCAGCAAAACATGGTAATATATTGTTGTCATTAAATAAAGAGTAGAAATTATTTTGCTTATCTCTACCAGAGGAATTATTTTCTGGGTTGGACAGTCAATACAAGGTGGAACTGAGTATTCCAGACTGTGTTGCCATAAAGCCAGGCTGTTGTTTTCAGTTGATTTCATGGCTATCACAGAATGATGAAGATTTTTCCCCCCTGGTTTCTGCCTCTGCTTTTGATTAGGCCTTTTCTTCTACCTAGGAAAGGTCCTTGCTGAGTATTTGTTGAGTGAACCTCAGCAATGAGGCACCAGAATTGGCTGTACACTGACAACTTAACTGTGCTGTGGGCTAATTCCAGCTCCAGATATACTTTCAAACACCACAAAACATTTATCCCCTCTATGGCTGTGTTAGATTTCTTCTGCAAGGGAGTAGTGTCAATGTTACTGCCTTCAGAAAATGATGCCAGAGACAAATAGAATGGTGGTTCTGAAATATAGATGTATTTCAAAGTCTGGCAAAGTTCTGTGTTGTTCTTGTGTCCACCCCAGTAGATCATCTAATATCTATTATGAGAAAAAATAATTTGCACTTCTTAAAGATCCATCTCCCAGTGTATTTTTTTTAAAGAAGACGATTAAAGATTTATTGGTTTTTATGGTTTAATGCCAAGATAAGGAGACATCTTCTTCACTTCCTTCTTGTCCCACAACTCCTCTCACCCATCTGATGTGTCTGGAGTGCAAAATGCCAGTTGTTTTAACCTTGTATAATAAGACACTTCTGATAACAGTGCTAAAGACACAGAAATGTTTCCCTTGGAAGTGTAATTTTCTTTTGAACAAAAATTAACACTACAGAAGACATGTTTTCTGGCTGGCTGGCAGCAATTACTCAGAAACTCCTGAGTGCTAATTCATTGGAATCATTTTAGAGTGTGTTATCTGATTTATTTTTGATTGAGTGATCAGACTTAATTTCTTTGCACAGATAAAGTTACTAATGCTTCCTGTTAATTTTCTTTCGTTTGAAGAGGAACATTTTTAGCATTGCTGGGTTTTCTTTTTGTGTTTTGAGGTATTTTTTTTTCTCTATATCAGTTACACCATTGAGGTTCATGCAATGCTGCAGCTAGGAGGGAGAAAAAGCCTCTTTTCCTTTTTGCAGCATTCCAGGCCAGGCAGCTTTGCCCTGAGTCTAATTCTGTTCCCCAGCCAATCTGTGCTAACACGAATGGGGAGGAATCACTTTCTGCCTCCCTTGGCTCTGTCTTTATCAGCACTGATGCTTTGAGGGCAGTAATAAAGCAGCACTATCTTAATGACATCAGGAGTGACCTTAATGGACAGGGAGACTGTTAGGAGGAACTGTTGGTGATTAGTTTTGGACTAAGAGTAGGGGATCTCATGTGCACAGCAGAGAATAAGCCAGGGAACTGGTAACTCTCTAGAGGAGGGAGCAAAGGGAAGGGAGAGTGAAAGGGTTCAGGAGAGCCTTAGGGAAAACAGCTTTCTTGAATCAATCAAAATGTGTTAATTTTCTTGAAACTTCAGGCTGTTTTGTAGGTACTACATGTGCAAGTTGGAGAATGAAGACAAATGTTATAGGAGATCGTGACTGATTTTGCTAGTACCAATTGGTTTTGTAAGTGTTATTTTGGTTTTTACAGTAGAAAAAAGATTCTTTTTTTCCTTTCACCTGATAATTGCTTTACTCAGATTCTCAAGTTCCTTTATGGCATCTTTTACAGTACACATACAGGAATTTTTAGTTTCCCTGACTAAACCTCTTCTAAACATCCTGTGCTGATAGGTGAATTCTTTAGGTTATATGAATATGGGAGAATAATATCCAGTCTAGCAATAGATCCAGCTCTCCAGGAGTTTATATTTCCACTTTTTCTTTTAATAGAAAAGCTTTAGATTGTCATCACCTAAATTATCCCCCAGCTTACAAACAGGTATAGGTCTAATATGCTTAATTATTTTGCATCTCGTATATGATTATTAGAAATCCTCACTTGATGACAAGATTAAAAAAACTTTAAAATAGTAATGCCTAAGCCATCTACTTTATTCTTTTCCTATCTAATCATTAGAGATACTGTCCTGTCGTAAAGTAGCTAAAAGATCAAGGAGAAGAAGAACAGCATTTCAGAACCTCTAGTTTCCCTTTTTAAAAAATAAATAATTACAGACAAATAGAAATGTGTTCTTCAGTATAAAGTTGGGTGGCTTAGGCATTATAAAGTGTGGACATTTATTTAGTTTTGCAAGTCTAGATCTGGCCCAGTGTGGCAGCAACTGAAGATAAGCTTTGGGCTGGCTCGTATGAAACAAATTAGTGCTGTTAGCTTTGTCCTTATGGCTGAAATGCTTCTAATCAAGAGCTGTGATTACAAGTGCTCTTGTTCATCAGAGCATCTGAGAGGGCCACTGACAATTGCGAGTTGAGTATGAACTTTGTTCTTCCTCTTGGAAGAGACCTCTTGGCCACAACAGAGGAGACAAATGACTGGGTCACTGTGAGGGGACAGCTGCAGAAACTCCTGCTGTCTGTGGGTGAGGAAGCGACATAAATTTCCAAAGATCCAGTCTGGCATCTGGCCTAGACATTCCATCCTCTTGATATTAAGAACTATGTGTGGGTTTGGAAATCAAATATCTTCTCTTTATCAGAGCTGCGACTCCAGTGAAAAGCATTGTACCCTGCCTGTATTGTTCACTGAAATAGTTCCAGTGGGCTGAGGGAGGGAGTTAGAATGTACTTGATGATCAAACTTATTGCTAGGTCTGAAAAATTCTAGACATTTTCCCTGATGACCTACTTGTCTGGGAATTTATAGATATTTATTTAGGGTAACATTGTGCTTTAGAAGGGTACAGTTTGGGAGAGCTGTCACATGGTCTCTTATCTTTTCAATATGTCATGGGGATACACAGTCTTACTTATTTGGATATACAATCCTGTAACTGCTTTTCCATGACCTTTGCACCTTAGCATATCACCTTGAAAGGTGGCCAACAGACTTGTGTGCAACCTAGAAAATAGGTTGCATCCTAAATTAATACTCAGCTAAACAATGGTGGTTGTTACATCATCATGCACACTGCCATGAGAAGGTTCCCTGGCTGCAAGAACACGAACACTTAAACAACAGGTGGGCAAGGAAAGGTGTCACAGTGCAGGAAGGGACTTAGCATAACAGATTTTGACACTAAAAATGGTCTACTACATTTAATCTTCCCTTGTCCCTTCTGAAAGCATGGACTGCACAGAGTCTGATTCCCTTATTTGCCTGTATTTTTCCTTTTGTCAAAGCTGGGTTTTCAGAAGCGACAAGTGTAAGCCACAACCCCCAGTGCAGTAAGTAGGTCTAGAAAGTATTCCATCTCTCTGAAAACAAGATTGTACTTTTCAAGTAATAACCTTTCATCAGCAGAAAAAAAAAACTGATCTGAAAAACAAAGTGGGGTTTTTTTTGCTAGATCATCTCCTTACTGCACTGACTGTTTTGAAGCTAGCTTTTATTTCACATTGAATCTGGTTCAAACAGAAAGGCATTCATTATTATCTGGCAGCATTATAGTTGACATCTAAACCTGAAGAATCATAATTTGTCTTCGACATCAAATAATCCACAGTTCAGAATGAAAGATCGTAATCAGGTGTGGAGGGTTTTTGTTTGTTTTTTGGTTTATTTTTGGGGTTTTTTTGGGGTGGTGTTTTTTTGTGTGTGTGGTTTTTTTGTTTGTTTTGGTTTGGGTTTTTTTGTTGGGTTTTTTGGGGTTTCTTTTTTGGTTGTTTTGTTTTTTGTTTTTCCCTATAACCTTGTCATTTACTTTTGAAACAAGAACAGTTACATCTGTAAGAAAATGGACATATATTTTGAACATAGTTAGTATCCTTTGGATTCATTGGAAGAAGTCTTTCATGGGGTTAAGACTTGTCAATCCTTAATGAAAGCCAAATTGGTTTTGTTCTAAATAAGTATTTGAAGGCAACAACCAGGTATAAAAGAAATCAAATTATGACCAAATTATTCAACTCCTTCCTTACTTTGGCTGAGATTTATCAAACTTTAATGGTTCCCTAGAGTCCAAAACCTTGTACTTGTGTTAACGGTTTGCACTTCAGAGACTGAGATGCTGTCTCTCATGTTAAGCAGCTGTACACATCAGGCCTTTTACAGGATTGCTCCATGGAGTAAAAGAATACAGCACAAACAAAATGTTTTGAGGAGACTGGAACAAACCACCTGGTTTTATTTTGTGGGTATGGTTTATAAAAAAATAAACTTAGCGTAGGTGCTTATTGCCATGGTCCGTGGAGTGACAGAGGACTCTTTGACAATAATATCAGAAGGCTAAATATGATTTATTAACATGACTCCATAATTCAGAGAATTGGGCTATTATCTGCCCAGTCTGGAGCATAGAAGCTGCTGCTTCCAGCTCTGTACAAGGAATGCTAGAATAGCTTACAAAATCAGAGATACCAATTCTTCACCTCATAGGTTGAAAGGAAGAAAACCGCCCATCTCCCATCATCAGGAGACAGGCAGAGAAACCCATCTGTCCTTGAACACATAGTCCAGAGATTTGTTTATAGGATCTTGTAGAGAGGAAAATGCTTTCCCATGGGAATAATTTTTTCTGCAGGCCTGCATGCAGGGAAGCTCATAATATGTTCAGCAACAGGTTCTTAAGCATGTACCACATTTTTCTCCTGTTCTGAGATCCTTAATAGCCACTGGGCTCAAGGTCACACTGTTGTCCTTCCCCTTGTCAGGGCATTGACCATCCATGTCCACACAGCTGCCTATGGTATTTAAACTTGTGCAACTTCATTTCTCCTTGAAACCTTTCATGTTTGGAAAGGTTAAGCTGAAATTGGTCTGTGACTTGAAAACACACACATCCAAATGCAGACAGGCATGGACACGCACAGACACACAACACACATGACCATGTCAGCCTGCTGAAGTTGGATATGGGTAATGGAAGAGGGCAGGATGGGCAGAGAAAAGATTCTAGCTGATAAGTTCTGGGCTAACTGCAATCCTTATCTTTTTTTAGCTGTTGGACAGTAGAGAGTACAAATGTGTTTCAGTCTGGCTCACTACTGTGTTTTTACTCACTCTTTCTCCTGGGCAAGACTGACCACCTGCTACAGTGATATCTCCCTTCCGAGATGCACTGTGATTGTGCCTCACTTGGAAGAGGCTTACATGGCTTTTCTTTTTCCAATGAAATCACTCTCTGAACAGCATGTTCCCCAGCATGGGTACAGATTTCTGAATTTTGTCTTCAGTGATCTCTTACTACTGACATCATTGCTTTAATTTTCATTTTTCGTTTGGGAAAGTGCCACACGAGATGGTCTCAGGAACTGCCTTGAAAGTTAGTAGGAAAAACACTCCTCCTGGGTAACATTAAAGAGAACACACACATCCAGTTCTGTGTGGCTTAACATCAAAGACACAGGAAATCATCAAAAGTCTTTTCCACCTTCTTTAGCCTTAGGGACTCTTCCTGGGCTGCCTGTGAGCTTTGGCAGAAGTTGTTAACATTACCCTGAATGGTCTTCCTCATACTTGCCAAATTATTTTGAGTTTAGTAATATAATATCACTGTTGGCTATATGCAAAATTTCTTGCTGTCATCTCAAGGCTAAAGTTACTGGAGACAGGGGCTATAGCACTCTTTAAACCAAGTATCTCCTGCTGTTTTCAGGGTTGTTGTTTCTGAATGTTGTGAATTCCTGGGTTTTGGGTTTGTTTTTTTTTTTTTTTTTGCCTTAGATCTATTTAGCTCTGAAAAAAATTAAAACAATTCAAATTTGATACACAAAAGCTGTAATTCCATATTTGCTTGCTATCCAATTTAAGATAGAGTTCTGTTGTAGGCACAGAAAGGGTTCCAGGGGTCAGATGTGGTAACAGCAGTGACTGAAATCAATAAAAGAAGAATGAAAGATTTATTCACTGATAGGTCACTTTTCTTCAAAATAAGATTATCCAAAACCTTTATCTGTTGGAAGAAGGAATTGATTTCATAGGTGAGAGGTTAATAAATGCTGTGTTATAGCATGAACAGTTCCTTGCTAAAAGTTTATTCAAATCTGCTTGTGGATCTCTACTCAAAATTCTAAGATTCAATTAGTAAACAGATGGAAGTTACATTGCAATTTATCAGTGGTTCTGTGATTTTCATCTGTTTTTAACTGTTTCATTCTACTTAATTGATACCTAAAACAATGCATATTGCTGCTTCCATTCCTATGAAAGAACACATTAAGAGATTAAGTTTTATCTTTTGTCCAGAATTTTTTGCAACCTGGTAACAAGAAGTTGAATGGACAAATTTCTACAGAAATGTAAATTTAAATTATTTGTAGGCAATTTAATGTCTTTTTCTTTTTTCTTCATGATTACATTTATTATAGCCTTCCCCACTGCATTGTATTTTTTGTCATCACTGCAGTAGGCATCCAGCTGGTGACCCACTCTGTGCATGGAAGTACTGAGCAAGCAAAGCAATTGTGAGCTGGGCTATGGGATCCGAGGAGTGGGAGACATGGAAAAGTGATAGAAGTAAAACATTAGTATGCAGTTTCTAGTAGTATATTCACATATTTACAATTACTCCCCACTGCCTCCCTTTATTTAGGGAGTTTACTACTCTTTGCTTTCATCTGGGCACCAACCCAGACCTACTCAAATCGCTGGTCTAAGTCTATGGGCTGGTCTGAAGAGCAAGACTTCAATGCCAATCAGAGATCAGAAGCACGGTATATGTGTGACTAAGCAGTATTTTCAGACTAGTTGAGCTCCAATGCAGTTACCAACTGAACTTGAATTAATTGAAGTGTAGGAACCTGCTTGGCAGGAGTTCTGAAGTCATCCTAAAAGAAAGGAAAAAAACCCAAACATCAGGCAGTCTCCTATGAAAGGAGAGGAGATGAAAGGAAGCAAGGAGGGTGAGCACGTTTCTGCTTAAACGAGCAGCGCTAAAATGGGGTGAGGACAATGGCATGACCTATAGCTCTTTAGTAAAGAGAACATCCTTCATGTTCTCTTTTGCCTGTTGCCTGTTCTGGGCTGAAGTCAAGCATTGCCTCAGTAAGCTTTTAATGCCCTGGCTGTCGTACAGAACAGAGACACTGGGTAATGTCCAAAGTGTTAGATTTCTGAAGGGACTGCACTTCAGGTAAGCACACAGGATGATGAAACATGGGATTACCAAACAGAGCTATTGATTTACGTAGCTATGGGTTTAATTTTCACATTCCTGCCCAATTTTCCTTGCTGATGTTTGTCTACAGGAAGTTTCACATATAGGCCAGAAATTCTGTGCAAGAAATTTGGGAATGTCGAAACAAGACTTTTATATCAAAACAACTGGCAGATCACATCATGTTATGCCTGCTGGTGAGTTGTGATAGGGATGTTCTGTGGAGCATTAGGCACCTCTGCTGAAGCACGGATAGGGAAGCCCAGTGCACTTTTAATTTCTGGGAAGGTTACGGAAGCCCTGTTCAGCTCTGTGACCTTGCACTGGGTCACAAAAAGCTCCTTGTACTCCTTCCCCTTGTTGCTTCACTGTGAAGCAAAGGCATGGTTCATACAAAATGTCCAGAATTTAGAAGACACAATGATAGACCTACTGCATCATCCTACTGCAGTGTCACTATGGTGATTTTCATTTACAGTCACATAAATATTAGTCTGATTTGTTCATGGTTCATTCTTTTCTGCTTGCTTGCCTGTATGGAGATTTCACAGCTCCTCAAAACAAGCCCTAGGGCTACACATTAATGTAAACTTAACATTCTTCAGAATGTTTTTAGGAATTGAAGGAAACTGGGCAGGGGCAGTAGTTCATGTCAAGTAAAGTATCTTAGCCTGCAATACTGAGTGGCTTTCTGCAAACTCCCTGTTGCAAAAGGCCCCTGGAACAAGTCTTCTGCAAGTCAGGGCTCAGGACCTCTCCAAAATTGCTAATTAAAGCTGGCTAAATTTGTTTTGGGCAATATCGTTTGCACTTTTCTAGCAGAGGGTCATATGCCAGTACAACCCGGAATGTACAGCGGGGAAGCTGAGAAACATCAGGACCAACTGACTGACTACCTGCTGAGTTTGCTCTGTTTGTCTCTGTCTGTGAAACACCCACGTGTTTCTTACCCTTGCTGTCATACATGAAGCTGAATGAATAAAAATTATTCTTAAATTTGGGATACACACACTTCATTCACAGCAAGTGGTCAGAATTCAAACAGTACATCTACAGACCATTTTACCAACTGGATTTATTTTTGAAATTTGGGGTTTTTGCATAGTAATGTTGTCAGCTTGCTTCTTGCCTGTGTTTGTTACTGCTGTTTTTGCTGTTTTTATGCAGTGGTGCAGTTTCTACCTGATATTTGGGAGAAGTGACCTATTTGAGTCTGAGTTTTAAAATGAAACCCAGCCTTTCCAATAGAAGAGAGGAGACAGACAAAAAGTGACAGGCCTGAAGGCCTAGGGTCCTTCAGGGCTATTTGCAGTATGCACAACTTGCTCCACAGCACTCACAAAACACAGCTGTTAAAATAAATCATCCCTTGGGTTGTTCTTTTGCCCATTATGCAGCATCCAGTCTCCCATTTTGTCTCCTCTGTATTTAACTTAAGACTTCTGTGACTAGTTACAATTTTTCTCCATGTGTACAGACGTTGCCAAATATGTCTCTAGAGACACTAATTGCATTTTTAATTCATTTTAGTAATGCCACTTATGTTTGGAAACCCTTGTGCAGATACCACACACTGGCTTTTCTCTGAACAGAAGGCCTATTTGCTTTATACACTCATTATGTGGAGGAATATGACACAGCGCATGATGGTTTTAGATGTTAACAGTTAGAGATGTCTATAAATAAAAAGCACTTGCAAGTAATGTGGAAGCTCATTTCTTATCCTGCCGAGTAAAAGGCCACACTGTGATGAACACTGTTTACAGGACAATAAGATCAGGAGGCAGCTCTGTATTAAAGCCTCAGCTAACAGCTTTTTGGGCTTTTATCAGACCCTTGATCTTTCTTGCTGAGTTATGATGTAGGCTACTACAGGTTTCACATGGAAAGGATTTCTGACCCTTCCATACATCAAACAGCAACCACAAAATATTTTATTGTAGTTAAATTGAACTATTAATGCATGTCAATTCAAACAATGTAGTTCCCTGCTAACACTTTTATAAGCAGTTGCTTCCCCTGTGTCTACATCACATACATTAAAAAATCGACTCTCTTACGAAAAGCAGCCCTAAGCCTGCTCAGCACTTCTGAGGCAGATTTCAGGTGTTGCTTTAAGCAAGGTACTTCTTTAACTGAAGTTGTGTGCTGTGCTCTTGTTTAACAAGTCTCTGGACACCAGAGCAGTGGTTCTGCATGTGTTCCTGACGTATCAGTCAGATATGTCAGATTCCTTCAGATTGGTTAAGATCTGAAATTACTTTATCGTATTTATTCTGTGCCATCAGTACAGAAAGCTAATTACAGAAAAGTAGCAGAAAGCATCAGTCTTCACTTTTGTCCTATGTGTGAGCTGTGAGTAAGGGTGCTGCTGCCTAGAAGAGAAAGGTTGATAGTAATTAATTCATTTTACAAATCTAGCTAGAGGTGAAACAAAAGCATTCATTTAACTACCTGTCGAACCACTAGCACAACGTTTGCTGAAATGGTTCCAAAAAATGTTCTTTCCAACAGGCACTGTTAGAGAGATATTCCAGCTCAAGTGAGTCCCTGTAGCAGACACACAAACACATTTTGTGTGCTATTCTCTAAAGCACCGTTCTGCGAATGTTAACTGGGATGTGGTGCCATTCTTAGCATCTTGTAGAAGTGCAGTTATCAGAAACATCCAACCATAAAAACATGAAAGCTATGAGAAAGGATAATGCATTATTTCAGCATTGATTATAAAATTTAAAGATAAAAATTTAAAATTTAAATGTTTTGCTTGGACACAGGTCTTGTAATAAGTAAGGGTGAGTAACAGGGGTTACAGTGGTGGAAATGCTATTATTGGTTCTAGCTCACTTTTTTTTTTCCCTGTTATACTGTAGCTTTTTCGGATTATAATTCCAAACCCATTTCACAGGGATTCATATATTTATCTGCCAGGCATAGAAGTCAAGAAAAGAACAAAGCAGAGGCAAAATCTGAAGTTACAAATCAGATAAAGAGTCCAGGAAACCTTTGGCTCCCTGAACTCAGTCTTGGATTCTTCTGCTGGTGAAAGCCAGCACAGTGTGCAGATATGATTTACTGTGTTCCCTTATGAAATTTACTCTCTCTTGGGCCTCTTTTCTTTCCTCTGTGGCAGGCAGAAAAACATAACAAAATTGGGAAGTCTCCAGTACTGAGCTAGCAACTGGAGAGAGCTGAAATCAAATTTGTGGCAAGATCCTACCACTTCCTAATTCTATTTAGGCCAGAACTATTGATGCAATAGCCTATCTCAAGGTCTTTTTGAACTCCCATTTCCTGATGAAATAAATCAGAAAGTAAGATAACAAATAAAAGTAACAATAAGAAAGAAACCAACAACCCTGAGTCCACAAAAGGATACCAAGACTTCTGTATAATAGAGAGCAAGTGAAAAACTGCAAGTTGAGCTGGAATTTTTCAACAGAGGCTTGAAGCAGCCCTAGGATAGTATATTGTGTAGATCAATTTCTCAAGTGGAGTAAACAAGCACAATCCCTATGTTCTCAGTTGAGCTGTAGCAGTGTGTCGCTCTATTTCGACCTGGTTTATCCTCGCAGTGCTGTTTCTCATGCCAGCTGTGCATATACACTGTTGCAGAGTTGTTTTCTCCAACTTATTGTGGTCTATAGTTAATGAACCTTGGTGGGAACCAGTTCAACACATGAGTTTGAAACAGAAAGTCAGCTAAGTAATAAATACTTTTGAAAGGGCTTGTTAGGTGCTGGGGGGGTTTTGGATGGATTCTTTTTTTTTTTATAGACATCTCAGGTGCTAATTAAATTGTATTGTTTCTTGGTGAGCTCCATACATTTGTACCATGAAAGTTCTTTTTCTTATGTGTCAAAACATAACCTATTAATCTTTCCAGTGCAAATGTATTCATTAGTAAGGAAAAAAAATCATCAGAAATCTGAGGAGCATAGGCTCCTTTTCATCTTTAACTAAGTAGGTGTTGTCTAAAATTTCTAAAATAGTTTAACTTACTTGTCAGTTCCATCAGTAACTTCTGACAGAGCGTATTGACCATTGTAGTTGACGAGGAAGTAAGTGAAAAGGGTGGCATTTTTCCGCTGATGGCCTTGTCAACCATTTAATAAAAAATGAAATGGTCAAATGAGGGATCCTTTGGTGGCAACCAGTCAAGCAACAAGTAATAAACCCTCAAGAAAGCCATCATGAGGAATTCACTATCTATGAGGACTTTGTTCAGCCTCAAGGGTAAATCAATGTTAATACAAATCCTGGCACTGAAGAATGGATAACATGACATCAATTTTTAGAGATAGGCTCTCTAAGAGAGACTCATCAAATCATGGCAATCTGCCTGAACTCAATGGTGAGATAATTCAGCATCTCTGTACTAGCTCATCTTCCCAATGAATCCAGGTCTCTCTGGGAGAAGAAATTAAATAAGACTTTTTTTCCCCTCTGTTCTAGAAGGACATAAATGTTTTGTATTTTATATGACTTACTGATTTAGGTTTTCTGAGTACATTTTATTTTCAGTAACCTAAAAATTCACAAACACAGATAATTTGCCAGGAAACTTGACAGACCTGGAAAAATATCTGCAAAACTCCTTCTTTTAATTATTTTATTTTTTAGGAAGTTGTTCATAGCAACTTTGGCACACTTCTGCCAAGAGCTTAAAGTATTAAAAGCATGCTGTTTTGTAGAATATTGTTGATATTCACTGATACGTTTTGACATATCAAAGGGTACTGTAAACTTTGCTTCATGTCAAGAGCATATTTTCTTCTAACAGACTCCTTTTGAAATGCTGCACTAGATATGCATGCAGGAGAGCTTTCCAATGGAAAACAAAAAAAAGCCTAAGAAGATTTGACCTAAAAAAGAAACACCTGCCCTGCTGAGGTCTGCCTGGCCTTCAGCCAGCAGTGCAGTGCACTGCTGAAGAAATGGGGTCATTCCTACTTCCCAGCTACCACTTGCATAACAGGAGGCAGGGCTGCCTGATGCCTGAAGAGCTGGGGAGGGCATTCGTCACCCTCCCAGTGTCCACAGGGCTCTGGTGGCCTTCTGAGAGAGAAAACAAGGAGTGTGTGTGACACAGAGCTTTCACTGTGCTGTTCACATCTCTTGGTACAGCATCCGGGGAACTGCTGGGCTGTGCAGGGGAATGGGAAAGAAGACGAATGTGTCCTGACAAAGGAGAGTTGTTTTGGCAGTGTGCAGCCGGTAGGCTCCCAGATGCTCAGAAGTCACTTCCTGCACCCCTGCTGAAGGGCTCTGTTTCTCAGCTGCTCTGTAATGACTTATAGTTACAGACTGCCATCTTCCCTTAGACCCCAAATTGTGGGAATGCTGACTCTCAAATTTGAGCTCATGCTAATTAACTTACCAGTAAAAGTTTTTTTTTTTTAATGTGACTGTAAATCAGGCATGTGATCCTTTCTTCCATTTATTTTTCTTTCTTTTGTTATTGTTTTAAAAAGCATCTGTGTGAGAATGCATGTTTAGCTGCTAATTAGATACTCAGTGTCTGTACTTACAAACTGCTAAATACCAGATGGAAATGGCAGTCGTGTAAAAACATTCTGAAAACGGAGTATCAATTACCAGAAACGATACAGGAAATTTTTTTTGTGTACAAGGCACATGGAGTCGCTGTGAAAAGCACCTTGGATTTCAGGCTGTCTCATCTTAATAGGAGGACTAGAGAGAGTTAATAATTTTTCTTTTCCCTTTGGTTGAGAGTGCACTGGCTCCAGTGGCAGCTGTACAGGTGCAACAACAGACAGAGTGGGTTCATTTGAAAATTCAAATTAACAAAAATGTATACACTATTCACTTGGCCCTAGTTATTACTCAGTTCCACACAGGAGGCAGAGCCCTGAAAGCAGGTTGTGCCAGCTTCATAAATCTTGAACTTTTCTCATGTTTATCTGTTTACTAAGTACACTAAAGGATGCTGCCATGCCACACAGGCACGGCCCAGCCCCAGCAGAGCTGCCATGCTCTAAAATCAGGTGGAGAGGTTGTGGGCAGAGAACACTAAATCTAAGATTGTCTGGGACATGGATTGCAGAGATCAGGGTGGGTATGACCCTGGTGAGGGCTGAGGGGGGTCCCATGCACAGGGGTTTTTTGTGTCTGGTTTCATTCCGCTCACCATTCCATTCTATGACCTGAATCTGGATGTAGCAGCATTTTAAAACTTATTCTTTTTTTCTTTCAAATATAAATATGGCACTGAGTGAAAGCAACGGATTCTCATCTCCACTCTTTAGTGGGCAGAGGTGATTAAATGTTTGTGCACCATGCAAGAAGATACCGAGCAGCATAGAGCTTCAAACAATTGCACTACATGTCATACCCTACACTTTGTTGGTTGCAGTGATGAAAAGTGTTTTTTTCTTAACAATCTTATCAAAAATATGCCTGATCACAAACTCTTAAATCTTCTGACCCATTGACTAATGACTACCACCACAGAACAGTAGGAAAATACAGAGCTTGAAGCTGGTTGCTGAGCTTTATTATTGCTTTATAGTCACAGAATTAGATTTACTTGTGTATAATTGAGACAATATTTAGAATTTCTGGTTAGCACATTAGGTAATTCAAGAGCAGACACATGCTTACTGATGTATTATACAAAGCTACACCATAACCTCAGGCTCCAGAGTACTCCATACAGTGTTCTGGGCTTCATTAATCCCTTCAGCCACGGGATCTTTCCTAGAAATTACAGACCATGGGATGAGTGAGTAGCAAGAAATCTTTATTTAATGTGCTGTGGTTAAAAACATAGTGAACCTTGCCAATAGAATGCAAGTCTGTAAACACATTTCTAAGTAACACCCATTTAGTGACACAGACATTTTAAGAAATGGTAAGGTTTGAGTTTTTTCCTGTACCTCACTGTGGGATATCAACAAAAGAAGACATTAAATATGTCATAGATTTCTGTAAGCTGAAAATATAAATGTTTCATTTAGGCCATTGCAAATTATTTAATTTTAAACTCAAGCTTTTTCCTTCTCATTTCAGTCTCTCTCAAGAAGGTACATGTCTAATTAATTATCCTTCCAGGTTTTCATCTTGAAAATGTAAAAACAGGCTGGTTTACCTGTTTACAACTTTTTCCCCAGACAAACAGAAATTTAAAGTAATGAAATTTATCAAAAGAGCTGAGATCTGAAAACTTCTTGGTTCCAAAAGATTGACTTTTTTTTAGTGTAAAAAACCTTAAACAGCTTTTAACCAAGACACATAATGTTCCTTGCATGCTCCAAATTCTGTTGGTGTGAATTCTTTGTTGTCACCAAAATTAGATTCAAATTGGAGTGAAAGAATTCTATGTCTTTAGAACTGGTGCAGTTTATTATGTTAGGGTATCTGAAGTTCCATACTTTTTCTAACCATACCTGTTCAATGGAGCACATCAGCCATACAAAATAAGTTCTGAAAAAGCTACAATTCAGTAGGTAGAATCGGCAGTAAAAAAGAAAGCATTCCTTGGATTTGTTGTGTGGTAATGTTGTTTCCCTGTGCCTAAATGATATTGACTGTTGTTCTTATTGAAGAGGAAATAAGTATGTGCTCTGAGCTACTCAGACAACTATTCATCATTCTCTCTGGCAACAGAAAGAATCCCCATGCCAGGATGCAAAATCCAGCAGCAGCTACAGCTGCAGAATATCAGAAGCCTGTATTAAAAAACTCACAGGCAAATCAGAACCCAATTTCCAGGCAGGATGCACTTCTTCAGAAGCATTGCTTTAGGACATAACTCAGTTCTCAGAACACGACAGTCTGCAACTTAATTCAAGTATTTAGGGCGAAATAAGGGTCTTTGAAATATAAATAATGCATAAAAATAACATATTTTGTTCTTTATTGCTTCCTAGTGAAGTTTGGCTGGAGAGAATAATGATAACATTTGTTCTTAAAATCTGATGCTGACTTAATAATTATAGCAAATTAGGATGCAGAACCCTGCTGTGAGAGGTGATGAAAACATCATTTTTTAAAAGATAATAGTGAATGTTGTTGCTTGGTAAACCCACCGTTAGTATCTGTAAGGGTAAGTGACTCTTGCTTGGCTACTTTAATTTGTTGTGAATTGTGTTGGTTCATAGCCACTGACTTAAACCTGACTGCTGGTACAAAGCCATAGGTTAAATTTTTTGTCACCAAATTAGTTGCTTTATTTGGACTCAGTTGGAAAAATTGACTATAAGGAACAAAGGAAAGAGGTACAGACTGGCAAATTGAGTCTCAAGGGTGTCTAGACTGTCAGAGCTTCCACAGAAGGCTCAGAGCATCACCACAGGCTCTCAGGGTGCAGAGAAGATAGAAATCACCTTAAACTATATCCTGGCCACACCTTGATTTATATCTTCTTGGCAGCACATGGTTAAATGAACACAAATCTCAGAAAAGGGCCTTCTTCCTTCACCATGAAAAGTAGAGTAACTGGGCTAAGATTAGCACCTATGTTACTAAGTACAATTTCTGTCATGGTGGCTCAACCTCTCATTCATTTTTCATAGACTTCTATTATTTGAATTTTCTAATGGGAAACACTGTGTCTACAAGATAGTGCCAAAATTAAAACAATAAAAGAAAGTAACCATTAAACTATTTTATTCTTAACTGGATTTGAAAGCACTGTAAAATACTTGTCATTGCTAGTTTTCATATATTATTAAAAGCTTCCTATTCTTATTGTAATAACTATAGAAAATGTAGAACCTAATCTGAGTTCAATAGAACCCTGAAAAAACAAAAGCATTATCAAGAAAAATGAAAGCACTGCTTGGAAACAAAAGCTAATTAAAAAAATTCTTAAAAATGCCCTAGAGAGATACAAATGTACAGACAATAGTCACAGTCTGTTTAATATTGGCAAGTATGTCTAACACGGCAGCACATTCAAACCAGCCTTTGCCTGTACCATCCAGCATCTAACACGGTTATAATGATTAAACTTCATAATATTTATTAGAAATCTTATGCCTATTAAATTATATATAAAACCGTATTATCTTGAAGTATTACTGCTATTCACATTTATCGATCAATGTCTCACAAATGTTTTCATTTGTTGGTTTAATGTGTTTAATCTCATTAATTTGTGAGAGCATTTAAGAGATACAACATTTAGGCAGCATACTTATGTAAAGAAGCACAAGCATTTATTGGTCCTTCTTGAAAAAATAGTTGAAAATAACTGGGTTAGTGTGAATGGTTAACATTGATAAAGCTGAAAGAAAAATTATTTTATTCAAATTTTAGGGCTTCTCCAATAATATCATATAATAATATACAGAATCACCAATGGATCTGTATGAAATGTATTAGCAAGGTAACTTATGGCTTACTATCTCCAGGATTTTATATCCAAATGTGGAATAATATTGTTAATATATTTTTCCATGTCTAACCTTCATTGTTGGGTGAGTAGATGTAATAACGTGCCAATTTTGTGTCCCTACCAAAACAGGCTTTCCTTTGCCAAAATACTACCTACAAGTTGCCTCCTGCACAGTAAAATAACACATCAAATCTCGTTGTCTCCTGCTCGGTCTCATAGCAACACCAGCAAAAGCAGGGCTCTAAAGGCAAACAAACTTTCTACCAAGTGAAGCCCTGAGTGCGCTAATGAGCTGTAATTGCCCTGATCAGCCACACCTGTGCCACCCCACACTCACCCCCTCCTCCCTAACCCTGAGCTCTGCTTAAGCTCAGCCTGAGGCCACTGTCCCTTTCCTGGGTTGTGCTCTGCTGGTGCTGGTGTCCTCTGGAGCCAGGGCTCGTCCAGAGGGATGGATTTCTGTTTGATTGCACACCCACCTCACCACCTTATGAGCTGGACTCTTGGTTGGACCTAGCCACCATTCCCAGGGCATTCTCCCTGGCTGAAGCTGGCATGGAATTCCCTCTGCTCCAGGCTCCCCCCTGCTCAGGGAGCACTCCTGCCCTGGCTGCCCCCTGGCACACTGTACTGCAATGACCTTCCCTGACATGGAAGGGGGGACAGGCGCTGGGCTTGAGCACGCTGGCAGTGACATGCAAGAGGTAATTTTATGCTCTTTTAGTCTTTCTGTTGTCAAAAATGTATTAGTAATTAAGCTGGCAGTGTTTCCACAAAGCAAAGCTGGGAAACCCATTTATTTACTTGTAAGCCTTGAAAATACATAACTCTAATTACTCTAGCTCTTTTTTACGTATTAGAAGCAAACATTTTCTGCCCCTCGCTGTGTATCCAGTTGGAATCTCAGAAGCTGTCTGTTCTGTTCTAAAGACTATTTTTTTAGTTTGGAGTAAATTTACCTATTTTTCTTGACAGATGGGGTTGGTAGATGCATTTCTACCTGTCCCTCTATTTCTCTATGTCTTTGCATTTTTACATCGAACAATGCTTGTTCTTAAGTAACTGCACAGAATAAACTTCTTTACAGTTTAGTATTGCTTTATGTTAAAGACCTTGTAAGGAAATTGCATCTGACTTGGAAATTACAGGGTTTTTTCTAAGTTTAATGCTGATGAACGCACATACAATACTACATTTATTTGGGACTTCTCTCTACAGCTAATTACTGAAACCCATAAAATCTATTATTGGCAATTTCTTGTGACAGTCAATTGGTTTTCAAGCTTTCCATGAGCTTAAAGTGCTGCAAAAATACAACCTGGTTATTGACAGAAGTTAAATACAAACACTGAAATTATTTCAGACCCTTAAAACTTCAGTGTATTCATACTCATGATATAGCATGCTGTCCAGTCTTGCTGGTGAGCAAAAGACTTACCTGTCCAGACCATCAAAGTCTCCTCTGAGAGAAATTAAAATAACTGTAATTTTTTTTAATTTGCTTTTTTTCAAGTAGTTAAAAAACAATAGAGCAAAATGAAAAGTTTTGACTTCAGAGCCTGATACATGCAGCAGAGGAGGGAAATGGAAAAACTGCAATTATGTGATGAACATAATTATCATTATGGGCTCTGAAGTTTTATTCATAGAGGAGGGAAAGGAAAAGGGAACTGGAAAAGAAAAAAATTTACTTTTCAAGGCAAAAACTTGTTTTCAAATTATGTGTTGAATCTGATTCCTGTATTTGAGGAAAAGAGCTCAGGTATAAAAGTGTTGTTCTAGTGCAGCAGTGCTGCAGACAGCTGTCTGTGCATACTTCATGTCACTTAGCAATGACGTGTGCTGACACTGCCACTAGCCCTTGTGGCACAGACCCTACTGCCAGTCATTTGGCTGTATTTCTGCAGTGATGGAGCTTGTGGTATGCATGGGATGGCTACTGCTGCTGTGTGCATGCAATGCACTCCAATGCTGTAGTGCTCGCTGGCGATCCAAACCAATTTGGGGTTTTGGTTAGTTTTAATAGAAGTGTGATACTATTATAACTTAGTGATTGGAAATAAATTCTCTGTGCTTTATCCCGCTACCTTTTAATGAAAGAAGGTGAAATTCACTCCCAAAGTTCACTTTTCCTGTATTTTGCGTGTTAAATTTACCTCTTAATATCGAGCTTAGGCTTTTATACTGCGAATTGTGGTTACGCTGTGAATTGTGGTTACACTGCCAGCAGCTGAAACTGCATGCAGGAAACAAAAAGCTCTGATTCCAAGCTGTAGCCTTCTTTGTAGTTCTGAGGCAGGTGGAGAAAAAGGAGTGAGCAATAGCAGGTCACAAATTCAAACCAGATTTCAGTGATCTGTGCACTGTATTCTCAGAGCAACATGGTGATCTGTACATAGTAAAAAGAAAAGATTTATATTCTTAAGTCAAATGAGTTTGTTTCATGTTTTATCAAACATTTCAGTAGGCTTCTTTGTGCCTTAAGAGAATACATTCAGCATCACAAATTTTATATTCTCATTCTGATAAGGAACTCCTTCACAATCTCAAACAGGGAGGGACTGGGAACAGTCTTTGTCCTTCAAGGTATAAAAGTGAAAGGAAAGTCACCACTAGTACAGTTACGAACAGCTTATTCTGAAAGTTTAACTTTGGAATCGCATGCTGTCCAAAATTTGGCCATGTTTTAGCTGAGTACTTCCTTTCTGTGTCATGTAGAAATGTGGTTCCAAGTCATCTGAACCTTTGATTAACTTTGCTATGGAATGTGCTTCTGGTGGTTACAAATAATCTGTGACTGGGCAGACTACTCCAGGTAGTACCTAAGGTCCAACAAAACCATTCCGACTTTGAGTTGAACATTGAATGGTCAAGTCTGTAATTAACCTTATGCATAACTCTTGGCAAATCACTGTGCTGGTCTGTTACTCTGTGTTTGTTTACATTTCCCTTTCCAAGATTGTCTTTGAGGACTTCTAGAGTAAAGTTTGAAAATAATTATGTCCCATGCATCACAGGTGATTCCAGTTGCCCTTTGAAGCCTTAACTAATACTGGGAGCCTAGGCAATAGCTATTTATCTCCAGGTGTTATTAGTTTAATGAATATCAAAAACAAACAGGTGGCTCTGTTCCAAATTCTGCATACATTTAAAAAAAGAGAGAAGTATTTCAGAAAGATGATCTTCCCTCTCTGCTTCCAGTCTTGTTTCTGTGACTAATAGTCCTTAAAATGTCAGATTTCCTCTGCAGGTAGGATAGTGTGATAATGTTCACAAAACAGGGAAAAATATATTTTGAAAGGCAGTGGATAAATTTAAGTCCTGTCAAGAAGCTGGATGTTGTCAATATTTAAAATAACCTGCCATGACTTGGCAGGCTACCACTGCCATTTGTATTCACTACTTCAGCTCCTTGTAAAACCAAACAGCAACAAACCATTTCAGGCAAAATGAGCCTTAAACACAGGAGCTGCTTGTGGTCCCCATCACTAGTAATTAGTAGAACAAAGTGGAAAGGAAGCACTGATAATTACTAGAAGAAAAAAAAAAACCCAAGCAAGCAACATTTTATTCTCATTTCTCTTTGCTTGCTTGGGTCCATCTCCTAGGTTTTTTAATAGCCTCAACAATGTTTCACTAATCTTAGAGTTTATAATCCCAAATATTGGACAGAAGGCACCTGAAGGGGAAGGTGGAGGGTCCAGTAGCAGTGCTGGCTATAAGTTTGACTCCTTTAAGCACTTGTCAGCAGTTACTTTACTCCAGATTAAAAGAAAACCAAACTGGATTATGTTAACAGCCAAGGACACATAATAGTGTGTATTATTAGGTGTTTATTTTTCTTGCTGATGGTATTTTTGGTGACATGTGACAAGAAGGCCAGTAGTTTTATTTGACTATCTTCTGTTTGTGCCCTAGGAATGGTAAATAACAATGGTGTGGATGGCACGGATGCATTCTGAAAAAGGAGGTAAGCATTTACACTTTGCTTTTAAAGGGCATAAAATATTCTTTATGGAACTTCACTGAATTGGTGCTTTTGGAAGCTGTGTATGATTCAATATGAAATGTGATGTATTTAATTTTAAGCTGCTTGTAAGCATAATAGTCCTCATGTTCAGTTATATTTAAGGTTTAACTTCTCAGATAATTGGAGCTTTTACCTCCAGTCATCCTGACTTTTAACATTTATGTTAATCTTTCTCATGTAAAAGTATTAAACATTAGTATCGATCTATTGAATTTTTAACATTTTTGAAGAGTAACCCATTATTTTTTGAGGGATCATCAATGATATTTTGAAAATAATTCTATATATGAAGCTTTTGCTCGCTTGTACACAGATGAGATTTATAAAGCAAGCCACCCATTTGTAGAAAAAAATAGAAATGAAAATCCTTTATTAAAGATGCCTCTGTAGATACTTCACAGGAGAGGGGAAAAAAGGACAAAAGATAAAAGTAGAGAGATTAATTCAGCAGATTGGTACTGAAAATACAACCCTGTATTCTCTGCACAGATTTACAAACAGCAGTAGAAACCTGGGATTTAATGCTTCATTTCTCCATGTTCTTAATGGCATTAGCTCTCTGTGAATCAGGAAGCAGATACCAGACTGTGCAATAGCTTTATCAAGTCTGAGGGTTTCACAGTAAGAATGTTTGATTATATTTCTGAAATAATTTACTCATCAAACACTGCTATTAAATGTAGGATACCTGTACAACACTGTTTCTGTTGTTGTTTTCACATTCTATTTTGCTGGCAATAAATCATTTTGAAGCAATTCATTTTTTGCAGATTGAGAGATAGACAGCAGATCCTGAGCTCAGTAGATGACACATTAAATTCAGAGACATGTCAGTCACATTTAAAGCATGTGGCCAACTCCTACAGCAGATCATTCCAGTGGAAAAACCAGTTTCTCTGCAGTTCTCTATCCATGTCAAGCTGAAATAGAATTTTATTTTTGTTCACCTAGATAAAGAATTTTCTATGCATGTTCTGTACTTTGTCCCAGAGTAGTAATAAAAGAATAACCAGTATCCATATCAAAAGTACAGAGCTCATAGCCCAAAGACCAGACTTTTGACCAATACCACCTGGATTATCCAGTGTTTCCCAATTAGAAAATATATTTGACAAATAAAAATCAAGAACGTTATTTCTTACTACAGTAAGGAAACACAATGTTTCAGACATTGGCATTCACCTTTGGCTATCAACTAGGATTTTGAGAATAAACTTCAGAAGCCTTCAGTCTGAGAAAATGCAGGCAAACACAAGCTAGCCTGGAGCTCTGCTCTCCTGCAGACTGTAACACTCACTGCTGAACAGGACTGACACCTCCAGCACTGTTCCTCGTGGCCAGATTTGTTTGTACGATTTATTTGTTTTGATAAAACATAACTAAGGCTATTTAGTGAAATAGGAAAATCCCATCAAAATATACGCTTTCCTTGACAAACAATAATGTTTGAGTTTCTTGGCACATAAGAAAGTTTGATGCATCTTCATTTGTACATGTTTAAGGATCTGTTTCTGCGCTGTGGTGTTCAAGCCTGACTTACTCGTGTTGTTCAGTGTCTTTTTATTGTATGCAGCCAAAGCTGGGCTGTAGAATGCAGTTGCACTGGATTTTAGCTTTGAACAGTCCCAAGCAGTCAATGTTAAGTGTTGATTTTGCACCTTGACCTGTAAGAGACGCTAAGCAATGTCTGCAGTAATTGTGTATGTTTCTGCTGTCTGTTGTTTAGTGTTAAAGTTCGGGCTGTACAACTTTGAAAAATTTCTCTGGGTTTTTTGCATCTATTATTTCAGCTAATAGTTTTAAAGTGAAACCTTACAGTATCACCTGTTTCAGGGTGATAACATGGTGATAACTCCATCACTATTGGAGTTTTTATGGATATTAGGTGAAAATTCCAAACATTGCTGAGAAGCAGTGTGTTGTGAAGCTCAAGTGCTGTTTGCTATGCATCAAAGATGTTCAGATTTTGATAGGTAATGTCGTCAGTATTCCTTTGTTATAATTACTATTCTAGTGGGAATGTGCTTTTTTCTCTAATGCAGCCTCTCTCTGCTGGAAAATTTATGATGAGTGTATTTTCTTTGATGCTAATCATTAGGTTTAACTGTAAATGGGAGTGAAAATGGGCACAAATGTGACAGATGTGACTTCCTAAATTGGCATTTGTGGTAGAAGCTCTTTGCACATTTTCATAGGAGAACAGCACCAGCATTTCCCTTAAGTAACACTATGGCTCTTGTCAAACACTTCCCCAAAAGGTCAGTTATTTAGGCCATAGCTCTTGTTCTCCCTGGCTGCTGCACATTCCATCACCAGGTGACATTACAGAGAAGGCAGTACTGCAGCCAGGAGACTTCCACTTCAGAGCCAAAAAGCTGTTTAAGAGAGAGGGGATGGGACTTAAGGTAGGCTTTTTTGGCATATGGGGAGACCCCCAGGCTCTTTGCTTTATGCAGAAAGTGTATCTGTCTCTAAAATCTCTGCGATGTGCAGCATGTATTCCTTAGCCAGGTGTAATAATCAAGGTATTGTCACATGCTAACACTTTGTATTTCCTGGGGTGTGTTTCTAATGCCTTCAGTTAAAGCACATTAAACAGTAAACATAAATCAGGAGAAAAAAAAAAAAGCTTGTATCTATGATACTTCTAGAAGTTTTATTTTTATATGTGTTATTTAAATGTTATACATACCAAACCTCTGCATTAATTTCCATCTTCTGTTCCACCATGAAGTAAAACTGTGCAGGACCTGAGGACAAATGGGAAGAAAAGGAAAGAAAGTTTTTTGTTAAGTTTTTTTGCATATTTTATTATTGGAGGGCTGAATGTCTCTGGATTGAAAAGTAGTTTACTTGTGGATCTGAAGAAAAGCTTTCATAATTCCATTAGAGAGATGTAAGGGATTTTGCAGAGTAACAAAATTGTATAACCTTTTGTCAGATGTTCAGAAAGCAAGTAAAGCTAATGCAGTCAAGCAAGAGAATCAAGGACATTTCTTAAGCTCTGGAAGTAGGGTATGGTACTTGCAAAGATTTCTAACTGCAGACTTGAGAACTACACATGGATGCATATATATCCAGTTTTTGTGATTTATATTGACAGGGAATATGCTACCAATGCTGGGAATTATTTTCTCCTGACATAAAGGTCTCTCAATAATTGAAATTTGACCTGAACGTGAGGGATTGGTTGGGGTAGCTCAGTATTATCAAATTTTCCATAAATTTCTTGAATGGATTGACCTTTAGCATCTTTTTAAAACTCTAATGTTTTCCACTGCATCTTTGTGATGGCCTGAATTTATAACTCTCCCACTCTAGCAGGAGATGGGGATTAAATGTGTGCTTATGCTTTTCTTTTCTTCCCCTCTACCCTCCTGCCAAGTTCTGGAAGCATTGGTCATAGGTGACAGTTTTCATCTCCTTTTAGCAAAAGAACTGGTGAGATGAGTTCCATCTAATGCACTGACATTTTATGATGAATAAATCTTCATTTACTCTCTGAATCCTTAAATGATTGAGCTTTCTTTTTGGTGAGAATATTGATCTCTCCCCTTCCTTTTTTTTGTTGTTGCTGTCGTACGGAGGTGTTTTTTCTTTTAATTGTTACAAATCTGTTCATGCATGCAAATAATTTCAGTACAGTGCTTCTCCATTTCTGGAGTTTGTGGCAGTTTCTCATGATCAAAATAGTCAATAGATGTTAATATATGGATCAGGAATTTCTCCCACTGGTTGCTGGTTTGCCATGAGTTATCCCACATTTGTCCTCGTTTTTTTTTTTTGTGAGCTTTTCTGTAGACCAGAAATACAAATTTACTTTTGTAGAATCGGTAGTTTATGTACTGAGTGTCTTCCCCTTCAACTTTGATAATTGCTGGCTGTTATTGCAAACCTTCCATTTCAGCAGTATTTCTAAAGAATGAGGAATTTGTGCTTTTGAAAGCATTTCAGCAGGCTCCTGCTGGTTCAGACTCTCAGGGATCTCTAGTATGGTCATTTCCTTGGGATTTCCTGACTTCTTGAGGTGTGCCTGTGGACACCTGTTCTCTGTCAGTTACTTGCCACAGGTACATTCTGCCTTCAGTTCTTGCAACCTGCAGCTCTTGTGACATTAGGGCAGCAGGATTGGTGTCTTGCACACCACTTGAAATGCAAATATATATATATTTTTTTTTAAGAGTAGCCAGTGTTAGAAGGATGGAAACAGCTATGAAACAAAGCACCTGGGGGAGCAGAACTTAGTCAGAAAAATGGTAATGGGGAACTCCTTAAGGCAACTTCCTGTAGGTAACAATGTGGTTTTTTAAAGCCTTAACAAAAGAGTAGTACATACAGGTTCTTGTTTATTGTCTCTGGGAATGTTCAGTGCACTTCTGGCAGATTTATGTATTTGTAATTTTGGGCAGTGAAATACAAATCTCATTTATTTAAAATTACATCCTTTTTTTTTAGCAAATATACTGTAATGTAATTCTGCCTAAACATATGTAAAAGGTGTCTTTCTTATCTCTGAACATATCTGTTGAAGTGGGGTAATTATTTGGTAAAAATATACGTGAAAGTTAATGACCATGTGTTGTATATTGTATATCTGAATTCTTGGGGGCCTTTGACATGGCAGGAGGCATCCACTGTGGCCATTTGTAACTGTATCAGGGGTTTGTCCAGAATGTTTTTCAGCAACTTATTTTGGTGTAATTCTACTCTGTAAATCCTTTACAACTGGTGGTGTGCACTTATTATGAACTGCAATACAGTCATAATAGAACACAATTTTATTTACTATAAATGTTAGCTACACATGGGCCTGTCCTAGAGAAATAGCTTTTTTGGCAAATAGAGTCGGGGCTTTTATTTGGTTTGGTTTTTTTGTTTGTTTTGTTCTGGATTGCCTTAGTTTGCTTGGTAAAACATGATTTCTTATATCAGTGATAAAAAGTCCATGAATTCAGATTTACATACATTTTATTTTATCCTTTCTCCAGAGCTAACTTGGGGAAGAAGTTGAAACAAAGTAAGAAACTCTTCACAGTTTTCTCCCTCATGGTTTTTATGCAGAATAATGACCCATTCTTTTAGTAGTTTCAGATCAGTATATTTCAGTTGTAGTTTGAAGTATTCTATGTCTTCCTGGCAAATTATCAAAATTACTATCAAAAGTTATTCAGATTACCTTCCCCAAGGCCCCCTAGAGAATTTGGCAAGCATTATTTAAACACTTGTCAACCAATTACTGTTTAGACAAGCCATTCATTTGTGAAAATATTTTTTATACCAAACCAATACACAATTCATGTATTTTTGATTCTTATAATTTTCTTCTATTACTTCGTATTTCTGTAGATAGAAACCCACTCATTTCAAAGCAGAAAAAAACTAAATTAGTTTTTAACTGTAATCCACACCAGCTTTCATCAATGACTTTTCCAATAGAATGTGGTTGTTTTCAATGTTTGGTTACTTGTACTTCTTTGCTTTTATAACCTTTTTATGTGGTGTGTTTGTATTTGCCTTGGAATTGTGTGTCTTTTTTGCTCTCTTATCTGTTCTGTGAAGTGTTGCCTCCATTTGTTCTGTACTGCACAATGTATTTTTTCAGTTTGCATATTCCCTCTTCCTTCTAGGCACCTTTTATCCTATTAAAAAGAAGAAAAAGAAAAAAGGCCTGTATTGTCTTGTTATACTGTGGTATAACTTCTGTGATACGGCCAAAGTCACTCCATGGCAAGGACTATAATGAAATCTACTCTCCCTAGCCCAATAAATCTCTCTAATATGCAAAAAACCCAGCTGCAACAGAGCTTCTAGGCTCAAGTCAGAGCAAAACTTCTTCCTGTAGACCTGAAAAAAAACTGCTTCCTTTGTTGTGGAAAATGTTACTAGTTGTTTACTGTTAATTTTTTGAGGGGGGAAAAAAAGGAAAAAAAAAAGGCAAATGGTATCATCAATACATACTTAATTTCCTTCTCGTTTGTTGGATGTGTATTTTATATATCTGATAGATGGGGAAATTAGAGAAGGTATACAGTGCCCTATTCCATAAAAGTAGTAGTTTTTAAAGATTATTTGGTTTCTCATTAATTAAACAGGTGCAAGCATAGATTTGTTACTTAACTGGAAAATGAAATTAAAATATCAAGTGCAAATTTAATGAGAAACATACGTTTAATTAAATTGCAAGTCTTCGGCGGAAGAGAGGTTTTGTTCGTGTTTGAAACTGTTCTTGGCTCACCTGGATCATGACCAAAAATCCGACTTTGCCAATGCAGTACTTCTTATGATAGACTTGGTCATAAATAAAATATTTGTACGTGCAAGCCTCTTAAATGTGTGGAGCTGGGAAGAAGAGAAGGTAGTGATGGCTACTTTCCTGTGTCTTAGAACAACCCAAAATCTCATTCAGAGTACCCAGTTTATTGTTTAACTCCCTTTAACATCTGCCTTGCAATTGCAAATGTGGACAGGCTTACAGGTATGTAAGTGAGGATATAAATATGTACAATATTATGTATGTCAAAAATATTATTGGAGCAGTGCTTCATTGCTATGACAGACGCAGAATCACACAGAGCTTTCTAAGCCCCTTCTTAGCAAAGCACACTTTGGTTTTGATGCAGTGTGCTGGTCACTGGTTCATGTCCACCTCTAATGAGCAGGAAAAGGACATCTTAATCTTCCCCTCTGACTGAGAGGCAGAGCATCTTCACCAGCATTTTCTGTGAGCATTAGACCACTTTTACAGCCACCTTCACAGACCTGTGTTTCTTTGCTGAAATCCAACTAATTTCTTTAATCCAATATATGTGCTTTGCATCACATCTGCAGCTGTTTTTGCATAAGAATGTCTGGCCAAAATGCTGCCTTGCTGAAAGTTATCTTCCCTCCTTATGAGGTTATTCCCTTTCTCTCCAAACCATACCTGGAGGAATTTACACCAAAGTCCTGCTTGTGATCATGTGGCTGTGGCACACCATGTCAACACAGTTTTGGATGGAGAGCATTCTATACAGTAATGAATGAGGAAAGATCTTTGAATTTATGTTCTTCTGAAGAACTGGTAGGAAGTTAAAGGCAGAAAGCTCAACCAATTCCTTACATAATTTAAAGTAACGTAACATTTCCCCTCTCATAGACTTGTTGTGAGTGCTTAGTTCTGTATTTCAAAATTTATTGAATTTTTGGAGATATATTAAAAAAATGAATAATTGATATTGGAAATTATTACTATTTCTCAGGAAAAGTTGTTTCTACTAGGAATTTCTATAATCTGAAATGAAATACAGCGTATTTTTATATAACCCTTCTAAAACACATTTTGCTATGCAAAATGCTTTTTAGAAGATTAAGCGAGAATGTCACCTTATCTAGTCTTCTGTGACCCTCTGACATGTGTTAATTCAAATTTATTCCTATGATGTCATGATTTTACTGGTGTATAAAAGCAGGCTATTATCACTGTACAAATTCAGAATAGTAGCACTTAGGCTTATGTAATGATTTATCATTTATTTTCTTCCACATTACTCACACTGATTTGCAAGGTCTCAGTGCGTGCAGAACAGTGCTGTTAAAACTCAATTTATGGGTAGGTAAACTGGGGCACAGATTTTGAGGGTTTTGCCAGCCAGTTGACAGCAAGTCAGCTTTAATAAGGGATAGATTGGCTCAGACTGTCTGGATTTTTAGTTGGCTTACATATATTATCTCATCAGTTGAATGTAGTTCACATGAATTTGAAGTCACGTAGCTAAATGAAACTCTACTGTGCTGCTCTGTGTATGTGAAAAATTTGTGCCTTCTGGAAATGGAAGGTTTTTTTACTACAGTGAAGGAAGTCAGGGTTTAGCTGTGCAAGGCACTCCATTGAAAAATTAGAAAGTTTTACTTTCGTAGAGGTTATAGATGTAACACATTATACTGTACTTTTCAGTCTTGATGGTAGTGATTTTTCTCTTCTTAATTAAGGCAAATTATCTTATACTAATCTTGGTCATGCTCCATTTATAGCACTGCTGATATATTGGTAAATTGTCTTGGTTTGGGTTTTATAAAGGTCTCCCTGTCATCTGCACACTGCTCAATTTTCTAGGTCACTGAAATTTTCTTGTAAAAAAAAATTCAAAAACTTTTGTATGCGTAAGATTTCAGAGCAATGTAGGTGCTTACAATCTTATGGAAGTCTTGATCACAAGTTGTTTTTTAGAAAGGAAACCACAGAATTGCAGGATAAGGTGGAAGTTTTAGCTCAAGTCTTCCAGAAAGCAGAAGAGTTTTTAGAGCAGTTTCTTAGGGACAAAACCATACTGCACTCTCTTCCTCTGAGAACAATAAATAAGGAGTAACACTTCTTGGCCACTAAATAAAAATGCTTCTGAGTTGGTTGTACTATACTTCTCTACCATAAAATATCTGAATGTTTGTTCTTGGACAATTTTTGGTTTGAAACTCTTCACAAAACATTGTCCAGGTTTCCCTGGTGCACTGTTTACAAGTCAAAAGAAAAAGGAAATGCTTTATTAATTTTAGTGGCTTTTTTCAAAGTGGCTTCTTTTATGTACACATTTGTACTACCTGTGATTTGCCTCATCAACCAAAAATCTTGTTCTTGCTGCCCTGGTTACTATGGAAGTGTAACAGACAATGTTTTCATTCCCCTGGGTAAATAAATCCCAACTCAGGTCTGCCTCACTTGGAGCTGGTACTGCTATCAGAAATTCTGCGCTATTCAGAAATTCTGTTCTTATCTGCCTGAAACTTATCTTTTGATAGATGTATTATAAATGTTAATGGTTTAAGGCTACTTAAGAAAATATTTCTGGAAAAAGAGCTTAGGAAGTTGGCTCTCCATCTTTGCTTGGTGATATTCTCCTTATTCATTTGGCTGTGTGATCCCAGGATGGTTTGTCTAATACCTCGTATTTGAGAAAAATATATTTATAATAGATCTCTCTTGTGACTTGCACCTTTCTACCAGCAAATTCAATGCTTGTAAAAGACATTATTTATGGCACTTCACTCTTGCCTTTGGAGAGTATTGTCTTTGCTGCTTATGTTTTTTGTTTTGGTTGTTCGGTTTGATTTGTTGTTGTTGGGGTTATTTTTTTTGTTTGTTTATTTGTTGTTTTGTTGGCTTTTGGTTTGTTGGAGTTTTTGGTGTGGGTTTTTTTGCAGAAGTCTTATACTTATTTCCTGTGTCAGTTATAGCCTCCCTTTTTCTTAGCTCAGTCAATAACCATGTTTTCTGAACTCACCTTCAGTCAGAATCAGAGTTGCATGGCTGATAACTTCATGACTTCTGAAAATGTTATTCAGTTCATGTTGTGTTCCTCTTTTTTTCTGATGGCAAAATCAAAACATGAGGTTGTTCAGTAGTATCTCTTATCCAGGATCTTTTACTGCCTCTGAACCCCACCATGGTTATGCGTTGCTGTAGTGCATTACTTTTTATTTTGAATGTTTCCCTGAGTTTTAGAGTCGTTTCACAGAATCAGACAAATATTGCTTCTCTCCTCTTTTTGTTGTTTGAATTAATGACTGTCCTGCAGCTATCCATATTTATCTTCAGTATTCTGATTCCAGTGAAGCATTCCCTTTTTTTTGTTCATTTGTTTGTTTGCTCATGCTGGGGTTTTGTCATGGCATTTTCTTTTCTTCATAGTGAGAGCAGTTCAAGGGCATGACCATTCAAATTTCTGACAGAAGAATAACTATTAGAATGGACCTCCAATGTGGTTGAATCCTTGAGAAAATTAAAGGTTTGGAGTGGACAGTTTTGTATCCTGGAAGTGGGGGAAACTGAAGCCAGTAAGGAATTTAATGTGGCAGTTCTGCAGGAGTCAAAACTCTTCAGTGATTTGTAGGGACTCCTGGTGATGAGCAAAGCCCATGGAAAACATACAAGCCATATTCCCCAGCATCAGCTGGAATACACCACTTTTATGAATGCATTAGCTACTTAGCTAGTAACTGGTTTTTTCTATGGAAAGCAACTAACGTGGCATTTTCTTATTGTGCATTCTCCATTTGTGTCTTTTCTCTTTGCCTCTTAATTAGTCTGCATACTCCAGGCATGTTAAGAAGAGTGATTCTTTTGAGCCATCCTGTAAACTTAAATTCAGACAGATAGGGTCCTTCTGCTCTTGAATTCATCACTCATATAGTTCAATCCCTGAAGTTAATTCATTTACCTGTTGGTCTGTCATCAGAGCAGAGAAAGCAGACTGTGAGCCTTCCCTCTGCAGGTGCATTCTCCATCCTTTCAGTGATACGGGATAGAAACAAAGACTGGGAATTAAATTATGGCTGTGCAAGTCTGAAGAAAGTTTTATGCCTCCATGCCCCTAAATAAGTAGATGGCAATAACTGCAAAGGAGGTTGCTGAAGTTTTAATTGGTATTCCTACTACTGTCCATTAAGGTAAACGAAGTACATTATTTTCCTGCTGCTGACACAAAAAGGTCATTTGCAAGAGCCACTGGCTTAAAAAAAGTGTCACCACAATTGGAAAGAAAAAAAAACATGATACTTGGTTATATTTTTAATAGCGTTCCTCAAATTCTGTAGGCAGCTGAAATTACATTACTTATTCTAAACTTCTGAATCTCCAATAATGTTTATAGAGGCAAATAAGAATTTTCAAAAACAGAGCTCGAGGCAGGATGGACACATTTTCAGATACTGGTTTCTCTGACAAAGTACCATTGAACTCTTCAGGCACATTTCAGTATTTGGTAGTAGTAAGATCCTGTAAAGAACAAAACACTGCTTAATGAGGTCTGCGTTTTACTTCTCTGTCTTTATATGGCACCCCATGGATCTAAACATTTTGATATATTATTAAACGCATAAAACTGACAGTAGAATTCAAGCTCAGTAATTATAAAGCACTCCCTTATCTCTACACAGCTCTAAGTCTGTAGTAGTATAAACATTTAAGAGAATGTTTCATCTTCAGCAGAATAGACAATTTAATTTCAGTCTTGTATGATATATTTTCCTACCCATGGAGTGCCAAAGTGCTTTACAAGACAATCAAGTAAGTACAAAAGTGAATATATGGACAAACAGCAATTTGTATCCTGTTCAGCAAAGCTAAATCATAGTTTCACTCCAAAAAGTGGATAAAGTTCTTTGTGCTCAGTGCAAATAGAAGTCATGGACTTCAGTTCTCTTTGGTTGACTTTGAGCTATTCCTTCTTACTACGACCCAGAAGGGTCTCAGTTTTTTGCAGAGTTTGAAACAAAGATGCAAGGAGCAGAAATCAAAAAGCTGATAGCTTGATAGCTGTCTATGTTGCAATACAGTATTAGGCTTATTCATAGCATCTATGAAGGTAAGAATTTTAAATATACAACAAACTAAACAATAAAGACTTTTACCACACTTTCCACTAGAAAACAAGAACAGCACTTAGGCATATGGTTCACCATTATTTACTCTCAGCTCTTTCTTCAGAGACTGGAAGATTCCTTTGTAATTTTGAATCCCTTTAAAGCATTAATAGGTATTGACCTTCCATCTATTCAGCTGCAAAGAGAAAGGAAAAAGGAAGCATGGTACTTGAAACAGTAGGAATGCCATTGACTGAGATACTGGTATGTTCATGAATCCTCATGAAGAGTGGTAGCAATGAAATCCACTGAAAGGGAAGAGAGACCAACCTCAAATGTATTCATTATGCTGTAGGTATGCTTGCAGTTGCAGAAAAAGTCATAATCTTCTAAAATATACAGTCCAAACTCTAAATTTGCTAGACATGAGTGTAACTTGAGAAGAACTGCTTGTTACTTTTACATAAGAACGTGCAATAAACTGCACCAGTAGGGAAAAACCTGCTTCTAACAGATTATTCTGTTTGACATTGGGAACTGTTGGCTTGCAAATCCAACTCTGCAAGTCAACCACTTGAGATGGTCAGGACAGTTCAGTCTGTGGATTGTCTTCTTGCTGTGCTGCAATTGCTGCTACGAGACAGCAAAAAACCTACAAGACTATCCTCAAAACTAACAGTTTATAAAGTAGCTGGCATGAAAATCTTTGATTCCAAAAAATAATGTTCCCAGTGTGCCATTCTCAGGGAAAAATACTCTGGTGAATAAACAGAACAACCAAACCTGAAACATTTACCACAGAAACACTTTTTACCAATATTTTTGCAAGGCTCTTTGGTCTGACAGGACTTGGATCTGTTGAGATCCTAGTTCACAGTGACTTTCAGGTTCAAGTAGCACCCACAATACAGAGCTTGATTATTACTGATGAAATGGGGTTTTTCATACCTTGGTTAAATCAAACCTTAAAGTTATTGAATTTTATGTTGGCTTTTTTTTTCTTTGAAACTACAAAATCACAGTATTGTTTTATTTGGTTGTGTTATGAAATCCTAAACTGGCTGTTCTTTTGGCTCTGTATGTGCAGCACACCATAGGAGAAAAAAAAAGAAAAAATAAAGGGAGTATATTGCTGATTTTTATCTGTATTTCAGATATAGATTACCACTCTCCTTTTGAAATACAGCACACGTGAAATAAGCAACACTGCTAACACTGTATTGCTTTATTTTGGCACTAATCTTAGTGTAAGACCCTCCCCCCCCATACTCAATCTCTAGTCATCTGCACTGTAGTGTTTTCATTGCCTTTCAACATCTGATGGGCAATTGTAGACCAGCCCTAAAACTGTGGTGGAAAAATGATCTAAGCTTCATAGAAAATTTCAAGTAGTGCCACTCTTCAGAGGCTGTCTGATTTTTGGTCCACGTGGTTTTTGTCTATAAGTCACTGGGAAGATTTTTACAAAGGTTTACTGGATGTGAAGAAACAAAAATTGACCTGAGGGTTTAAAGATTAATGCAAATGGAAAATGATTAATAAAGTCATTTTATGGAGAAGATTTTACCCACTCAGCACTATTTGGAGGATGTTTTCAAATAATGAGCAAACTGCATGTACTTTTGAAAAGAGATAAAAGAAAAAAATTGGAGCCTTTACAAGGAAACCTAGTATCTCATCTGGCAACTCAGAAATGTGCCTTGTCATTCTCCTAACTATGTCAGATAAAATCACTTACTCTGCTTGTCACTTCTTAAAATACTTTGAAAGCTACTGCTGTTCACAGAGAGGATAAGGATATGAAAATATAGTTAATTATGAACTGCGATTTGATCAATGTTGGCATGAAGAAAAGTGCCCTGCTTCTCGGACAGGTGGTGTAAATTTAAATATCTTGGCTTCAAATTTCAAAATCTCAGTTTGTGATTTTAGATGCCCAGCTATAGTACCCAGAGTTGGATGTTGAAGTGTCTGATGTCTTTCACAATAGTTACTCTGCTCTTCAGTAAAATCACTACTCATGTTGACATCTTAAACCCTACTGAGTCAATAAAAAGCTATACACCACTGTCCAGTGCTATAAATATAACAACTTTCTCTCTTCTGGAAATGTTTCTCTCCTGTACAGAATTTCTAAGCTGTTCCAGGCTGATTTATGTTCTTCTTTGATTTCTGCAAATACTTAGTGGGATAAACTGTTTCTACTTCATTCTACATCATATATGAAAACAAGCTGTTTTTAAGGCAAAACAGAAATTGATTAATTTGTTTTAGTAACTGATCATGCATTATTCCTTTGGACACTGTTTGCTGTCATTATTGATAGCTTTCTCAGTGTCCACAAGTTGACTTTTCCTAATGGGCATCAACTAGACAGCATTGCACAGTACAAGAAGCAAAACAGCAATTCCAAGTTGTAGGAATAAAATATGAGGTAACATGCAGTTGGCCTGAATGATGGTGCTGACAGAATGTGCCATTTCTGAATCGCTCTGGGGGGAAAAAAGGGCTGCTTATTTCCCCCTTCGCACTACCTACTGTGTTCATGGTCATATGAACTTCTCTGCAGGATAAATTACTATAAACCCAGTTTCACTACATTAATTTTTAAAATGTTTATTGTTCATATTTGAAATGAAATATAAGTCTTAGGCTGCATCTCAGCCTTTGTGTACTGGCATTCAGATAGAGCATATAGCTTTTATAGCATTGCTGTTGTATCTATTAATCAATTACGTATTTTTAAAAGCATTTAATACATTAATTCTTTATTTCCCATCAAAATCTCCTTCAGTAATTTCCTGGAGTAGCAATTGTGTAAGTACCTCAGCAATAACAGTAGCACTACACTTTAATTAATACTGCATAAGAGGTCAGATTAGCTGGTATTATTTCTTCTTGTTTCTGAGTTTTCTAAATAATTTCTGATTTTCAACTTTGTAATGTTTTTATTAATCTATCTCCAATATTGCATCCTGTGTGAAACTGTACTTTTCTTCCAAGAAGTTCAGTGAATATTAAGTAGGTAGGAAATATTGTTTTCATCTATTAAATTAAAGTGCAGAGAAAAGTTTGTGCTTTTTTCTGTTGTTGTTTGTTTAAAATCCTGAAAATAGGATAAATCAGCATGTTTTAAATATATGGATTTGGGATGAAAAGTCCTGAATTATTGAAGGTGACCCTTGCTGACATCTCTAGATTTATAAATGGAGCTATCTTACCCTTGGCTTTTTATGGAGTCTGTGTTTTCTAATAGCAGCAACTATAGAAGTTGGAAGGGAACTTTCTGTTACCATATCAGAGGAACAAAGCTGGTGGTAGACAAAATCTGTGCAAATGCAAGCCCTCCCCTTCAATAATTAAATAGTAGGAATAGCTTGAAAACAGCTCCATAAGAAATAGGATCCCTGTGGAGTTTCTACCTGCTCCTACTTTAAATTTTTGTTTAGGGAAGTTGTTTCCAGTATGATGTAAAACTGACTTCTCAGCACAAGCAGTACTGTCATTTGAAGTGAAACAATCACTAAAATGTAGGAGAAGACATCCATACATACATATTTAAAACTTCCAGCCAGTGTGAGGGGAAGTATATGTCAATAGGAATGGAAAATGAATGCTTACAAGCAAACATAGCCATAAAACATATGCTACAAAAGCCATAGTTTGGGGATTTTTTTAATACAGAAAGAAATCACATCAGTTCAAAATCAATACTTATTGCTGCTGGATTCAAGTGTAGTGAACTGTACATTCTTAATCATGAGTCTAAATGCCTCAAATGCCTCTAAATGCCAAAAGTGTGCACGTGATGGGTGCTGTGCAGCTTGACAGGAGTTGCATTTTAACATTTGCAAATGACTGTGCACTTAAGACAAAAGTTGCAATTATTCTTCTTAATTACAAAAGCGCTGTCTGCCAGGTAGAGAAGGGAATCTTGCTTCTATGTGCTGGCATGTTATTTTCATAAACTATTCATTGCTTGCCGTTATATTGACATGGATTTAGGATTCAGTGGAGTCAAAACAAAGTGCCACTTTAATCTCATTTTTTTGGTCTCGTCAGCTAGGTATATTCTTTTCTTTAAATGCATGTTAGTGTACACACAAGTATGATAGTCTCAAAATATTGCCTTTAACTCATAAGATTCTCATTAATTCTTTAGTGTCTGTATCTCATGACATCGCTGGGGAATACATTTTGTTGAGGTTTTACCTCTTAACTATTTAAAATGTATTGGTTTGATGGGTTGGAGCTTTTTAACTCAATTCTTTTCTTCTCAGATATAAAATAGGATGTGTGTACATGTATTTACACATACATATATATGCTTACCAACTGAAATACCTAGCATTATTGCAAGATATTTCTTGTTTAAAAAAAAAAAAATCAGAGAACTTTATCATTTTTATGGTTTTGGATTATACTATTTGCAGCAGATCATCCTGCAGCATTTTAGTCCACCAACCTCCAGTTTGAGTGGTTTGGTTTCTTTTCAACCTGGTGTTTTTGCGAATGTGAGTGCTTCTAAGTGTGTTCTAAGATACTTGTTTGTTCGTGATTGTGAATGAGATTCTGGAAGAGAAAGGGAATGTGAAAGGCAAAAGCTAAAATAAAAAATTGGGACCAGCAGAAATCTTGACTCTGTTGGCAGCCTGAAAACACTTTTGTTGAATGCAATTATTCTATTAAAAAACTATTTTGCTGTAGTTCACAGGTCAGGGGATGATTAATGAGAAAACTTGTTCAAAAAAAAAAAGGGTAGTTGGATTTTTTTTTTATTTTTACAATCTGTTTGTGGATTGTGCTTATGCTTTCATGTGCTTTACACCTAAAAGAGCTGAAAGGTCATTGTGTTAAAATGTCACATGGTGAATTTGCAAGAGCAATACAGGAATGGCAAAATGTTGTGTGCAATGTGCTAAGGCAATGTATCATACCCTCAACCAGTGAGGTAAAATGCCAGGTTGTCTTCATTAATCTGTTTAGTCTTTGACACTTTGCTCTAGTAGGGACCTTAGAATTGAGCAACAGTGTAATCCTTGTGACAGGGTCTCTGAGAAAATGATATCATTTCTTTTGATCTGCTCTCCTTTCTGTGTACTTCTACTGTAGCCTTTATTTCTGTTTCTTGAACCTTTCTGCTGGAGTATATTTTAGAAAGTAAATAGTACTTTTCTCTCCTAAGCTAATGGCTTTGGATAGAGTAGTCAAAATTATTCTCTGATCTATCATTATGCAATTCAAATACGTAGATCATTAAAGACCTGCTGCTAATGGAAGTCTTGTTACTCTCTTTCCATGAGGTCTAGGGGTCAGCTCACTCAGGGGGGTCCATCTGCTGCGCATGCAAGAGCCCAGGTTTCTACATCCTCTAGCATAGTCCCCTAAATAGTGGTGCCTATTAGCATTTGGTCTGAGCCTCCAGGCTCCCTGCTGCTATTTCCTTGTACATGTCTCCAGATACTGTGAAATCGTGTGCCTTCACACCCCCTGCTATTGTGTGCTTCTGCACACCAGCACAGCCTGTACTCATGTCTTCAGCAACTCACGGTATCTTTTGTCCTTTGGCTTTCATTTTGTTGCCCAGTGCTTTGATCTTTTATGATTTTTTTCACATTTGTCACCTTAGGAACCTGTCTGTCAAATGTCCACTTCCTTCCTACTCTGTTCTCTTGGCTCCCCTCCCCTTCTGCCCTGTGTTTGCAGGCAGGTGTGCAAGCCCTGCCTCTAACTCAGGTGTCCCAGAAGTGCTGGTCCCACTGAGGCTGTGACACTCTGGGCACATGTGAGGGGAGTGCCCAGCTGAGGCCAGTTTTTGCTGAGGGACAGCAAGTTTCTCTGCATCCCCTCTGCCACAGTAACCACCCCAGGACAGGTTTCTGCACTTTGTAGCCTCTGCTCCTTCCTCCTGTCATGGACCCGATAGGTGACCTTGGCTAAATCCCTTAATCTCCATATATGTTGCTTTCCTTCTCTGTGAAATCTGGGTAATGCTATCAAATTGCTTGGAAAGCTCTCTTAAGATCTAGTCAGAAGTAGACAATATAAGAGTTCGGTTTTCCTAATTCATCATGAATTTGCTTTCCTGTCAGTCACTACACGTGTCTTTGGGGTTCACTTTCTCCGTTGCTCTGAAGTTAATTACTTTGCTGGTGTCTTGCACTTGTGTAGCTATATCTTTGGATCTTAGTGCAAACACATTCCTCCTGCCCTCAGTTTGAGTATTTTTCTTCGAGTATTTGTTGTCTGTCTAATGACTTCTATAAACTCTTTAGTTCCTAGAGATGCTAATTTTCAATATAAAACTCAGCACAGAAATATTATGTTGAGTGTCTGCATGAATTTTAAAGTATGTCTTCATTTTGTTTTCTTCTGAACTTGCCCTAAAAGGTCATGAACAATCTTCTCCTGATGGTTTCAAATTAACTGTTTGTGTATGTAAGTGTTAATGAGATAAATATGTGTTTTGTTGCATTGGCTTCAGCTGGACAATACCCATTAAAATTTAGGTCTTTTGCTACACTGAGATGAAATTCCTTTCATCCTGATGATAATAACTGAAGTCACTGGGGGCAGTATTTAAACATTTGCAAAATGATACATTTAACTTGTATCTATTCAACCTTTTGTAACATAGATGATATTGTGTCAGGGTGGTTTTTTTTTGGGGGGGTGGGGGATTATTTGTTTGGGGCTTTTTGAAAGATTATCATCCACCATTACCAGAGAATGTGCCTAGGATTTTTTTTTCTTTTCTATGAACTGATACGAAACTAGACACCCACCTTATATGCATCATTTTAGCCTAACACTAGTTTTTACTTCTCATGGAAAAATAGAGGTTTGTAGCACAACTGCTGACATCCTTAACTATAGTATGCTACTAGGGCGCTGCTATAATACAGTACATATTTCTTTGTGAAAGGAATGAAAGCTGCAATAATAAAGCTTAACTTTATGGTATTGAAATTTGCTGTGTTTGTACCTCCAGGGAGAAAAACAATTAGAGAAAGACAATCTACCTAAATAGGCTGGGAAACTGAATTGCTCTGTCTATGCTTCATTACCCTCCCTCTTTCTCATCTCACACTTTCCACAAATAGCATGATTATGTTTACCTGACATCTTCATGCTTCCCTGCTGAGCAGGCTGAGGAAGCCTTGCAGCTGAGATCAGCAGTGCTTTCTACGGGGAATGACTGAGGGTTTTTTTGTTTAAAGGATACAATTCTTGAGCTATTTCAGCAAAGAACTTCAGACTGCCCCTGGATTCTGGGAGGGAGCAGAATAAATGAAGTGCCAATGGGCATTTTTTTTTAAATGACACTTGGCTATTAGAAGTACTATCTTGGCTGATGTTAATACATCCTTAGCTGCCTGATAGAAAGGCATGGCCTGAGATGCTAAACATCATCTTGGTGACCTTCATAACTGATAGAAAGGCTGACAGATTTTTCATGAAGATTCCTTTGAGTACCAAAACAACAGTCAACCCTAAGAGTGGCACTGAAATAAAATGCCCTTTTACAGATAAAAGCCTTAATAGAGAGAATAAAGATCTAGGATGAGGCATGCTGTGAATGTTACCAAAGGGCTTTTCAATTACTCCCTTGAAGAACTGAATCATAAATCCAGAACAAAAAGACTTGGGAAATATACAGGTTGTCTCTATAAGGAACAGGTATTTTATTTTTCAGACTTCCCAGGTAACAGAGAATTCAGCACTTTCTTGTTCTGTGTTGCCAAGTTATAAACTTAAATAACTAAACTACACATAAATGGACACAATTCCTCAAATTAGAAACCAATATAACCTCCAAGAATTAATGACATTTCATTATGCATTATCACCTACATTAATAAACTGACTGTATTAGTCTTAACAGCAGCATACAAGTCTTTTTCTTGTAGCCTTTGGGATCTTGTTCTAAATCTAGTTTTAATCTAATGCTGCATGAGCTGCAGCATAACTGAATTTGAATTCATTTGCATTTTAGTTTGAAGCGCTCAACTACTCAGTCAAAACAACATTGTGAAACAACTAAATACCTGTGTATCTATGTGTAAACTCTGAGCCTATATGATATAGGGTTAATATCAGTAGCCTAAAACCCTGCTGCTTCATCTGAGTTAAAATGTTTGGCAAGATGTTGACTGGAACAAGGTTTTGGTCTTTCTGCTTTTCTGTCTTTGAGTCTTACAGTGCACATGACCTGAACTTACTCTTCAGGTGCCAAAAGCTGCTTCTGATATCAGAGTCCTGAATAACTAGAATTAAAGCTTTTTGCTACACTTTACAAAATGTCATCAAATTGAAAGTGTGGAATTAATAAGCACCCTGGCTTTTCTGCCCTTTGTACTTGTACTTTCTCTTGCTTGTTACAGTTAAATGACTAGGCAGCTGTCCTGAACTTTCTTAAAAACATGGACTATATTAAATTGAAATCTGCAGATTTGTTGGTGTAGGGTTTTGGGGGATGTTTTTGTTTGGGGTTTGTTTGTTTGATTGATTATTTGTTTTGATGAGCAGCAATGTAATGGATCCCACCTTTCCCTTTTCCTTAGGGAAAAACCTAAGCCAGGCTAGTTCAGATCAGAATTATTAACCTGGATGAAAGCAGGATTCCCTTTCTGACTGCCTCCAGAATCATGCTCCATCGTCTCAAAGCTAAAACCCCCTGCAAATTTACAATATGTTGCTGATATTACTGGCCAACAGTCCTGGGTCTGTTAGCAGTGCTGGATTAATCATTTTGGGTGTCACCGGGTTATGAAAGGTGTGTACAGACAGGCAACTACCTTAGAGTTCATATCTCAATGGATCCTGGAACTGAATTATTTTAGGATAAACTCTGCAGGACCTACACAACAATTGCTGTCTTTTTGGACCTCAGACAACAGTAGTGACAGCATGGTTCCCACCTCAGAAACTCATAAGGAAATATGTCTCAACATACCTGGAAATATCAGCAAGATAGTTACAATTCATTTCATGTGCAATGACCAAAATCAGGCTATTGACCCCCTGTGTGTGCTACAGCAAGGGAGTGAAGTGCAGCTACGGCAGTTTAATAAACTAAAGTCACACAACTTGCTGTCATTCAGTGACAATACCTGGAGGTCTGTGCATTTTATATCACACTGATCTAGGGTCAGATCCTTCAATTTCTAATTCAAGTAAAGGGTTTAACAGAGAGCAGTATCATTGCAGTTTAAATTTGAAAACACTTGTATAACTGTGTAGCTTATACAAATAGTCTTTAAAACATTTCTGTAAACAACACAGAACAATTTCAGGCCCCAGACTATCAGCTGTGATTTGTACGTCTGTGGCTTCTCTATTCTTAGTGCTGCTATAAACAATAATAGCCAGTTACAGTTTCAAGGGTTTTCATGCCAACATTACCTGGAACAGAGTGACTCTTTGGACTTATGCCCTGTCTCCTGTCTACAGTTTTTGCCTCCTAGTGCCAAGAAAGTATTGATAGGAGCCAGAATTGTCTTTCACAGATTACCTTAGGCCTTAGGAACAAGCCACTTAAATAATTTTGTTACCCTTGCCCCTGGTTCATTTCCTATGCAGTGCAGATTTGCCAGTCAGAAATGTGGACTTAGATTTTTTTGTTCTCTGGTGGAGCTAATTTCTAAAGTTATCACATTCCTATCATGGGGTTCGACAGCATTTAGCTTATTCTACCTTCTTATTATCCTATAAAAAATACAGAATGAGGTGGTCTTTTTATGTAAATGGAGTTAACTTGTGAGTGAGACTTAATGTCTAACTATGCATGAAGTAATCAACTGAGGAGCTAGACCTTAAGGTGAGCACTATGAGGGTGAGCACTATGCAGAGGTATGACCTAGCTCTGAAACAATGACCTCCAGAACTACCAACCACATGGCCACCTTCAGGGGGTGCTTCGCTGACCCAGTTAGCCCTGGCAGAAGGCAGCACTGATGTAATTCCTCTGCTTTTAGAAACCAACCTGACACTTCTCTGTAGTGAAGTGCTCTGCCAAGTGGCTCTACCAGGTCATTCAGAAGTAGATTGAAGATTTCTGTGTTACAGCACATTTGGCAGTGATGGGTTTACCTGGAGAGTGCTTCCCAAAGGTGTGTATTGGGAGTGAAACTAGGGATTGGTTAGATGCCTTGGACATATCCAGGTTTTTAATGGTATTAAAAAGAAATGAGAAGGTAAAAACAAAAAAGGGGGGAGAGGGAAGAAGTACACCTTGCCAACCATGTTTTTTGAGAAATAGTAATAAATAAGTCCATTATTAATAACTCAGTAAAAAACTGTTCTGCACTAAATATATTGAGTCAGCTTTGTGGTGCGTGTCAATTTGCCTAGTTCCACTGATTAAAGGAAAAGTGCAGTGATTTACACCTGTGTTGACTCAGCACACTTGCCCTTGTAAGTAGCCTGTGATAAAATAGATAAATAAATAAAATAAAAGCACAAATCCTGTACTTTATAGACATTGCCTAAATAATTCATTATAGCTGCAGGGATAGAAGTAAATACAAAGAAAACTGCTTGCCTTTTGAAATACTAGCTAGAGCAAAGTCTTTTATTTTTTCCTGTTTGGGGTAGCTCATACTTTCTTCCTATATGCTCTTCAAGAACTTATAAAAGTACAAACCTCTTTAAGTTCTCATTCATCTGTGCAGTGAAGCTGACATAATTCCATAGATCCAAACATTGTCTGCATCTCCTAGTACTGAAACAAGTGTGGCCATGCAGCACATTAAACTGCAGTTCAGTTATTAAGTCAGAGAGTAGCTCTGTGCTCTTAAACCCCTGTCCAGCTTCTCAGTGATGGCTCTCTGTTGTCAAGTTGCTCAGCTTGCATTAGTGCTGTGGTGGACCTGCACTTCAGCTGCATCACAAACGTGGCCCTTGCACCTGAGTTGTGCTGTGTGGCTCTTAAGGGCAATGCAGACTTAATGTTAAATGGTTGCTGTTTACTGAGTGGTGAAACAGAGAGGGATAGGAAAAGGGTAAGAAAATTACCAGGCTGTGTTTATGTTCACCCCATTTTCAGAAACAAATGGCTCAGCTAAATAGAAACATATTGTCTGCATGGTGCTGGGAGGTGGGAAAAGCCACCCATTGGGAAAAGAAAGTGTTAATTTTTGTCCTTGTAAAAACAGTGGAAAATATTTGAAAGGATTAAATATGTCCAGAATAGTAGTGTGTAAGAAGTCTAAACTGGAATCATTTATGTATAAAAGCATAAGAAAGAGGGTGTGAAATTGTATAGCTCAAGAGCTGCTATATTGGTTTAGAGCAGCAATCTCTGGTTTAAACTGCCTGTACTCTGTGTGGTGTCCAAGGTGAGCAGAAGCCAAGCAGCCAGGCTGCTGAGCTGAGCTTAGTTGAGGATAGCAAAGCTGTTGAGCCTTAGCACCCTGCTAACATCACCACAAAGCCCTTGAGTTTGGGCTGCATTGTACTGAAAGAGTGGGATGTGGGCAGAGCTGCTCTCCCTTGTAGCTGCCTGCAGCACCCTTTGCTGCTGTAGGCTGAGGTTATCCGACATCAGATAAGCTGTGCCAATACAATGCTGGGGCATTTTCCTATGTGGAAGTGGTTCCAGTGCAGTGAGGTAAAAGTCTTTAAACTCGGAAAAGTATTAGACCCCTGAATCAGCACTGTTGAGTCTGATAGGAAAGTATTCCAAGCACTGTTTTGTCTCCCTCTGTTTCTCTCTTTACTGTTGTAAAGGCAGTACACCTAAATAAAGGATGTGAAGTCTCACCCATGTTTAAATAGAAGAAAAAGCATTTACTGACTTGACTTTGGCTGGGATTTACCTGAGGATATTTATTACCTTTTTCCATATTTCCATTTATAAGATCTGCTATAAAAGAACAGCAGTATGCTGCCCAACAGGGTCACAGTAGCTGTAAGATATATCTTTTTCCAACCCCTAATACATGTTGCCTGTAAATAATTACAGAAAATTTGCATCTTGTTCTAGGATATCTGCCCTTTCCTCCTCTGGTAGTGTTGCTGCCAGCATCTTTCTTCATTTTTGTTTCTCTGACTTGCTGTCTAATAGGATTGCAAAAAGCAGCTGGGAAAGTGGTCCCACTTATCCATCCCAGTAACCACTGGAGGAATGAAGATTTGGATGTAAGAAGCCTATAGTCTTCATTGTAAACATGGTTTCATTTTAAAATGGTGCAATATCCACAACATGGAAGACATTTTCTTCCTGCCAGGTGGCAATGATATTTCCATGTGCATAACATTCAGTGGAAGCTTTCCAGTCCTGAGAAAAGGAAGGCAAAGGCATGGCAAGACAGCAAAGGTGAACAGATGGCTCAAGGATAAATGCTGTGAGGAAAGTCTGAGGCTGTCTGACCATTAGGAAGCATTCATGGAACAGGAGTTCCTCTGGACTGATGGACTCCACTGGAGTAGCTGGGTTAGTACCTTTTTGGGGGTGAGCTAGGCATGGCTGGTAAACATACTTAAATAAGCAGAGGTGGCAAAATAAAAAGCATATAACAAAGGGCAAAAGGTAGTGGTGAGTAGAAGGATGATCAGGGAAAAAGCATTAGTTCTTGTGTGTCACATGTGATGTTGATGTGATAGATGCAGTGAAGGAAAATTAACCCCTTTACTGGGTTTCAAAACCAACTGAAATGTTTTTGTAATGATGCAAGACAAATGGGCAAAAAGGTGGAAGAAAGATTTGCTGGTGGAAAATGTGAAATTGAGTGTCACAGGATAGCAGAAATATGAATTCATAGTACATGTACTGTGGGGTTCGTTATATAAAGGAAAGAGAAAAACGAAGGTGGAGCTCCTGGTGTGTGTTAATACAGGAATAGATTGTCAGGAATATCACCCATCTGGGTCAGAATCACTTGCAGCAAGAAGGAGATGAGAGCATTACAGAAGTTTGACTCTAACAATTATAAATGCATAAATGATGTAGGTGACAAAGACAAATCAACTAAATTTAGCGTGACTTTGAGAAGAGCTGATATTTCCTGGAGCCTGTAAAGTCTGTTGCAAACAAAGAGGCTCTGGTCTTTGTGACAACCTAGAGAGATATTAAATGAAAACAGAAAGCTTACAAAAAGCATTTAATGGAGACTCTATGGTTTTTTTGAAGAGCACACATCTAATGAGATCTGCTCTAGGTCTATTTGTGGAGGAAATTAAAGCAGGCAGTGAAAGACACCTGGGTGGAAAAGAAGGGGTAATGACTAGAGGTAAAAGTTCGATATGACTCCAAAACTAAGTGAACCTGTTGCCTAGGAAATCTATGAGAATGATTAATGAGACTGTTGTAGCACATGGATGCAGGGATGGATTAGGAAATTAGCACTACTAAATCAAAAGCAAAACTGCAGAACATGACACCATCTAGTTCATGGGAAACCTACACAGTCTTCATTCTAAAACTGGGACAGAAACACATAAAATCACAAAAAGAAAACCACATTCCCTTTCTTCCAGCCTTCCTCTTTGGATTTGGTTCTATGGAGTATTTTGTTACATGGGCTTTCAGTGGAGTTTTCTTTCACTAGCTGACCCCTTTTCCTTGAACTGCAAAGGAGCAAAGCCTGTGGGTTATGTAAAATGCCTTTTATTTAACATCTCCTGGATTATACTTCAAGAGCACCAATATGAAAAATAACCAACCTTCTTGAAATCTTCCTTTAAACTAATATCTGATTTCAAAGCATTATCTAACAGTTGAGTTCATAGACTTTAAGAGAAAGCTTTTAAACACGCCTGTTTCAACATCATTTTGTCTTTAGAGATATAATTTCAGCCTAGATTCAGAGTTATGCAGCTTTCATATATCCCTTCTTATTCTCAGACATATCTTGATCAATTTAAGCAAGCCTGACTTAAATCTCTGCTCCTTCCTTTCTCTGAGCACTGTTATGATACACTGGTATTCACTGTTCTTGAACTACTACAGTCATACCCGAGGCAAAACATTTCCTAACCCCTTTCTCAGAGTTAACATGACCACCCCCAAGCCAGCAGAGTGGTAGAAGTGCTATTTTATGAGACTCACTCATTTGGACTGAAATTTATTCTTTTCTAAAAGGCAAGTTTAAGCCTCTGGGCTTGTGTAACCTATTTGCAATGTGTTGGGTTTGGGCTGACCCTCTTGAATATTTCCCTTTCTATCTTTCATGCAGTTACTATACATTTTTTTCCAGCATATGCACCGCATGTCTCACACACATTTCCTGGTTCTGGTTACTGCTACTGGAATATGAAATGTCATAATGTCCTGGCTCCAGCCAGGACAGGGTTAATTTTTCCAGTAGCCAGAAGGGGCATGGCTAGAACACAGAGATTATTCTGTACTATCTCTCATCATTGCCAGGGGGTAGCAGAGAGAAGGGGTCCATTCCAGTCACATAACAAAGTGGAGCAGTTCTATGACAAGCAATTGTGAATTGTTTGCCTCTCCTGTACTCTTTGTTATTGATACCACAGCTGCTACAGTTCATTTTATTGTTCTGTTGCTGTTTCCAGTAAATCGTTCTTAACCCATGATCTTTACCTTTTGTGCAGGGGAGGGGAGTGGGGGGAGTCAGGGGATGGCATGAGACTTTGAGGTTTTTGGCAGGAACATTAAACTGAGGAATGCTATTCCTAAATCACAGTACAATGTTACAGCACTCTATGCATAGGAGATCTTCTCAGTTGCTGAGGATGGGACAACATTTGATGTTTCTGATGGAAGAAAGGGTATTTGACAGCAAAAAGACCTCTAAGACTGTAAAGATATGGGTCTACAAAACAGAGATATTGATGTTATCCATGCTGATAATGTCATGGCATAGGTCATGGAGTAAGCTAGGTTGGTGTCCCTTATGGCAATGTGTATGTGCTCCTGTATTTACTTAAGAAAACATTTACGTGCACTCTATAGGGCTTCCTCATGTTCAGGTGCATTCTTGTAAATGTTTTTCAAAACCTTTTCGTTTTGTGGTTGAAGAATTTAAAGTTACACAGCAGTTTTTACAATTTAGGGTGTCATTTTCATAGAGAGCCGCATAAAAGTTCATTAGGGGTTTAAGTTGCTTAACTGGAGATAACCGGGTGTGTGGTACTAAAAAAAATACTAAGGTATGTTTGGCTAAAACATTGTCAGGCTCTTCTGCTGCCTCTACCTCTTCTCAGACAGCAGCACATAAGCATGTGCCCACATGCCTGGACATGAGAGGGAGAAAGATAAAGATACTTCCTTCCTTTGTATTTTGGCTGAAATTCAATGTGTTATCCCCGAGAAAGGAAGACCAGGGAAAGAAAAAAAAAAAGCAGAGTCTTTTTTCAACAGCTAAAAGGCAAAATATGAAATGTTCTTTTCAATTTTTTATCTGAAAATAAGTCTCCTTCTGGACCCTACAGTCTGTGTGCATTTCCACACATTTATCCCCATTTCTCACTGATCTTTTTTCAGAATTGTATTCTGTAGAAATGATGTGGAAATGCCCGAGAGCTCTGGTGGGTCAGGAGCTGCCACAGCTATGGAGGGAGGGAATCAAGCAGGCAAATTTATGACAGTTTGACATTTCAGATAATAGAGGTCAGTCCTTCAAGTCGCAGTCCCCCTGAGATGAGTGAGTTTCTGCCAGTGAATGTGGGAAGAGCTGGTACCGTTAAATTGTCCCTTTGCTGCAAGTGAAGCATGTGGTGATAGGCTGGAAGAAAAGAATTCCTTTCATTATTGCAAGGCAAATTCTGCTCTCTTTCTGATGTGGATGAATGATCCCATTCATTTCAGTTGTTGTACCTGCTGCTGGAAGAGGAACAGGATTTGAGTTCCTAGAATAAGGCGTAATGTTGTGAATGAACTGGAATGAGATGTATTCATGCATCGATATGCAAGGCACTCTCACAGCTAAGATCTTGACGGACTCCTTACTGTGAATACCGTTTATGGCATCGGAGACCAAATAAATTTAGTCCACTTATTAACTGGTTTTGTGCACTTTTTCAAATGAAGACTTGATACTGCTTAGTCTTTAGAAGTACTGATGAGCCCTGTCCCCGCTAAGTTGTTGCATCTCTGCCTCAGGCACTTTTGCTAGCAGTTGCAGTAGCTAATAGCATGCAGTGTGATAACAGCATTGGTGTGAGGCTTATAGTGTAATATTTGCTAAGTGTTTTGAAACTGAGACTTGGGAGTTGCTCTGGAAGAGCAAATAAATTAGTATTTGTGTAGTTATTTTCATTAAATGTTATGAGAAGCTTTTTATAATTGTATGATAATATCAAATTTAATAAACTGTGTTGGCCTTTTTTTTTTTAGAACTGGGGATAAAGGGCCTAAATAAACAAACTAATGACAGTTCTCAAATTAGAAATATAGCTTTATTCATTTGGGTTTATTTAATTAAAAGTAGATTTTTTTTTTAATTTCAGTTTGTTCTTGGAACTTCTTCCATTAAAAGTATTCTAATTAAAATGTCAACAGCTACTCAGCTTACTGCTGTTCAAGTGTGAACTGCCATATTTCTTAAATATCTATTTTTGAATTAGCAGTGGAGAAAGTAGAAGTCTAATTTGTGTAGAAAAAGAGGTGAAAATTAACTCTATATTCACTTGACCTTCTTGATATCTGGACTGAAAACTTTGTTCCATAGAGGGTTAAGAAACAACATAAAAGCTTGACTGTGGTGTAACACAGCAGTAACTTGCTATAAAGAAACAAGAAATGAAAGGGGGAAAAAAAGTGATTTACATTAAGCTGAACTGTAGAATCAGTTACAATAGCTCCTCCTGCAAAAATAGGGAATGATTGATTGCCATGGTCTTTGAATTTCTGTAGATGGCAATTACTAAATTTAAACACATCAGGATTGAATCTAGAGGAAATTACCAACCCCTTTTCCAACTGAAGACAAAACATTTCATAAATCTTGTAAGCTTTTTCTTTCTAAAAATGAAACTTCCATGTACAAACCTCTGTTTAATGTGCCACTTCCTTTATGAATCCTTATGAGAAGCAGTCTTCTGCTTAGGTAGAGTCTATGCCTTAGAGCCAAGAATGTGCCTGCAGTAGCTAAAATATGTGCCTGCAAGATAAAAGTAAGAGACTCTTGCCTAATTCCTCCTGGAAAATATAGGAAAATAAAAAGCTATGTGAGGTAAATGCACAATAGTTACATTGTGTACATGTTTATATACTGTATGTTGCAGTGCAACATCTCCTTCGTGAAGGATACATGAAAGTCTCTGAACATGTTTGCAAACATGGTGATTCAGGGAAAAGAATACTGAATTTTCTTTCTAACTGAACTGTGAATCCTCAAGATCAAATAGCCCAACCACAATTCTGCAGATATCTAACTCTTTAGATATCCTGTGTTACTCAGGACAAAATTGACTCTAACCATAAATGTAGACTTCTCTCCAACCCAGGAGGAAAAGTATGGAGTTGCTCTCTGAACCTCCAGTTCACACATATATTTTTATTTTGTAGAAGGTTAGTTTGCTGAATTACAACCTACTTGCAAACACACCTTTAACTTGTGTGATCTCTCTAAAAATTATTTTGTCTCTCCTCTTGGCCTTGGGGGAAAAAAAAAAAAGGAGAGAAGAATAGAAGAATTATGATGTTCAGGTGATGAAATGGAAGAGCAAGGAAGGAAAATCATTTCAGGGAGCTCCCTGCCTTCCCTACCACCCTGTAGTGTGAGCATACCAGGTGTGAGTCCTTACACAGCAGCCGTGTCATCCAGCCCTCACAGCCTCCTGTGGATGCAGCTCCTGGGAACAATGAACACGATAAACAATACCCATGTCAGTGTTTCATTCATGTTTTCTTGGATCATCATTGTTTTCAAGGCAAATTAAAGTTTTTGGGAGTTCTTGGCATTTTCTAGAATGGGGAGGTGAGGGTGGAAAGGAGTAAAGCCAGGAATTAGGGAAACTAGAGTTCTTGTATTTTGTAAACATCTCCAGATGACATCCCAATACTGTCTTAATGGCTACACATCAGGAATTTCCTATGGGGGATTTAAGTAAAATCGTAGACTCTTCAAAACTGAGAAAGCGTTTAAAAATTACAAAATTAGGATGAGAAAGAAAGCTTAGAAGGACTTAATGTTTCTTATGGAGGGATGTGTGATTCCAAAGCAAAGCTACGAAAATCCCTTTAGATTAGCTATTATCTATGGGTTACTAATATCTGTCAGTCTGTCTAACTATCCTTTTATCCACTTCAGTGTGGTGTTGAAGTTTGTTTTTCTTATTGTACCCTCATAGCAATTATTTGTTGAAAATACTCTTTACTATAAATATTGTTCCTGTAGATTTACTGCTTTTAAAGGCAAGTTTTTGTGACAGACAATCACAATTGCAATGATGGACTATTTCTTTTGCAGTTCTTGAGAATTTCTTCCTTGTTACCTGTCTCTGCCTGATCTTCTCTGTAATTAATATCAGTACTTATTAAAAGTTTATTAGTAGAACACTGTCATATATTACAGCCACAGTTCTCCTTTGTTGCATTTATAGTCCTTCAATTACCTTTAATTTTTTTTTTAATGGGACATGCATGTTATTCCATGTGTGCTTACTCTGAAAAAAAGGTTTCAAAGAGAAGAGAAAAACCTTTATATATTTGCTTTCATTTGTTACAGTGGAACTACAAACAAAAAAGTGAAAAAGTGTAATTTTGTATAAGAATATTGTTAAATGTCACAAAAACCTATATCGTCTGTATGTTTGTACAGAGGGGAATCAGATTAGTCTGACATACATTTCTTTTGCTTAAAAATTCCAGCAATGTTGAGGTCAAAAGTTTAAAATTCAGGCCTTATTCACAGCTCAGCTGAGTTTTCTTATTGGCCATAGTACGGGTTGGATGAGGATCAGTCAGGCCTTTTTTTCATTGTAATTGATTTCTACCTTTTTCAGCCAAAAAGAGGGAACTTCATTGTTTTTGTAAATAAATATTACCTTGTTGATTTGAATCTGTAAACTCTCTCTGCAGGAAATTGATATTCTAGAAATCAGTGTAATTAATCTGGGGAACTGGAGATGAGAGCTATGCTGTAGTTCAAAACTCCAGGCTCTGATGCCCTATTATGCAGCATCAAAGGCTGCTGACCGACATCTTCTGTCCTGTGATAATACCGATTACACTAGCAAATTCCTTTATTCCTTTAATATTTTTATTCATTTTCTTTAACCCAAGCCCAAATTTTCACTTAGTCCTATAACCTTCATATATGTTGTAGTCAGATTTTTCTGGGAAATGGTACATCTCCTTGCTGTCCTGGCTTTCTGTTGCTGTACTGCCCTTACTTTTTTTGGTATTTGGGTTTAGTACACGCCCACCGTATCTATTTTAGCAAATATTAACATAAATGTGTAAATATTTAGATATATTTACTGTATCAATTAGCAAAGGCTTTCTACTCAAATAAGCAGAATTATTTATATTAACTGACAATCTGCTTGTTAATTTCAAAATATGATGCTGTGCTTAATATTTATTGTGGTTTCCTGCTTTGGAAGCAATCATAAAAGGAAGATCCCTTATTTAGAGTTGTGTTTTGGTGTGGATTGCACTGTTCACTTCAACAAAGTAGTAATTCATCAAACTGACTGGAAACAACAGGTTTCACATCACCTTAAAGTGTGGAGAATGACAGGTTGTGTCTTAGACATGTTGTTCTGACTTTGGTGTGTATGAGAAATCCTGAGATTCCCATGTGAAGTCCATGAAAAAAATCTTTCTTTGGTGAAATTTGGCTATTCGAGTATGCAAAAAGATACAATTAAGTTAAAAATATAATAGCAGGTGTTTAATTTAGCCACCTGAAATCTTGAGAATAACCCATTTCCTATCATCTGGTCAGGGTACTAAATGAGGTGTGCTCAGTAATTACTGAATTAGCCCTTTCAGCAGGGGAAAAGCAACATGGGTGCTAGTCTTTTGTTATTTTACATTCACCCCCATTAGTGTTACTTGCTGTACCTAATAGGCTGATAAATGGGGTACTGCAACTGTCAGTGGCTAAATGGCACTTAATATTCCGTTTTGAAATTCGGGAAATCAGAAGTAGGAGGAGAGGCTTTTGATGGCCATTTGCTCAGTGACACAGACTTATAATCAAGTAAATTGATGCTGAAGGTTCAATTACGTGGATCTTACCACAAAATGGAGCCGTAAAATTGTACAGTTGATGCGATGGACTTTGACAATATAACCCCTCACTTTATTAAGACTGTTCCCAAAAATAGTGCTAAAAATTAGAAGTAGACCTCAGTCTGTCTTTCCTGCAACATTACTTCAGTATAGGTAATGAAAAGAAGAGGGTTAGGAGCAGAGTGCTGCACTTTATTGCAAAATATAGCAGGCCACTGCAGAAGTTTTAAGGTGACAATTCCTGCTTTGAGGTGCTCAGAGGCTGTTAGCAGGCACCTTTGCTCAGGGGAGGGCAGGGATAAATAACATCTTGAAATATTGAGACCAATGGCTTCTGTGGACTGCTCTTAGACAGCTAATCCACAGTTGTCAAAGCCAACACACATTCAATAAATCTGTTGTAACTTAGCAGTTGTTATCCCTAGGTGTAGTTTTCTCTGTGTAGCAGTCTAGATAACCCACTGGACACAAGAAACAGCAAGTCTAGCAAATTTTGCTGTTTCACCAGAAGAAAAAGCCACTCTGAAGAAAAGGGATTCAGATCCAGGCAAGGAGAGCTTGCACAGCTGGAACTGGATGAGAATCTGGGTTTTAAGTATTCCCATTTTTCGGAGTTGTTTGTATTTGGACAGCTGTTTCTGACCTTTTCTGATTCTCCCACATAGGAATGTACTGTCCATTGATTCATGAGGAAAAGGTGCTCTAGCAAGCAGCTTAACATTAGGCAGAGAGTGACCAGTGTAATGTACAAGCTGAGATTTTAAAGTCTGAGAGAAGCAGCTTGGCCTCTGCTGAGTCACTGAAGTCCTTCTCTTGGCCTGTGACCTCTTTTCTGGCCCAAACATCACTGCAGGTTTAGGTGGATTTAGAGTGTCTGTGCCCTCCTTGCCACTGGACCTCTCTCTAGATCTGAATTTCTCAAGTGTTTTGAGAGCCTTCTCTGCAGCCTCTACCATCTGGAATAGCTTCACTGTGGCTCTCTGCCTCATTGACTCTCTTCTTCATTTCAAATCTCAGTTGACCATTTATCTTTTCTACCTTGCCAATTTCTTTTAATTTCCCTGTCCATCTGCTTCATCTATTTAACTCGGTGAAAGCTTTTAGATTACATTTTTTACAGTAGATGCATGGGGAAATGGTACTGTATTATATATGAACAACTTCCCCAGCTTGAGCAAGCATTCTGGTAGCATCCACTGCAAAATCCTACATCTCCCCTATGTGCTCAGTGTTACACTTCACAAAGTTAGAGGGGGATGTTGAGCTTGTGTTGACAGCCAAAAAAAAAAATACCTGCTTTCCTAGGGCTGCAGCAAGTATAGCAGATGGTGTTTTCCCCCACTTCACATCACTCTCTGTCCTTTCCTTCCTCATGCCCCATTGTTCATTTTTCACACTTCTCTGTCGGTTTGGTTTGGATTCAACACCTGCTGAAGTCAATGAAGAATCTCCCACTGACTTTATTTGGCTTTTCCTCATGCTCCCTGCCATCTCCCCTCTCTTTAGCTATGCCTGGACTCAAATTCCCACTCCGACCTCTCAACAGTTTGGATCCTGTCTGTGCATCACTCTCCTCTCACTTCCTGCACTTTGCCAAGAGCCTTAGCTGAGCAGGGATGGGGGAAAGCTGTGCGGAATGGATACTTCTTGGGTCAGTAGCTCAAAAGAAAACCTGTGCAAAATTTTTGATTTGGATTATTCTGAAACAACATTTTCTCTGGTTTTTCCCTCACTAAGCCAGAAAATAAAGCAGGAACATAATCTTGCATTAAATATTATGGGAATGAAAGTGAAATGTTTTGTTTGACTTGGGTTTTAGTTTTTAATTAAAATGAAAAATCATGTCAAAACAGAAGATAAGCCTCCCTCTTTTGGAAATATAGTGAAATATTTTGCCTTTCAGGAAATAACATAGGCAGTTTTCTAGAAATATTTTTTTTTTCTCAGACCACTGGTTATGTTAATAACCTCAAAACATATTTTTCTTTTGTGGTGAATTAGTTACTCAATTATTTGATGTTATTTCCTCTCACGGTTTTTCTCTGTATTCCAAAACACTAGCTACCCTCTTTCTCACTGACATCCTTCCCAATCATCCATTTCTTTTGTAGATGTGAAAACAAAAAAGAAAAAAAGACAGGGTTGCTGTTGCTCTACCATTGAATTTTATTTTATTTGCGGACAGGGTGTTTATTCCCTTGATATTTCAATCTAGTACAAGTCTGGAATAATTGTTATTGCATTCTCCAAATAATGCTGCCTGCACCCCATTGCCCTTGAGACAACCATCTCGTAACCTCTGCAGAGTGTCTCAGGTCAGTAATGAATTTCACTACATTTTCACCCACATTTCTCCCACAACAAGAAAGCCAAATTCTGTGCTCTTTTTCTGAGTGTTCCGTTTCCAAGGACACAACAATTACCCCAATAAAGTGAAATGAAAATTTCCATCAACTTCATGTAGTCACAATGACTCCTCGTACATCGAACAACCTCTGTGACTTTGCTCTCAAATCACTCCAGGAACAAAAAAAAAAAAATTTGTACTGTAATATTGTGGTTGTCATAATCAGTACCTCAAAAGCAACTCTCTGTACTTTTCTAGACCTGAGAAATGGTGTGAGTTTTAATTGACATCCCTAGGAATTGTGAGAATTCTTAGCATCTTGCAGAATTTAGCCCTAATAGTATTTACAGTAATTAAGCACACTAATTAAATAACAAAACAACTAATGACAAATTGATTCAATGCCAAATAAAGGAGTCAAATAAATGCTTAATTAAAGATGCTAATAAAATCCCCTTCAGCCTTTACAGTCCACTCCCTAGGGCTAGAGATGACTTTCAACCTCAGAAATCTTTATAGCCCTTTACAACACCAGTCTCTAGGGTTACTGCCTTTTTTAACCTCTGGATTAAATGCTTGTTAGCTAAGCACTGTATAAACCCATTTAAAAACTATCAAAATGATTAAGTTGGATCCAGAACACTCTGTGTCATCCAGATATGATACACCATGATATTCCCATCTGCATGGATGTTTCCTTTCACTAGAGTATGCAAGGTTGTGTCTAGCTGAGCACCTGGGCAGCAGGACAAATGCCTGACCATCAGAGTCCTTAAGCCAACGGCACAAACCACTGCTTAAATTGAGACTGACTACCTTGCAGAGGCAAAGTCAAAAGGAGAAAGAGCATAGCCATAATGTAGCCCAGTTTAAGCAGAGCAAGACAGCTGTTTTCTAATTCATTATTGATCCTGTTAAGCTCTCTTATTTATCACCTAAGTAAAGCCTAGCAATAAAAATATATTTTAAAAAATAAATATGTTGGAGAATAGAGCTGCCGTAAAAAAATGGCTATTAAGCACTCAGAGAGAAGAGAGTTCTTTAAGTTAGTATTCAATATTTCTTTCATGTGCCAGGAATCTCTATGTCACCCTGGCAGATAGCCTCATTAGATATTTCTCTCCTTATCTGAACTTACAGCTTTTTACTTTTTGTGTCAATAATGATTAAACAAATGCTTATGAAAGTAGAAAATGAAGAGCCATTTCTCAGCCTTTCATAGAAGGTTTGTAGAAGAACTTCTGAGCAGACAGATCACCCGGTAGCCAATGTATGGTGCACAGCAGCCCGTTCCACTTTTATCTGTAGTGTTGTTTTGTGATGGGATTGTTGTCTTTGGCATTGCCAGCAGTTAGTCAGTCTCAAAGTTCTCCTTTCTCCCTCTGATGTGTTACACCACTTCACATGATCTCATTTAACAAGCCAGTGTGATTTAAGGTAACACTGCATGTGTTTAACTTCAGAAGAAGCTCTGAGCCCAGCTTGGGTATCTTTTATCACCTTTGGTACTACCCAGCTCTGAATCTGGGGCAGATGGAAGTAAATGGGATGACAGTGAGAAGGAAGGAATTCCTTATGCTTGTATAAACTGCCTTTATCTCTCTGCTATTTGCTTATTAAAAAAGCAGGTTGTGCAGCCTATGAGGAAATTATTACACTCATCTGAGTCACATAATTTGTCTTCTGTTGGAAATATATGCCACATTAAATTGTGGGGGAGGGTAAAGAAAGAGCTAATTCACATGCAGGTGCTGCATTACCTGTTGGATACTTGAGTACTTGCAAATATTGCAAATAACTTGCATTTATCCCTCTGGAAACCCAAGAGAAAATGTTTACATAGATGGCAAGTTAAGAAGTATGAAAACAAATGAACATAAAAGTGGCTTAAGAAAAAAGTGCCAAAACTAAACACAAAACCCTGAAGTGTGAAAAGAATAGAATTAGGATTAACAGCCTTAACCGAAACACATTTGTTCTAACCACTGATCTTCTTACATTGCACCACTCTACATTTTCCAATTATGTCCACATGCTGCTTTCCACCAAGAAGAAAAAAAAATCCAATCCTTCAGAAAACGGTATTTGAAATGATTCGTGATAACACATTGGTGTTATGCTGAGTCACGTTCTGGCCCATCAAAGTTACTTCTATTTCCTCGTCCTTGTTTGCTTCTGGCCTCTAAAATATCTGCTCTTTCTTTGCTTATATCTTCAGTAACTTTAATTGGCTCTTACTTTGTGTCATATTGGCATTTGCATTTCCTACTGTTATCCTTCAGCACTTATTATAGGAATAGGGTTTGGATTGGGGTTTTTTTGTCACTATATGTGTGTATTATGTCTGTATTTTTCAGATGTTATGAAGGGCCCAAAATCTTCTCCAGTAATCTTTAAACTCTTAGCAACTCTTCAGAGAAAATATGCTACTTACGCCCATAGTCTTTTATTGTTTATATCCTTAGACCATTGTGATTACAGCAGCAGGACTGTAGAGCATTTTAAAACCCTGTTATTATTGATAAAGACACCATGAAAGACTGAAAACAAAACCAGAACTCTGAGTCATGGTTTGTATCTGCTAAAATATATATTCAACTTAATTTTTCTCAAAGTTTGTAAAGTAAAAGAACAACAGCAGCAGATCTCTGCCAGAAATTTGTTTTGCCAGAAAAGAAACATGGGGATCGTTGAAAAGCTCAAACACAAGGGATTCTTCTGGAGTGCTGTGTCTCTGTCTGTAGGAGTTTTGTCCTTGGTTGTTTGAGATACAATTCTACAGAGTGAAATGGGGAGTTCAAAGCCAAACAGAGACAAAGCTAATGAAAACAGAGCATCTCCTAATATTTGTCTGTGTGTCTCTCTCTCTCTGTGTCGTTTGTTGCTGCTGATGACAATAGTGATGTCTGTTGAGGCACAAGCAGCTTCATTCACATCCCTGGAGTGAAAGGGCCTTCATTTCTTTATGCAGCCTTGGGAGAAGCTGAAATACTATTCCAAATCCTAAGTCTTGGAGCAATTATCTGAATTGTTCTCAATATCATGCAGTATTTCCATGGCTAACTTGAAGAGCTGTTCTGTTATCACTCCAGGAAGTAGCCTAGAAGGGGAATGCTGCTCTGTAATACGCAAGATGCTGTCTGGCATAGCTGTACTGAGATGAAAAAGGGAAAAAAAATCACCGTACCATTCAACAGCGCTTTAAAGAAGCAAAATGATTTCAATCTGAGCAAAATGTCATGGTTGTTCCCAGAAGTGTCACAACACAGGAGCATGGGAGTACAAGATAAAGCTCTGCTGAAAATTGTTATGTCTCTTGATAGCTTTAGTCAGCTGTGGCAGGAAAAACAAAGGCATTTCTTGCTGTGCTGCAGGAATGTATAGTGGGCAGTAATAAAGGAATAAATCTAAGAAGTCACACTGACATAACAATGCAATGCAAATTTCATTGGTTTCAGTAAAAGCGTAACAAATTCTTTGTATCCTATAATAATTTCAGTTATTCTTTTAATGGCAGTAAGTCAAGATTCTTCTGTTGAAGAAAAAGTTGCAATTGTTTGAAAGGTGGAAAATTTATCAACACTGTTTAAGAATATGAAGATTAAGTTTTGTCAATAAAAGAAGAAAAAATAAGTTCTTTAGTTTCAAAAATATTTGCGTTAATAGCATAGAATAGCTAACTATTTTACTGGAAAAAGGAGAAATAAGAGATTGAGAAAGACATATTCAACAAATGCAGATGTGCAGCCATTATTTTCATAACAGAAGTAATCTTGATTTTCAAAATTCAGAACATCTGGAAAACATTTCTTTAAACAGAGGACGTACAGATTAGTACTAATAATCTAAACTGAATACATCCTCAAAGAAAATGGTTAAAATGCCCTGAACAGGGGCAGGGGAAGTTTGCCAGGAGACTTTACCTAGTCTGATTTCTCAAGGATGTGTGAGGAGTTTAATGCTGGTGTGTAAGTTAGGTACATTTGTTAGAACTATTGTTAGGGCTTTGTGAGGTCTGGTAGCATGAGAAGTTTGCTGGTGACACTGTCTGAAAGATATCAGTACAGGGAAGAAAGTGGGTACTTTTCAGGAATAACCAGGTGACCTAGGTGATAATCATAAACATGAAGGTTAAAAAGTCAGTAATGTATAAGCAGAATTTATCCTTCTTCATGGGCACTCCTTGGTCAGAAATTATTAAAGGAGGAGAAGGATCTGCATCTAGTAGTTGCTCACAGAGAAATTAGGAGCTGCTCCTACCATGATGCCATTAAAAAGGCAAAAGCAATTCTAAAATACTTTAGACAAGCCATTTTCATGAGAGCTAGCAGTGCCAGGGAATATCTCACTGGTTCATCTGGGACACTCTGCGTGTCATTCTGTGCACTTACATATTGAAAAAAAAGAATTTCATCTCAATTAAAGAAGATCAGAATAGCAAATAAAAATAATGTAATATTTTTTGTGTGAATTGAGAAACAAGTACTAAAGCACATTTAAAGTTAGGAAAAAAGTCACAAGAAAAATGTGTATAAATTGTCATTGAATAAAAACATGAAGTTTAAAATTAGTAAAATTTGAGTTCCAGATTATCCCCCTATGAAAAGATAAAGAGCAATTCATATTGTTAAGGTGAAGCTCTAATAGTTTATAGACGAGTTGGAATCAGCAGCAGCTGCTTGGTGTAGGTTGAAATTGTGGGTGCATCGATTGTAACATTTCAGTTGGAACCAGAAACTCACTTTTTTGAAGTGGCCTCTGCAGCATCCCTGTGGCTGTGCTTTGTCTCAGCAGAGCAGTGTCACTCTGCACTCTTTCCTTTCAGCTGAAGCTGAACTGGAAGGTGCAGTCTGGAACTGCATTTGGTGCTGCATCTGCTGATGGCTTCTCAGTTGACAGAAGCAGGCTAGAGCTTCTAGGAAGTAAAATCCTGAGAAGTGCATATGCTAGAGATGTCAGGCTCTTAACACAACTGTATCACTGTCTCTGTCTGCTACTGTTCCTGTAACTTGACTGAAAAGGAAAATGCTGAGTTTGATTCAGTTTCTCTTGGATTTCTTACTTATAGTTCAGAAAGCCAAGAAAAATCTATCTTAATGCCAAAGAAATTAATTTGGCATTTATATATATGATGTTAGTGGTTTACTGGTGTTTGAAAAGTAGGAGAAGGACTGAAGTCTTTAATGCTTTCTAGGAAGAATCATCTTTATATATATATATACACACACACACCGCACATACAGATATATACACATTTACATGCACAGGATCTTGCAAAGCAGAGTCTTATATTACACTGTGATGCCATGAAAGAATAGACCATTCATGTATTCTTATTAATAGCTTTTTCTTCTGCTTACAGTGTCTATTGCATGCCAGTGTACTATATTAATTACAAGGATTTAGCCCTCATTTGCTACATTAAGAGAAAACAACCAATACAGTCTTGGACCCCCAACTAGCTTATTGACTTCCAGAATAAAATAATTTGCCTAATGCTGTAAGATAATTAGAGCAAAATTTGGCTAGCTATGGACACATGGTCCACAGAGATAAAGAAAAACACCCTACACATATGTATAGCATGAATGGATCTGCACTTAAGCATCTCACTGTCTTAATACTCCAAGGTACACTCAGGCAATTGTAAAAGTAGTGAATTATTTAGCTAGATAAGATGTAACGTTGCTAATGTTCAGTAAGTATTTTACTGCTGATGCATGAGAATGCTGGGAGGCTGCAAAAATGTGAGAAGTCTGTGAGAGGCAGGTATATATGTCCAGTAAAACTTCATTCTTCCAAAATTTAACTGCCACGCGATGCCTTTTCAACCATTTCTAGATGAGGAGCACTGTGCAAGCATTGCCACTCCTAGGTTGGTGCTGTTAATAGTGGGCTGGTACAACAGGCTTTCAACAGGGGTAGGGTCAGGGTCCCCCCAGAGCAGGGGGAGACCAGCTGTAGGGTTCTGCTTTGGATCAATCCATTGCAGAGCTTCTGTTCTTCCAGCTGTCATGCTGAGCTTGCTTTTTGCAAATTCCTCAGGCTGACTGGCTCCCCAAACCAGGGATCCACCCATCATTTTTGTTACTATTGAACAAACAACTTCTGCAAACTGAGGCCTTGCAGGATCATATAGCTGAATACACAAGTGCTCCTGGTGGCCCAAAATGTTTCTTACGAGGTTTTATTCAATGTAGGCGGACAAGTAAATCAAAGTACTTGGGCAGCTAGACAATTTATCCCTTGCAATGTCTATAATTCCTTCTAAGAGGAGCCTTGTGTTTATGTCAAAAATTGATTTTAAGCATTATTTCTGTCTTGAAGATAATCAGACTTCACGCTTCTTCTGGGAAGAAGTCAGTAGCACAGGCAACCACAGATGACTTTTATTTTTAGTAAAATTTTCCTGGCTCATTCCGGTACTGTTCAGTTTTGTTAGGGTTGTTGTTCCTGTTGTTGTTTTGTCTTTTTTCAAAGAATCAAGAGCCTGTCGCATTTAATTCCCTTGCTTTCAATTCTGATGTGGTAAAAGTGCTCTGGGTTTGATGGAATATGGTCACTGCTGTGTTGTGCTATTTTTAATTCTTCTGTTTCTACTTGGGCTATTTCACACTTTTGTGATGGGCAAATAGTTTGCTGGGGATTACTGAATTTTGCAATGGTAATCTGCATTCATTCTCCCAAATATTTCCAGTATCAATTGTAATGAAAGGTATTTAGCTGTCAGAGCTCCCAGACCTCACATCAAACTCTGACAGACTTGGGGACTGTGGCTTGCACTGCACCACCAGGGCGCACTCTGTGTTATTAACCAAGGCTGCTGGAGAAGGTCATTAACAGACTTCATAAAATCACCAGTGTTTCCTTTCTTCTTTCACTTTCAGGCAAGATGGTAATTGGCCTTTCTGTGTTATTTGGAGGTGAGAGAGCCCTGTGATAAGGAGACATTTTGTTGTATAGGGGTCCATTTAGAGTGGGCAGTCTAATACCACCACATGACAGGGTCAACAGTGACTTTGTTTTCAACAGCTTCAATTCAGAGCCAGGTTACACTCACAAGGGAAAGGGGATGAACAACTAATTTTGAATCCTGAAGAGCATTCTAGAAAGACACTGAATATAGACTTCATTCATGCATCCTCTGTAACTCAGTCACAGTAGGGCTTGGAAATTTGAGTGTTTAATAAATGCTTCTAGTATTTAAGGAATCGTTTTCCTCTTTGTCAAATTAGCATTCTACACTCATAGACTACATTTTGATGCCTTAACAGCATTTTGTAGGCTTGTAAGTGCTTTGAATTGTTGATTTGATAAGAACAATGTGTTTACTTCTCAGAATTACTCCTCAGTGTGGTAAACACTACAACAAAATGAGAAAAGATTCTGATTGTGAGTGAAGACAATTTTAATGACAAGCACACAGTCCAAATTTATCCCTTAGCTAGGTTTGACTCAGCCAAAGAATGACAGATGTGTCCTGCCAGGATTCCTCTCGGTGGTTCTTAACTCTGGGGCCTAATGTTTATCTTACCTGCATTCATAGTTGCTGAAGTATGTAGATGGATGTAGAGAAGGGTTGAAGATCTTATGCTCTATTTTCATCCTGAATACCAGATGAAGCCTCTTTTTCACAGCTTGTCACTGAACAAAGAAGTGTCTGTCATAAAATCAGTAGTGGGGAGAATATTGCTCTTCCTTACCTCCTAGCGTAGGGACATCTCCTCCTATAGTCCATCTTCTCTTTTTCTGTTTCAAAACCAGTATGAACCAGTAAACCACCTGTGAGACTAGTCTTCAGTGGCTTTAGAAGTTCCACATTACTTTATTGCTCTTTGACAAATTCCACTAAATCAGTTCAAATGCACAAATTCAGATATTCTGAAACAACACCTAGAAAGTGATATGTACCAGCTTATGATTGTGCAGACAATTTCTGAGAATAATTAAAACCAAACACATTTCAAACCCTCTCCAAGCACATTTTGTAACTGCTAAGATTTACTGAAATAGCAAGAAATAAATCTTTTCACATCATATCTGTATTTCCAACACACTCTTCAAAAAATTTCCATACAACATAAAATAAAAATCTATCAATGTAATGTCCATGTGAGACAGGCTAGAATTGTTATATATTCATTGTTCCTTGATAGCCTTCCCTTGAGCCTTTTCCCTGCACAAACATGCAAGAAAGCATCCCTGACATGGTAAGCTTCAAGTGTAAATGGGAAAAATGCTGATTTCAGACTTGTGTGTGCACCAAGCTGGTTATGGAGAGACACATTAACCTCAGCTTGTGCATACAGAAAGGATGTATGTAATCTCTCCGGGTGTAAAGAGAACTTTAATGGAGCAGCCAAGGGGAGTAAGGAAGGCAACGCCTGGAAACAGGGCAAGAGCTTGAGCTAATTTATTTACTTGCCTCCTTATTTATAGGGATATAGGTTTACATTAAATGGCCTAGTGCTGGGAGGAGCCAAAACTGAACTTGAATCACTGCTGAAGTAGCAGAAATCCAGAAGCTTTTCCAATCTTCAAACTTTCAATGAGTCTCCAACTGCACAGCATAGGTGTACAGGATTTTTTTCATCTGAACAACGAAGCAACTGATGGCAATCAGTGGCAAAAAATACTTTGGCCCATTTCTGTGAAGATTCTTAACATCATACTAGGCTTCTGGTTTACTGCTTGGTATTCTTTCATCTATTATATAAACAAGTAGTCAAAGCCATAGCAAACTGTGACATCCTCCTTTACAAAGATAAATAAGGATCAATCTTTTCTGACATTTTGCCTAATAAAAAAGGCTACAAACAAGGCAGAGAAAGAAAGCAAACAAAAATGTTTTCAAAAGAGAATAAGAAATAGGGAACAACTGTCTGGAAAGATATATGTCCCTCATGAAAAAAACCTAGAAACAAAAAAAAAAAACCCACAAAGGCTGAAACTGACAGCTCTGTTTGAAAGATACTGAAAATATTTATTTTCTTGTTACTTTCAACATATAATGTTCTAATTTTAACCCCCTCTGTTTAGTTGCCTGCGTTTAAATCCAAAAATCATCTCGGTACCAGCATTGTGCATTGAAGCAGATGAATTTGCAGATGACTCTTTTTATGTGAAAAGGAATTTAAAAACTTAGCATTTCTTTCTCAAGGGATTATTAATCAGCTTTTCATTTCCTAGGGTTTAGTATATATCTTGGTAAATGTATGTTGAAATAGGATTAAAAATAACTTCTGAATATTAATTGATGAATTAAATTCCCATTCTGAAAAACTTTTAAAATTTGGGAGAGAATGGTTGTGTGATTTAAAACTACTCTAGGTACTTCTGTGAATGCCTAACAAGAACTCATTTCATAAATCAGTTTGACCTTGCAAGAATTAAAATAATGTTGGTAATAATCTTTTATAAAAGGATTGCTCAGTAGATGTTGAAATTAATCTGTCTGCATAGTACTCCTGTTTTTCTTTGTTAATATTCTCTTTCCTTCTAGTTGTGAATTCCTCATTTTCTACATACTCTTAGGTCGTGTCCCAGTGATGAACTCATTTTCAAAAAGCTAAGTAGTACCACACTGCATTATTAAAATGATCATCCTTTTGAGGTAATCACCTAATGTATTTAATCAGTAAAGGTACTGCGTTGCATAATGGGAATTATGCAAACTAATATTTCATGTAGCAAACTAATATTTCATGGAGCACGTACGTAGTTTTTTCTCACACAAGTAAATCTACATACATGCATGAGGGCTTGCAAAACCTGACATTGTGTCATGGATCTTGGATTGAATTCCTGCAGATCTTGGACAAGGGAGAGCATAGGAACCCACAGGCAGGTTCAATGGCTATTCCTTTTAGAATATAGTGAAAGCGTTGCTAACATGGCCAAGCCTTGGGAGAAGGCTGGTGATATCCAACCCATGACAAAGCAGGAACTCAAATAACTTCCATCATATCTAGTTGCCAAAGTTCCCATCGGAATTATTTAGTACTGCTGACATTTAATTGTATTATGGATCTTCTAAAGCAGTAGGGTTTTCTGATTTTTTGTTTGTTTGTTTTTAATTAAAATCTTAAGAAATAAATTAGAAAGGGATAAATTCTGAAGAACTTTTTCCTTTTTTTTATCAGTCTTTGTTATACCGAGATATTGCTTTCTTATAAAAAAAAAAATTCAGCACCATCAAATTCCAAACTGGAAAAATATGTGTCAACTTCTACTTTTAAAGTGAGAAAAGTATGTTTTGAGATGTCCATGAAAATAAAACCTCATCATATCATGAAAGATATACTGGCTTGATCTGTTATAAAAGACCTAATTCTCAAAATGACGTAGAATGCCATTGAATTTGGAGATAAAAAGTAAAATAATGATAAAAGAAAGTACTATTGCTTCTAGATAAACATGCTGCCTCCTTTGAACCAGAATTTAATGCAAATTTGTCTCGATCTCCAAGTTACACAAAAAATAAATTTGCCAAGTATGCTTTCTTTTCTTCAATGTTTCAAGTAACAGGTTTATATTTCAGCTAGATTTTTAAATAGAACATAGAATAAGGATTCTGTCATGGAATGGGAGGAAATAAAACTTCAGTTATTGAAAAATATAAAATCAGAAGATTTTACAAGGTCCTTTTCCTAAACTTTATTCTAGGGCCATTCAATTATGTATTGTGCCCTGAAGATGCACATTAGCTCTTTAGTAGTATGGAAAGACTATACAGATTCTAAGTTAATGTCGTGCTTAAGCAAATAATGAACTTTGGAAATGTGAATAATGCCATTGAACCTATGAATACATATTCATGAATATATGGAAGGCAGCTGCAAGTTGTTGCTTTCTTTTTGAACCATAAATAAGGAAAAAACTCTATCACATATGCTTGCATCTTCATTTTATGAAGTGTCTTAGCCTGGACCAGGAATCTCTGGAAGGGAAAGGAAACCTGTTTCTATGCTTCCCCAATCCATAAGTCCAGAGGTTTTAGAACAGTTAGTGTGATGCATGGTTAAAGAAACCAGTTTTATATTGTCTTAATAAATTTTCTTTAGAAGCGCTAATGACTTAGGAGAAAATGTGTTAATTGTACTCTAAAAGGAATTCAAGCAAAATCCTATGAGAAAAATGTGTAACAGTTGAGCAAAAGTGGAAAAACTGTAGAACTAGGTTTCATACACAGTATACACTTAAAACTGTCATTACTGAGATAATGATGTCAAGATTATTTAAAAGAGAACCTTTTACAGAGAAAAAGATGCCTGACATCTATGAGCCTTTAATAGGGACTGGACAGCTAACTCGACTTTGAGAAATTCTTGCAATTACAGAATGCTATGAAGCATTTTTCAAATGTATTCTTTAGATGTCTGTCTCTCTGCTCTATTATTTTTTATTGATATCTATGCAGAAGTTTTAAAGTACTGTACAATATTTTAAAAATGTCTGGTCAACAGAAAATGGCATCTATTTCTACCAGAAGGATCTGAATTGAGAAGTTTCCAAACACCATTACTGTTCTAAGCAAATCAATAGAAGTAGTTACTGTACAGTTTATATGACCCTTTTGGCAGTGTTTTTAGCCACAGTATTGGGTTAAAATTTTTAAAGCGCTCTGATTTCATTAAGGTGTTTGTAAATTCACAAATTAACTAATTACACGTCACAGCAGTGCAGCTATTTTCAAAATGTGGTCTCATGAGGTATTGCTGGTGTGTGGTGAAAAGGAGTTGATGATTTACCTTTTCTTCGCATTACATCCTAATGTGTTCCAGTCAAAATAGGTGCTGATTTCTCTGGTTTGCTGTTACAGGTGTGATCGTAACTAAATTGAAGCAGTTAAATGGTGAGCATCTCACAAAGGTTGTGCACTGGCTAAATGGACCTGCCATGACAGATGGCACACAAGTGTCACTGCAGTCAGCTTTCCCAGCTAGGAAGACATCTGAAGATCTCTTTGGTTGCCTGATCTCTCTCTCAAGCTTAAAGCTCTGTTTTCTCTAGTTCAGCAGTTGTATTTTGGAACTATGCAGGAAAAGGAAGGACTCTTTAGTTTTTTGGGTACCCTGGAGTTTTCCTTTCCCTAGCTGAGTTGAGAGCTTCCAGGATCAAACTGCTGTTTATGCAAAAGGTGTGCAGGAGACAGGGGAAGAACAAAAGTCCCTTTGTATAAACATTAGTCACAATTTCATATTTGTCAAATCCTCTGAAAGTTGAACCTGCCTCCCGGTCCAGTATTGCTACTCACGTGTTTTTGATTATGTCTGGTCTCTGGTGAGAATTTTCAGTCATCTGAAGGCATAATTTTCTTCTTCCTATTAACTACACTTTGTATGGTAGGAGGTAATGTGTTTTTATCACAGAAGAAAGTTGCATTTTGTTTCAGCTAGTTAGCTGGGTTGCCTACTCATTTCCCTCTAATGGGGACAAAAATGAATAGTCATTTATGGTTGCACCCTTGGGCTCAAGCAAATTTAGCAGTGAATTTTCCTTTATGCTTGAATAGCAGATAATTTTTTTAATTTGATGGATATCAATGTCTCAAATATTGGGGGAAATTAGAAAGAAATGTAAATAAAATTATTGTCTCACAACTTGATATTTTGGTTGTTTGATACTTGTAATTTATACTTGTGCTTAAGCCAGAGAAAATCCTGAGAGGATGGGTTAAATAAGGTTCTGACTTGAATATCAGACAGAAATTGGCACACGCTTTAAAAAAGCATCTCCTAGTGTGTCTTACCTGAAGACTGAATCCTATTTATAATGTCTGGTAACTTTGTATTTGGAAGATGCAAAAAAATCCCGTGAAGATGAATTAGTATTTCATTATGTGTAAGTGGAATTTTCCTTTTCATCGCTGTACATTTCTTNTCAGACTAAAACAGGCAATGGAAGAAGAAAATGTAGTTTTCCAGCTTGTGTTTTCATTATTCATTTGGCGTTTGTTGTTAATAAAACATTGCGATACAGAACAAGGTAATACAACTCATAGGGTGCTTTATTATCAAGTATCCTCAAGGCACTTCAAAATAACATCAAAAGGGAGACCAAAAGACAATAGCTCATCTGTATGAGAGGCTTAAAGCTTTTGTTTAAAATGTAATGAGTTGGGGTCCCATCAACTTCAAAAGAATTTTGTTTAGGGCTATGCCTCTCCCCCTTTCTTTTTTTGGTTTGTGTTTGTTTTGTTTGCTGTACTTCTCAGGAGGAATAGTTGTAGAAACAGCAGGGGGGAAAATAGATTTTGTACCAGTGATCTGCTGGGCAATGTTAGCAGAGTGGTGGAAAAAGGAGTTTAGTGGAAGTTCCATGACAGTGCACTGTTGTCTGCATGTGGAAAGGAGAGGCCTAGGTTGTCACTTACTACACACTCTTTGCAGATACTGCATTCCAGGGCTGCCACAGGTGCTGTATAATTCCATAAGGTGATAGAGTTTCAGGGAGCCACCAAATCCAGTAATTTTGATAGATGGAAGGCAGCCGTAGGTTAGTGCTCCAGGTCCCAGCACTGGTGAGACTGAGCATGTAATCCCAACAGGTACATGTGCAGACAGGTGTCAAATACACATACACACAGCAGGCCACACAGATGAACTAAGTATGCAGTATTCACACAGAAATGAGCTGTCCCAACAGCCTCCTCCTGATCCCCATTATACTGATCAGAATTTAGAGCTGTCCCTTTAGTTGTTGGCACCCCACACACAGGGTCCTCAGTCCAGCTGCTGGCACTTAGACCTCCATTTATATGCATGTACATAGATTAGGGATTTCCCTCATCCAGGAAAATAGAGTTTAAGACGGAACTGACTGGGCAGGTCAGGTTCAGGGCATACCCAGACAAACATGCTGACATGCTGAAAAGTAACTGCCCCCTTTTATCCCCTTATCATCATTTCCTGCACTTGTTCTGTAATAAGTACCATCCCCAAATGGTCTTGCCTGTATCCCATAATGTGCCCCAAACCTCTCAGATCCAGATGTGCTTCAGGCAGCCTCTCCCATAGACCTGTGGTGCTGGGCTTCCCAGTTGGACTGCTGGTCCTGCTGGCTGTCCTGAGACAGCCCTGGGGGTGGGTGGGCAGGGGCTCATTCCTCTAGTGGTCCTGTGGAGGTTTCTCCCCCTGAGAGATACCTCGGTGTATGGGCTGATGTTCCCCTGTGGCAGGCCTGGGTGGTGCCAGAGCAGGGTGATTTACAGGTTCCACACCTCCTGTTGTACCTCTACTCCTTGCTACTGCTGCAGATGGGCAATTTCTCACACAGCCTAAANGGGTGGGCAGGGGCTCATTCCTCTAGTGGTCCTGTGGAGGTTTCTCCCCCTGAGAGATACCTCGGTGTATGGGCTGATGTTCCCCTGTGGCAGGCCTGGGTGGTGCCAGAGCAGGGTGATTTACAGGTTCCACACCTCCTGTTGTACCTCTACTCCTTGCTACTGCTGCAGATGGGCAATTTCTCACACAGCCTAAAGCGAAGGAGCTTGTATTTTAGAGATTTATTGGCGCTGAATAGGAACATAAATAAGGAGGCAGGGGAGCAGGCCCAAGGTGCCACCCAAATTCATACATCTGTATTAGCTGTACACAGTACAAAACTGCAGTCAAAGCTGTTCTGCATGTTAGAGCTCCAGGATTAATGATGATAAGTCAGTCTATGATGCAACTGCTGTCACCACTGCAGCTCAGTTAAAATATACATAAGCCCCATTTAAATTAGCTGCAATCCTGCGAAAGTTGCACACAATGATGGATAAACTCATAACTATTTAACTAATCCTGCTGGTGACCTTGAGTACTGATGCCACACTGACATAGCAAGGCTGCTAAAATTTTCACTGAAGATCGTGCTGTTCTGTGACATCTCCACCGTGTCAACTGGGGATAACTGCACTGGCTAATGCATTCATTTAGCCACAAATGACATGAAGTGATTTGTGGGTTACCAAGGGCTTAGACCTCATTTTTCATCACTCAGGGAAGCTAATATAGAGGCTTTGGCAAACTAATATCACAGAAAGGAAATATCACTGGAGTAATTTTAAACATATTTGCATGGACCAGAAAGCGTGGCTAGATTTTCAAGAGACTTATGTCCAGATTGCCAGTGTAATAAATTCTTAACAGTTAGCCAAAGCACAATGGAGGATATTAACCACATTTTACTAGGCACAGGCATATTTAGTCAAAATACAGTTGACGTGGGGATTGTAGTGTTTGAATAAATGAGATCAAAAGACTAAACAGTTTCTATTTAATTAATGCCTTAGAAGAAGAAGATTTTGCACCCCTTATGTCAATCTTAATTATTGTTCCTCCATTTTAGCTGGAATTTTAAGCTGGACTCTGCATTAGATATCTAACAGAAATCTAATGATAATTGTGGAGGCTGACACTGTCATATGGTTTGGACAGGGGTAAAATGCCTAACTGCTCTCTGTGTTATTCTTTAGCCAAAATTTCAAGTGCCAGTGAGATCAACTGAGGGTACACAGCAGAAGTGAATGTAAAATGTACCAATGAATTAGTCAGAATGGACAGACCAGAGAATTTTGCTGGTGCCTTTAGTTAAGAGCCTGTCAGAAATTTTTTATTCCAAATTTCCATTCCAGGGCCCTATTATGTAAAAGAAACTCTCTTGGGTAATTTATAAAATTTGATATAATTTTTTTGACAATATACTTTCCATGAGTACAAAAAGAAGAGAGAAAATTTGAGGTCACTTTGGTGTGTGTGCAAACTTAGTTTACTTCATTATGTTTTCCATGACCAGCAGAAAACAGCGTGGATGAGACATGTCTGAAACTTAATGAAAAAGCTGCTTTGATTTGCTCTGGGACATAAGGGATCGAGCACATTTTGTCAGCTGAAGCCAAGGGAAGAAAGTCAATATGACTCAGTTTTAGAGGAGTCATGGCTTTTCTGTCCTTCAATTTATCCACCTATAAAATGGAAATAATGGAGAATGGTAAACATACTAGTTTGTGAAGATTTAGAGAGTGTTTAGATGATGGTGTATGAAGTTTGTTGGATTGAAAATGATAAGGATTTCCACTATGGCAGAAGTACTGCCAGTGGTGGTGCTTGGCAAGGACTTTTTTGGCAGTTTACCAGCATTGTGTTTCCATAAGAGGCCTGAAAGGAAAGGGATCTTTTTCAAAGTCAGCCATAAACCAGCTCAGAGCATGCTACTTAGTCCTGAGTTTATCTACCCATTTACTGGTGCCATCTTATTGTTAACGAATTTCAAAAACATTTCTAAAAATAGGGGTGGAGCCCATTAAGAAATCTCCCAGAAGCCTCTTGATACTTATGATGGGTGCATCATCAGATGTGACTAATGCATCCTCCATTACAAAACTTGTGATGTCCTTTTGTATTAAGGTCCTATGTCACTGGCCTCAGACATTCAGCTTCCAAGGTTTTCTTTGGATTAGAATATTCTGACAGACCTCTTGTAAGCTGATAATGAAGCTGAATTAATAGAAGATAGTAACAATTTTTCAGTGCATTTTTTTAAAGCGTTACTTGGGAAATAACTTTGCATTTATCTAGATTATGCAAGCTGAAACAGGCCAGTCACTGGCTTATCAAATCAAAAGATTTTGAATCTTTTGATCAAAACAAAATTCTTTGAAAAGGTAGCATTATGAATCAGCTGTCACTTTTTTCATGAGATGGATGGGCAGTAGAGAAAGCGGAGAATGAGTCGTATTTATGAGGCATGTTGCAGGGCAATTTAGTCAAATTATGCAGGACTTGAGACATGTAGTCAGAGATAACNTTAGTGCTCCAGGTCCCAGCACTGGTGAGACTGAGCATGTAATCCCAACAGGTACATGTGCAGACAGGTGTCAAATACACATACACACAGCAGGCCACACAGATGAACTAAGTATGCAGTATTCACACAGAAATGAGCTGTCCCAACAGCCTCCTCCTGATCCCCATTATACTGATCAGAATTTAGAGCTGTCCCTTTAGTTGTTGGCACCCCACACACAGGGTCCTCAGTCCAGCTGCTGGCACTTAGACCTCCATTTATATGCATGTACATAGATTAGGGATTTCCCTCATCCAGGAAAATAGAGTTTAAGACGGAACTGACTGGGCAGGTCAGGTTCAGGGCATACCCAGACAAACATGCTGACATGCTGAAAAGTAACTGCCCCCTTTTATCCCCTTATCATCATTTCCTGCACTTGTTCTGTAATAAGTACCATCCCCAAATGGTCTTGCCTGTATCCCATAATGTGCCCCAAACCTCTCAGATCCAGATGTGCTTCAGGCAGCCTCTCCCATAGACCTGTGGTGCTGGGCTTCCCAGTTGGACTGCTGGTCCTGCTGGCTGTCCTGAGACAGCCCTGGGGGTGGGTGGGCAGGGGCTCATTCCTCTAGTGGTCCTGTGGAGGTTTCTCCCCCTGAGAGATACCTCGNAATCTAATGATAATTGTGGAGGCTGACACTGTCATATGGTTTGGACAGGGGTAAAATGCCTAACTGCTCTCTGTGTTATTCTTTAGCCAAAATTTCAAGTGCCAGTGAGATCAACTGAGGGTACACAGCAGAAGTGAATGTAAAATGTACCAATGAATTAGTCAGAATGGACAGACCAGAGAATTTTGCTGGTGCCTTTAGTTAAGAGCCTGTCAGAAATTTTTTATTCCAAATTTCCATTCCAGGGCCCTATTATGTAAAAGAAACTCTCTTGGGTAATTTATAAAATTTGATATAATTTTTTTGACAATATACTTTCCATGAGTACAAAAAGAAGAGAGAAAATTTGAGGTCACTTTGGTGTGTGTGCAAACTTAGTTTACTTCATTATGTTTTCCATGACCAGCAGAAAACAGCGTGGATGAGACATGTCTGAAACTTAATGAAAAAGCTGCTTTGATTTGCTCTGGGACATAAGGGATCGAGCACATTTTGTCAGCTGAAGCCAAGGGAAGAAAGTCAATATGACTCAGTTTTAGAGGAGTCATGGCTTTTCTGTCCTTCAATTTATCCACCTATAAAATGGAAATAATGGAGAATGGTAAACATACTAGTTTGTGAAGATTTAGAGAGTGTTTAGATGATGGTGTATGAAGTTTGTTGGATTGAAAATGATAAGGATTTCCACTATGGCAGAAGTACTGCCAGTGGTGGTGCTTGGCAAGGACTTTTTTGGCAGTTTACCAGCATTGTGTTTCCATAAGAGGCCTGAAAGGAAAGGGATCTTTTTCAAAGTCAGCCATAAACCAGCTCAGAGCATGCTACTTAGTCCTGAGTTTATCTACCCATTTACTGGTGCCATCTTATTGTTAACGAATTTCAAAAACATTTCTAAAAATAGGGGTGGAGCCCATTAAGAAATCTCCCAGAAGCCTCTTGATACTTATGATGGGTGCATCATCAGATGTGACTAATGCATCCTCCATTACAAAACTTGTGATGTCCTTTTGTATTAAGGTCCTATGTCACTGGCCTCAGACATTCAGCTTCCAAGGTTTTCTTTGGATTAGAATATTCTGACAGACCTCTTGTAAGCTGATAATGAAGCTGAATTAATAGAAGATAGTAACAATTTTTCAGTGCATTTTTTTAAAGCGTTACTTGGGAAATAACTTTGCATTTATCTAGATTATGCAAGCTGAAACAGGCCAGTCACTGGCTTATCAAATCAAAAGATTTTGAATCTTTTGATCAAAACAAAATTCTTTGAAAAGGTAGCATTATGAATCAGCTGTCACTTTTTTCATGAGATGGATGGGCAGTAGAGAAAGCGGAGAATGAGTCGTATTTATGAGGCATGTTGCAGGGCAATTTAGTCAAATTATGCAGGACTTGAGACATGTAGTCAGAGATAACCTTAAAAATACGAGAAAAAAATTCAGTTCTGAGCATTGCAGGTAACATTCCCAAACGCTAAGTAAATCTTTGTTCTCCCCATCAGAATTTTTCATGATCTTCCACTAAATAAGTCTCTTTGTAAGCCTTATTTTCCAACTTTCCTTGCTAATTAAGGAATTTTCCAATAAAGCCTGCTTTTATTTTGGCCAANATTCAGTTCTGAGCATTGCAGGTAACATTCCCAAACGCTAAGTAAATCTTTGTTCTCCCCATCAGAATTTTTCATGATCTTCCACTAAATAAGTCTCTTTGTAAGCCTTATTTTCCAACTTTCCTTGCTAATTAAGGAATTTTCCAATAAAGCCTGCTTTTATTTTGGCCAAACTGAATGCAGATTTTCTGGAGCCTGCAGACCAGAAGGCACTGTTCCTAGATGAGAAAGAAGCCTAAATCTTGCACTGGCATTATCTGATTCAGGTACAGAATCATAATCTCAGTTGAGCAAAGCATAGTGGTTACTCTCCAAAACAAACAAAATAATACCTTGGAAGGGACCAACTTGAGAACAGATGCTGTCTAACGACATTGAGGATTTTAGATAAACTCCAGTGAAATTTATGTTACTTAAAATGTGTTTACTTGTGAGAATGACAGTGAATAATACATGGTGTTTAATGATGAGATTGTTCAGTATTTACATCTGAATTTGACATTTCCCAGACCATGCTAGAAAGATCTATATGAACATCTCTGTGCTCTCAAGAGAAAAGACCACAGAGCCTGTGGCCAAAAGTGGGGTGCTGGCTCCTAAAATTGCAAAGCTCACAGGATTTCTCCCAGAACAAAGCTGCCAGCAACTAGGACTCTGGCTGCCCTTGGAGCCCCAAATGCCACTTCTGACCTGACCTTGAAACACTGGAGGGGTGAGTATTGTGTCCTGTGGAAAAGGGCTACTTTCTGCCATGTTCACAATTTTAGGAGCCAGGGTGCCCCTTTTGGCCACAGGCACCTGGATGAGAATGGTGGCCCTTTTCTACAGGAAGTAATACTCATCTCCCCCATGTCTGGGGGTCAGATCAGAGCTGGCATCTGGGGCTCCAAGGGCATCCAGAGTCCTAGTTGTTGGCAGCTCTTCTGCAATGTTCACAGTCTTAGAGGGCAGCAACCTACTTTCAGCTGTAAGTGCTTGCAGTAAAGTTGATAAAATTTTTAAATTCTATATTTCTTTTTAAAACTTTGTGCTTGAGAACGAGAGTTTTCTATTGAGGAAAAAACAGGGCTTCTCAAAATGGTTGTGCTTTCTTTCTGTATTCCTCTGTTAGCTGCACTTAACTCTGTAGCTAGATTGATGGAGGACTGGCGAATATTTTAGAATCCTTAAATAATTAATTTACACCCTAACCTCGCTCAGGTCAGGTTCCTATTAATTAGTCCCAGATTTTCAAACTGGGACTTTATCAGTCCCCTGAAGGGCAAGAAATTGTCCCTGTCAGCTTCTTTCATGAATCCAGCCAGACGCTTCTCTCACACCTTTCTGCTGTGTTCAGGTGGGGTTCTCCTTTGAAGCATTTATTTTTGCACCCCATTTTCAATTCTTTCAGGCCCTAGGGTTTGTGTATTAGGTTAGTCCAAACTGAAACCTTTACATTATCACTTCACTGTAGGAGTCTTTTATATCTCACTGTGCCACGAGAAATACTTAAACCCTAGTTCAGCTTTAACTTTGCAGCATTATAGGCATTCTGCGTTTATGAAGTTACTCAAATCCCCAAAGCACACTGTGAACTAAATTAGTGATTTGAAGTTAACTGGGTTAATGTTAATATAATGTTAATATAATTTTATAATTTTGAAGGTACCAGCTGAATGCACTCTGTAGTAGCTTTATGAGCCCTGTTCTTAATTTCTGCATATTATGAAGTTTTCACCACATTTTTATCAATTGCTTTTCTTTAGCTCAGCCATATAATAGAGTAGTTGAAATAGTTCACTAGCATGTAACCACTTTGCATTAAATGATACTAATGATAACGCTTCAGACTTATTAAGGAACCTTTTCTTTCCCTTCAAAGTCACAGGGCTGTCCATATTAGATTCAAAGCTTGTTCCAAGTGGGCAATTGTTCCACATCGGGTCCTTAAGTTGCAGAACTTAGTATGAATACCTTTACATGCAATTTCTCAATATAACTCCATTTAAATGATTGTGTAATTCAGTGTAACTACATAAAGATGACAATATAGCTGCTTCCCAATTACATAATAGTTCCAGAGTAGTCAGTGTTACAGTTGAAAACGTAATTGATTCTTAATTATCCTACCTCGGAAGAAAGGATACTGATTATAATTTCATTAGGGAGAGGGAAATGACTCTGCAAAAGGAAAGATTTAGCCATGTATATACATGCTTATTTTCTGTTTGCAAAGTACTGTTGACTCATCTGTTTTTCCAGGTTTGTAGAATAGTACTTAATTTTGAAGTTGCAGCACTATCCATATCAGAAAAGGAGTTTCAGGGCTATTGCCTCATGTTTCTTTTTTTTTTTATTATTATTTTTAATTTGATACGCACTGATTTTCTATCCCAGAAGCAAACTAAAGGTAAAGCAGTATTGTTAGGCAAGTTATTTCAGGACAAGTAACAATGCACAGTTACAGCAAATAAGCAGCCAGAGTTAAATCTTGCAAACTCACTCAGCAAGCAGAATTGGGCTGTCCATACTGCAGTTAATCAACTAATTGAGCAACCTTCTTGTCCCCCTCTCCCATGGGATGGTGCTCCCTTTGCTCTGAGGTCAGAGCACACAGAGCAGAGTGCCCAAGGGCACAGCTACAGTAGGGTGTTGAAGATGGTTGGGCCACTGTATGAGTCAGGTCTCTTGCATTATTTGGCTTTTGATAGAAGTGGAGAGTCAAGCACTGCACATCTGCCCTGCCTGATAGTAGCTTCCTGCAGAAGGCCAGTTTTCCTGTAATCTTCACCACCATTGTGGGAGTTCTTTATTCCACTGGCATGATAAATGGAGCCTTTTGCCCATGGGATACAATTATTCTCCATGGTGGAAGCTAGGTCAGTTCATTGTAGGTCTTCTACAATGCTTAGAATAGCATAAAAGTATTTTCTCTGTTATTAGTCTACACTTACAGTGAAAATGTGGCCACACTACACCTTTTGATGTGTCATAGTAACTGTTATCAATAGGATTATTCAGCTATGGACACTGTTCAGATTACAGGATGTTTATTCAAATGGAAAATTTCTTTCTTCTGTGCAGTCAGGTCTTTCTCTTACTTCCACAACAGAAAATAATTCTAAAGGCCACCAGCACAAGGTTAACAAAAGAGAGTTGTCAGGTGAAAAGCTCTTCCATGGAAATGAAATACATTTAAACAATAAGTGAACATCCTCAAGGAGAAGTGGCCTTCATGGATGGCTTCCTAGTGATGAGATCATCTGATACAAACCTGACTGATTGGCAGCTCAGATCTGGAAGGCTGTAAAAAGTCAGGTATTTTTCTCCGGTTGGGAACAGGAAGCTGTGTATGGAACGTTTTCATTAGCTCAAAGTGAAAGAAACCTTCTCAGTGGTACGGGAATCCATTCCATTTACCTACAGAAACTCCTGGAAGAACTCCCTGAAGCTGGCTGGGGCAGTAGTGGAGGGGGCCACTGTGCCTGGAACACTTGTCTTCATTTTTCTAGCTTTAACATTTACATCACTGCAAAATTTGTTTCAGGCCATAGTTCAGGCCTCACTGAAGCTTATGGATAAATCGTGCTTCTGCTGCTTAAATGCATGATTTGCAATCATTTCTTCACACACAAACACGTGTCCATGAGAAAGACAGCAAGGATAATTAGGAGGAAGAGGTCTGAAGCAATTTTTACTGTGGTGGGGAGGGGCAGGTTTTGGAGTTGGAGGGCTTGTTGTAGATGAAAGTGACCCTGTAATTAAGGTCCTGTTGTGTTCATGTATACATTGTGACCCAAACAGGAAAAGCATAAACCCCTGAATAACCAGGTGAGTTGTGTTCAGAGAAATGTATGTGTTTTTCAGAGGATGAAAATTTGGCTATTGTCCCAGCTCATAAAATAACCTGGAAGGTCTTCTGCATCCACTGACCTGTGGTTGCTGCTCTGTTTAAGTTACCAGGAGTGAAAATGCTTCTCTTTTCATTTGAAGGAGCTTCAAAGTCAACACAGAGATGATAAATGACCAGCAAAATATTACATGATATTTTATTTTGGGTTGAACAAAATGTTTTAGATTGAATGCAGGTAAAATTTCTTCTCCTTTTCTTTTGAAAAAAAAAAACAAAAACAATTTTACCCCCATATCTAAGCATGCTTCTCATAGTAGGGTCTACATCTATATTTTGGTGATCTAGAATTACGTTTACTGTGATGTATGTAGCTTTGTAGAATCACAGAATGGTTTGGCTTGGAAGGGACTTTTACAGATCTTCTAGTTCCATCCCCCTTGCCATGGGCTGTCTTCATAGGAGAGGTGTTCTGCTCTGGTCAATGTCATAATGCTTTTCTGAACCCATTCTAACAAGTCCATGTCCTTCTTGTGCTCCTGAGACCCAGAGCTCAGTACAGCACTCCAGGTGGTGTACTGAGAATCTTTGGTAAAATACTTTTAAGAACAAAGGTGCATCAACCTTGTTTTGGAATTATAGGTATAACGTGCTCCTGTGGCAGACCAGTCTGTAAAAACTGGCAGTGACCCTGAATTCCAGTTAGAGAAATGCAAGCTGTTTGACCAATTTCACTGATGCCTTTTTAGCTCATGTCTATTTCCTTTCTTTTCTTTGTTAACTTAGCACCTTAAAAGGTACTACTGCTGGTAGTAGACTGAAAAGCTTTCATCCATTCAAAGCATATCTCTACTTTTTTACATGTAAAAAAACCCACAGAATTAAGCAAAACCAACTTGCACAATGTCCATCAAATTGTTTTGGTTGTACAAAAACTTCATTAATTGTACTGGCAGAATAAAAAAAAAGCCAACCAAAACCAAGCAACAAAATGAAAACCAAAGATGGAGGGAAAATTGCTCCATTTAAGTAGTTGAGACATAGAAATCTGCTGCCTTGTCACATGAGATATGACTTTATTTGCCCATGTGAAAGCTGGTGGAGTTGTCAACTCTAATTATCCAATGAAATTTCTACTCAGCTCCTTACAGAACCAGGCTACAGTGCTAAACTTGCTTTCACCTGCAGTGACTGAGCTTGCCCTCTTTCCTGTCCCAGTTCAGTCTGCAGATGACTGTTGTTGCCCTCTCATCATGTCAGCTCATCTCCTGAATATTTTATCATGTTTTTGATTCCTGATGATGCTTTCTTCAAGGTGTCTTGAACCACTTCCAGACCTGGTCTGACCTGTCTGTAGACACATGGTGATGGTATTAAGTAGAGTGCCTGATGTGTAGTTGCTGATAACACACATTTATTGCTGTTAGTTCACCGGCATGTGTGAGGCTGGCAGAAGTTTTCAATGGAGCAGGCAAATCAGGCCGTCTCACCACAGCAAGCTGGTGGTCAGTCATCCGTGACAAATCCTGCCAATAAGCATCCCCTGCTAGCAGCTCTCAAAAGAGGGGTGGCCCTCTACAGAGAAATAAGGCAAGGGCATCACGTGACACAGAACACCCATGGATACAAGACTGTAGTGATTCTCATTTATCGTTCCTGTTGGATTAGAGTCAGATCTGGAGAAAAAGGCTCTGGCTATCCTGAGCTATAAATTGCTGTGACTTTGAAGGCCAGTAGATTTCCAAGTTGTTGTCTAAACATAGAATACAAGGGCAGTATTTTTTTATACTTTCAAATTTCTTATTTAATTTTTCTGGCGGTGTAGCTAAGCCAGCTGTTGGACAGCAGGTACTGAGTTCGGCTGTTTGCCACATACTGCCTGATATCCCTGAGTGGCAGGGAGTACCACATAAGGCAGAAAATTGGTTTAGGGCAATTCAGAGATGGGACTATCCCTGGACAAGTATCAAACCCACCATTACTGCAACTAGAACTAACTGTGGCTGGTTTTGTTGGCAAAATCAGCAGCGGATGAGAACTGTGGTGGGTCTCCTGCCTGTACAGTTACAGCATGTACAGTTGGTGTCACCCCAAGGGCAGTGCTCCCATGTTATACCTGTGCTGTGAGGACAGGTGGAGAAGGGGTTCTGCTTCTTGTTCTGTCATGTTAACATGTAAGCTGTCAGTTGTCAGACAAACTGAAGGAATTAATGTCCTTTCAACCCAGAAACCTTGGAAAGGTATAAACAGTATAAAATTTTGTCTTGTAGCAGAAGAGTCATTCTTTTTCAAGCACATATTCAAGAGCAGTCCTTTCATTTGGGAGTGGTGCGTTCATTTTTGGGTAGGCGCCCAGACTACTTAAAATAATTTCATCTTTTATTTGCATCTTTATGCAATTTATTGCTTATCAAAACGTTTTTTTCATTCAGATAAAAACTGAGGAGAAAAATCTGAACCCAAAATGAGGGAAGTCATACTTGGTAACTGTAATTTTATTTTCTGGTTTAAGCATTTATGAATCACACATAATAATTTATCCAGGACATAATCAGTACAGTGCAGATATCTATCACAACCTTTCAGATTCAATATTTTTTTACAGCTGCTTTGCACTCATGGTCACATATGTCAGTGCTTGTCTACTCCATACACTGTACCAAATGAGCACATAGGCAAACAAATCAATATTTCGATATTAAAATGCAGAAGTGATTTTACTTGAAAATTGTTCATATATTTCAGGCCTGTGGGTTTTTTTAAAAAAGGCAACCCTGCTCAAATACCTTGTGTAGTGGGGAACTTGTGTACACTAAAGGTGTAGTGAGCTTTTCATGCTCACTGTTTGCTGCTGCAGAACCCCAGTTCCCACCTGCTGGCAGCTCAAAGCCACCTGCAAAAGCCCTTGCATGCGATGGTGCTACATTACCTGTGTGTCAGCGGCAGCATAATGTGCAGGGCAGCCAGCGAGTGGTTTTAAGTATTTTTACATTCAGCCCTTCAGCAGGTGAGCCTGGAAGGGTTTTGTGAGCTCTCAGGACAGGCAGAGACAGATCTCGCTGCAAGGCAGATCTCCTGAGCACGAGAAGAGGAAGCCACTGGGGATCGGTCAGCGGTCTGAGAGCCTGAGCAGTTCATAGCTCATCGTGCAGCTGGGGAAAGGGTGAACACAAAAGGAGCACTGTGCAATGGAAACAGTTTTAAATTTTAGGATTATATTTGTTTCCTAAGTCACTGTTGTGTTTAACTCCAGCTGGCAGCTAAGTGCCACTTACCATCTGCTTGCTCACTTTCCCCTCACTGCTGGGGAGAAGAATTGGAAAGGATTGGAGACAGTAAGGACAGTTCAGAAGAAAATCTTTGAATTGTACTGCTTTTTGCTCTCTTCTGTTATGGATTATTTTTCTTTTCCTCTTTTAAGCAGATTTTAGCAGGAGAAATTCAAGCATGGCATGGCAGAAAGTCTGCAAGAGCAAGTAGTGTAGCGGGGGCCGTAACTTCTGGATGGTATTTGTATAAGTTTAACTAATTCAGCTGTAGCATACTGTACATATCAGTAAGATAAGCAGGGACTTTACTTCACCATCACAAGCTGCCAATTCTGCCTGTCATGTAATTCACAGTTTTTATGTGCCTTATCTCAATTAAGTTCCATCTCTAGAGCACATTGCTCTGCTGCATATTACTGCTTCACTAATGAAGCGATAGCTATATGGCATTTCCTTCTGATTCCAGCAAACACAGAATAAGCACAAGTCAAACATTCCCTTGGCAAATTGTGTGAGCATGGTTCTCATTTCTATCTAGGGAAGAATCTGTATAGCTAAGTGGAGAGAATATCTAAGTTACTATACATCTCAGCTCTGAGACTGTTGGTCTTGTCTGCTTTGCTGGTGGAATTATTCCAGATTCCGAATAGAGGAGCTCTTCTAGAACCCATAAAATACCAGGAAGTATAGGGATGACACCTGACAGAACAGCTCGTTCCAGGCCCTATGAAGAGCCAGAGAGTGGCTCTTGCAGGTGGTGCAGTCCTTGTCCAGGGCAAGAGGGTGAGGAGAATGGTGATCTGCTGGTAGCACACGCTCTGGCACTGGATGCGGAGCTCAGGTTTGGTTGGAAGAAAGGTGACCGCATTAGAAACAAAGTTTCTAATAGACTTTTCCTCTTGCTGTTCTCTGCTTCCAGCTCCTGATTCAAGTCTGTATTGTTTTCCTTCACTCTTCCAATGGTGCTGAATGCTGACGAGCTAATACTTGGCTCAACATCAGCAAGTAATTTCCTGGTAATTAATTTGTTTTCTCCATACCTGACCTGAATTTCTTTCAGGTAATTTGCAGGTTGGGTAACCCATCAGAATCAAACAATTTTAGGGGGTACCCAGGAGTACAATGAGTAATGGTTATTTTGAGTCTGTCTTCCCTCAGACCCTTTCTCGCTCTCTCTCGGCATTAGGGTTTCATTGCTATTATAGCACTTTGCATATAATTACCAACAGCTTTAGGTTATAATTATATTGTCATTTAGTACATTTGCAATGGGGAAAGAATGAACAAAGCATTGAATTAAATATGCAATGACTGTTGATGTTTTGTGCCTTTTGCTTTCTTAACAACCTCATTAATATTTGGCAATGTTTATGAGGAGCTACCTGGAAAAACAGCCAATGCTTGTGTTTAAACATGTCACAACTCTAGGAACAAAAAGGAAAAAATAAACAGGATGAGCAGATACCCTTTAGAATTTAGAGTTTTTAATATGGACTTAAAAAATTACTGCAATCATCTGCATATTTATTGCACATGACATTTTCAAAAGACAGCAGCAGTGGGCTAATGCTTCAATAAGTGGTAGAACTCCTGTTGACCTGAGTAAGAGCTGATGTAAATAGGTGTCATTCACTCAAGAAAATATCATGAGGTGGTCACTGTTTGTAAAACAGTTCAAAAGTTAAAGCCTATCGAGTCTCTGCCTTTGTCCTTGAGATAAAAGCCAAGCACACTCTCTGTTCAGTATTTTCTCTGCAGGTGACCAACATGAAATACCATTGAACAAGTACATTTTGCCACCATGTACATGGAACAGTCTTATGATTGTCTCTAAGAAATCTATAATGGCTCCAGTTTACAAACAAACATGAGGCCAAACATAATATATGCTTGATAATATTGTGTAATTGTTCGTGTCTGTACACCTAAAAGTATACTCAGTTGTATGTGGATTTGCTTTGTTAATTAATCATGCTACAGTACCAGGCTTAGCTGTCTTCCTGTATCTGCACTCTAGCTAAAGAATACTTGCAGCAAGATATTATTGAATATATGAGATAGGATTGTAAGACATAAAATATACCAGAGCCATTGAAATCATCTGCTACAAACTCTTAGTGCCATATAAGCTTGCTTAAAACACACTTTTCCTGACTAAATTAATTGAACTTGTAGTTATCAATAAAGATGATAAGTATTTAGTAAAATAACTGGTGCTTGTGACATATTTCAAGTCAGTATGAGAGATTAGAATTTGACAGCGTGGATGAAGATGCTTCTAAAGATTGATCTTTCTAGTGATTTAATTTCTAGATAGCATCTCTGTATAGTGCAAACAGGGATTTTGCAAGTGAAATACACATGTTGATTTCTGAGCAAAAGACAATTCATAGAGAAGTAGAATTTATTTCGTTTAGAGGATTTGCTTAGTTTAGAGTTTTAGTTTAGGAACAGTAAATCAAGTAAAATTAATTTGTGATAGAGGGCATCTACACATATTTAGGAATAAATGCTTTACAGTATAGCCCTTCATATCTTTGCCTAGTGCAGGAGAAGGTGTGCAGGTAACAGTCCAACAAATGGAAACACTAACTGGTGTTTCTTTAATATTATAATAATGATTTTCTTCTCAAATGTTTCACATGAATACAAGAATATTAAAAGGAAAATGCATCTGATCTTCTGTCTTTTCCTGGCCAACTAGAGGAGCTAGGACTTGAAATCATTATGGCTAAGTAGGAATCACAGTATTTTGTTCTATGTAGAAGCCATAATACTCTCTTGGCAAAAAGAATATTTCCATCCAAAAAGATGGAATAAGAGCATCTTTGAATTGGACAACCAAGCCATTCACCATCAGAAAATGCCAGAATTAAGTTTGCAAGCATGAACTTAAAAATCATTCCCCCAAGTCGTTAACTGCCTAGGATTTCTCAGTGCAAAAAGGCACAGGGATATTTTTTTAAAAGGACAAAGCATTTGCTCCCATTTCTGAGAACTGCTGAAACAGTAAAAGCCAAGGAAGTGTCCTGCAAATTATAGGTCAGGTCAGTGAATTGAAATGTGTCAAAATTCTCTGTGCAAATGAAATACTGTAGTAAGAGAATCTCCCTCATTTTGTCATGCTTAACTGTCTTAAAGGATCTGTCCCAGGAACTTCATGACTTCACTAAATGACAACTGAAATTTCTAACATAGTATAGCCATCAGGAAAATTACTTGTCCCTGAGGTGGCAAACATCCTGCATAAGCACTGGCAAATGCCAGCCTGCTAAGTGCTAGACCTGATGCCATAACCCTAGCAGGATCTCCAGTGCTGAGATTGCTTTGTGAATCTTTTCTGGGAAACTTTAAGTAAGATTTTCTGGTCAAGTGTAGTCCCTGTGAAGATAATGATAATGAGCCACCGAGTAATGTATTGCTTAGAATAATATCAGTGTGATGGTCTGCAATTCCAAACTTTCTACCCAAATTTAAAAGCTGGCTCTAGGTGTGAGTCTGAATACAAAATAAGCACCCAGAGCAAGGCTGAAAAATGGACCCATCAGTTGCTTGACAATCAAGTTAAAATTGTTCACACTCTTTTTCCTCTTTCTGGATCAATGAATACATAGTATTTTAATGTGATAAAAGTTATTCTGAGTTTCAAGATCACTGTTATTAATTAGTTAATCAAAGCTTTGTTGGCTGGGATTTTTTTTAACAGAAAGGAGAATAAGCCCAAAGTTTTTGAGCTATGTGCTTCTCATGAACAGAGATTAGAGAAGTCATTATCTTGTGACCACTGTTTACCAGCTAAGAGGCAAATGATAGGTGTTTTCATTTTTCAAATTTTATGTATAAGGCACAAAATGCATTGAGAGCAGCAATATTCTGCCAGCATGGTCCCTTAGTAAACAAGCTTTCAGAAAAACTGTGATAAATAAAGTACCTGATAGATAAATGAATGCCATGGAAGCTAATGCTCTGCTTAATGGATGCACAACTTCACCAGCATCCATTAATTTGTATATGAATAACCTGTAAGTGTAGGTGGTCCTTGAGACAATTACACTTCAGCTAGCATGACATGAAGAGCACACAATGAAACAGCCTCCTTGAGGGTACCATAATGGTGAGCAACAGGACAGATAATCATGAAGGATTATCCTACTGGCTCATAAATCCACATCAATTCTGACAAGGTTCAGCTCTGGGGATGACAAACCTCCTCTTTCTCTTGTGATGTTGACTCAAAGATGCCAGGCTAATGATCTTACTCCATTAAGGTTTTTCTAGTGCCATCATTTGATGGTGTCTTGTTTGAATGTTTATGTTCATCTTCTTTCAACTTACAAGATGACTTTTCGGGCCTTGGTACATCTGACAAAAGCAGTTTTGCAAACTCTTTTCCCAGTGAGAAGTTTGAATCCACAGACTTGCTATTGTTTCTAGCATATTCTAGCTAGTCAATAAATGGTCATTCCATTTTCTTCAGAAGCAAAAGTTGTGTGTTTAGGTAGAAATAATTAAAATACAATAACAAATCAAAATGGAACCCCACTCCCAAATGTTACTGACATTCCAGAAGGATGGTTAATATTCTTGTTAATTTACGTAACTGATTACTTTTTGTATTGATAGGGTTCCATGAGAGACTTCTAAGAGTTGTTTTTCTTGTGCTTTCTTCTTGATGGATTTTTGACAGGAGTTTTGTCTAATGATCAGATCATTGTAAAAAGTTTCAGAAGGGATTTTCAGAGTTCCTTATGCATAAAATCTATATATCTGATTATTCTATGTCCTCCTACCCATGCATATTGCATCTATTTAAACAATGTTATCAAACATCATATTAAAGGTACAGGAACCCTGCTATGTCGCTTGTTATTAATGAATTTACAGATCATTCCTACCTTATTAATGTGGCTAGATTGTCTGCATTTTATCACTTATTCTGTGCTGCCCTTCATTTTCTCACCAGTGAATTTAATTTGTCCTTGTGCTGCCAAGCTGCCTGTCTTTGATAGGCCTTTCAGCAGTACCTCCCTCCCTGACATCTCTCTTTTGCCTAATCAAAGCAACTTGAATATGTATATATTGTAGTTTATAATAGATACTAATCTGCTGATCAACAAGCTACTAGCAGTAAGGTTTTCTGTAGTCCTTTTTCTTCTAAACTGGCTTGAAGTTTGGAGCAGTATATGTAGGTAAATAATGTCTAACCAGTGTTAGGCAGATACTGTATTACTGCCTACTATAAGTCAGTGGATATTTGTGTCTGATCCAGCGCGTAAAAGCTTTGCTAATGTAGCTAAGTGCCTAGTTTCTAGAAACAAATCAATATGACATTTCAGACCTATTTTTTCCCCTCAGTTTTACCTGCCTCATCTCTTTACCTTGCCTGCTTCTATTATCTCTATATTAATAGAAGGTCTCAGGAGCGAAACTGAGTTATAAATGAGTCCTAATGCACTGTGTTTAAAAAAACATATGAATCACAGAATTATGTGAACATTTGGTCAAGAATTAAACCCTGAATGATTGTGCAGGTTTGGCCAGGCTACGTTGAATTTTCTTCATAGTAGCTAATATGGGCTATATTTTGGATTTGTGCTGTAAACGGTGCTGGGTACAAAGATGTTTTTGTTATTGCTGAATAAAGCCTTTTTTGCTCCTCAGACCACCTCACCCCACCACTGAGCAGGTTGGGGATGTGCAAGAAGTTGGGAGGGGACACAGCAAGGACAGCTGGCCCCAGCTGACCAAAGGGAAATCCCAGACCATATGTCATCGTACTTGGCACTTTAAAAATGGGGGAGAAGAAGGAAGGGAGGAAAGTTCAGGGTGGTGTTGTTTGTCTTCCCAAGTCACCCTTAGGGATGATGGAGCTCTACTTTCTTGTGGATGGCTGAACACCTGCCTGCCCATGGAAAGTGCTGAAGGAATTCCCTGTTTCGCTTTTCTTACACATGCAGCTTGTGCTTTACCTGTAAAACTGCCTGTCTCAAGCCATAAGTTCTTTCATTTTTACTTTTCTGATTCTCTCCCCCATTCCAACGTGAGGGGACTGAGTGAGCACCTCTGTAGAGCTTAGTTGCTGGCAGGGATTAAACCATGACAATGATCTTACTGTTTTTTGCCAGTAATGGTTTAACTTGCTTACTTATTCCACTAACTGTATTATTTCGGTTTTCCTTTTGCCTGTACGTCAATTTTCTGGAAAGAGGAACAGCCTACACACTGCCAAGTCGAGACTATTTGTGAAAAGTCTTGGACAAGTGTGGCTCAAAACCCTTGCTAAAGGTTCCCATTCTGGGAACAGGAAATCTTGAACAAAATCCTGTCCTGGGATTTTGACAAATTGACAGCTAAACGACGGCACATTGCTTCCCCTCCCCATTCATCACTTAGTTTTGCCTACAGGAAGATGAAATGAGGTAAGGAAGAGTCTAGAAAGCTTATCATTACAGAACAACTCCTTTTCTTTTGCATTTGCATGCAAATTGATCTAGAAATCCATCAGCTGACGCTGTTAATGAGGTCAAGAAAAACATGCACAGTTAATCAAACCCAGATATAGTTTTTATTGGTTACCTGTCTCCAGGGATGGAAACTCAGGGCCACAATTTTTCTTCTGTGCTTTGCAGAAACGCCTTGCCGTAAGTGCTATTGGAATTTAATTCCATTGAAGAGCTGCCTTTCTTTTCCCTTTTGCACAAAAGTTACCCATGCATGTCAGTCTTGTCATTTTAATTGAACTTATAGGCATGAGTGGCATGTGGTGGAATTTAATCTGTCAGTATAACAATAATAAATTATTGCAGTAGGTTTGATAAAGAAACCTGGGACTTTGCAGAGAATAGTAAGGAATTGGGGGTTGGAAGGAAGCTTTATACAGCTTTGCCTGACAGACAACTTCTCTGTTTTATCCATTTCTTGTCATTTCTCTGTATGTTGTAGCCTAATTATTTCCGACACTTTGCCCATCATATTCTGCATTATAGCTATTAGTCAAATAGTTCAATCTTTTCCAGTCTGCCTTTCAGACAGGATAATGTTTCTAGTTACTTTTACAGCCCCTCTAATATTTCAACCATTTTTCTTGTACTTTGAAGTGAATTATAGAAATAAGATTTATCTTGTTGAATTCTTGAAGCATATTAGGGAGGAAATTAATTTTAGTTTTGAATCTGAAAGATTAAATGACCTTGGTAGTTATGACTGTGTGGCCTGAATAAAAAAAATCATGGGAAATTCTGGGGTTGATAAGTATTTTAAATAATTTCCTGCTGTAGGGCATGGATTTGTGAGAAGTGTATCTGTAGAGGCCTCCCAGCTTTGAGTTGCAGCCAGAGGAAAATAGTAGGGTGCTCATTTAAGCCCTTGTGTAACTGAAATTGGTACCAAGAGTTTATGAGAGGTGTGATGGAATTGTACAATGAAAGGCCATGCAATTGAGCAGATAATGCCTGATGTTTTGGAGAAGAAAGAGTTTGGAGTACCTGGAAAAATGAGAACTGCTGGCTACTGACGTAGATTTATATTTTGAGGGCTGAGAACTGTGTCTTAGCCCCAGATTGTGATAATAGGACATGGTAACTATTTTTTTTCAGAAGTGTACATACCTCTTCTGAAAATGGAGTGTCAAAAATAATCTAAAAATGACTAGTTCTAAATAACAAAAATTAAAAGTCATGTGGATTTAATTAGCAACTATCAGAACATTTAGAAGCCTAAACAGAGGTTTCCACACATATGTAGAAATATCCAAAGCTCTTAGATACCCCTTTGCTTCATGCCAGGTGCGAGGTGAAAAAGGTGTGAGTTGCTTTTTTCACACCAAAAAGCAAATACACTTGAGAAGTCTGGCTTTATCTACTAAATGTGTGTCCAGAGAAAATCTATTCCACAGCAAGAAGTCCCTGAAAAAATCCCAGCATCCTCACTCATTGCACTTTTCCAGTGGATTGGATGATGATCCTGGATTCTGCCTCAACAGTTTATGTATCTTCTGTTGTACAAACAGAGGTATGAAATGGACTCGGCCTCAGCAGAGACCAGACTATAACAGCTTGCCCCTCCCCAAGGTGAATATTCTTACTGCTTGAATACTGTGTCATGCTTCTTGATTGCTGTCATGAATTTTGTTCAGGTGTATTACTTAGATATTTAAGGGAGTAAATGACTTCACAAGGGGCTTCTCAAACTGTAGAGGTATCACCAAGAATGCACAGGGACACCAGTTTGAATAAGTGAACTGCTGACATTACCCTGCGTTAATAGGCAAGTGAAGGTCTTGGAGACTAGCAAAATGTGAAGAATGAGAGAGAGTGGGATTATGTAGATTAAAGTAACAATCAAGATAGACATTGGTCAGGGAGGGCTGCCTCTCTGCTGAGGAGGGCAATAGTGCAGTAGCCAAGACACAAACTCAAAATTTCTCAGGAAATCATTTTCTCTGCGCGTGTGTGTAAGAAAGCACAACCATAGCAGTATTGCTCTGTAAGAATGTGCAAACTTTGTATTTTCAGATTTAGGAAGAGGTCCAAACCTAAAATGACATTTTATACAAGTGTGACAGTAATAGGCATTGCACAGTTTTTTACTCTGATGGAAGGGATAAATGTAAATCTTGAAAGGCAGAACAGTGTTTCTGTTTTAGCTATACTGAGCCCAAGCTAACAGCTGCACCACTGCCAGAGATGTCAAAGAAACTGACTGTGATTTTAGTTTATATGAAGAGAGAAAATTTTGGAATAGCAAACTAGATCCATGAATTGTCAGAAAAGAGAAGGTACTTAAATATGTGCTTCACTAGAAGAAATTGTTGGTTTTAAGACCTGTGCCTGTCATATTCATTGAACAGATTTTGAAAAAGCTGTATTTTAAACCTAGATTAGGTAGTGAAAGATTGTTTAAGGTCTCTGTAGATATTAGGAAAAGAATAGGAAAGGCTGTGTTTTCCTCTTACAGAGTTGTAAAGCAAAAATAGTTCCTCTTTTTATCACTAACCTTAGTGCCAATTTGTTTTAAGTACAAAACAATCAGTCTCTCAGAGTCCTAACAGGTATATTTTTGAGTGCTACACATGCAAAGGTAAGGGTTTTGTTTCATATTTCATAGTAGAAACTAAAGCCTTTGATAATGAGATAAGTGGTCCAAGTGAGGGTTGCAAGTAATCATGTCTAACTAATTATCTACTGTAAAATCAAAAAACACAAGAGAAACAGACACCTGCATAATGCAAGTCTTTGGAACAGATGTGCCCTTATTAATAGACATGACTTGCCTATTAAAACTCTGTGGTGATGAAGAATGTTTTTCCACTTTATGAAGGATACCCTTCCTAACCTTTGGTTTCTGTGCAATTATAAACACAAAAAAACTGCGGAAGTAGTGTGGCTTTCCTCTCTTCCCCATTATGCTACAACATGATCTCTTAGCCCCCCCAAGGTTTTAAAGGTGCTGTACTTCCTACCCACTTGTCTTTGGTCGCTTTTGAGGACTATGTATTGTCTGAGGACATGAAAAGTAATAGCATTCAATGGGAATATTTTGCCAGTAAAGAAATTCAGCATTCAAAGTCCGTTGCAAACATCTGACAGACGTGTTGTGTGAATGATTAGGGATGTAACAAACAATGTAAAGTGTGAGGGTTTTCTGAAAGATACCGAATAACAGTTGCAAGACTATATGATAATAAAAAAAAGTGATCTACTTTAAAATATACTACAGGGAGCAGAAAACTCATAAATTTATTCATTAGGATAATATTTTTGATGTTAATAACTGTTTCCTGGCCCTAATGGATTTCGCTGGAGAAGAGCTTGAATTTCATTCTCTGTAGGTGCAGGTATATGTATAACATGATACATGTGGCTTGTCCTATAGATTTCAATTATATTATTTACGTGCTTAAGATTTGTTACATGAATATGCATTTACAAAAGAGAGGATTTAATTTTTAGAGATATTGCCCATTAAATCCCCAGACACATGCAGCTAAAACTAACCAGAACTAGAAAATAATTAATTCTTTGATATTAGTGGTCATGAGCTAATCTGATCTGAAATATTATTCAGAGATTTAATTAAAAATCTTGAATATTAAAATAAAATCTGAAGTGAGTGAAAAATGGGGAACATTAACACAAGAATCTGATATTGGTGGTCACTTTTTTGTTGGTTTTGTTTTTTGTTTGGTATGGTTTTTTGCATTTGGTTTTTGGGGTTTTTTTGTGGTACCCATGAACAACAAGACTAAGATAATATGAAAAAAGCATCAAAACATTGCTATTCAGGCTGCCTAATTCTTCTCCCTTAGACTTTTTTCCTTTCAATATTTTCTAGAAATACATACTTTGAGAGAGAGAATACTTTAGGTATTCTTCCAATTTTTGTATTTGTGACTAAAAAACACTTGTGTCAGAGAGCAGTTATCTGAAATGAGTGTTATCCTTTTCCACAACCGTGCAGGTGAGAGAAATATCTTAAAGCAAATGTAGTAGTGGGGTATTTGCATCCATGGTCTCTCTTTTGGATTCAGCTCTACTGAGCTGAAGAATTAAATGAAGGTGAAGAATTTCAATATTCCCTTTTTTTTTTTTTACAACCCACTTCAGGGAACTGATTAACACCTGCAAACTGCACACAGTGTTCAGTGTACCTGCACTGCAAATGTGAGTGATGGTTTTGGGTGTTTCCCAGCAGAGGACTGACTATGCTGCTCTCCAACCCTCTGTTATCTTACAGCCTCATGGGTTTTACCTATCCTTTCCCTGTTCTTAAACACCATGTGAAGCTTCTGACTTTCAGTAATGCAAACCCCTTGCAAAGTGTCCTATTTAAAAAATATTTTACTTTTTCCTCTCTAAACTTTAGAGCAAGCTGATTTCAGTTGCAAGATACAATGATCAGTTTAGAATACATAAATGGAAAATATTGGCCACAGATGTATCCACTCAGGGTAACAGAAGCCTTCCTTTTGGAATGATGTGTTAAGGCTTTCTAAATTACATTTGACAGCATCAGGCCACTACAGTGAAGCCAAAAGACAGCTGAGGTTTAGATAGTTTCCATGTCTAAAATATCTTTTTTTGACGAGTAAAGATTAGCTTAAAAGGTCAAACTGAATGTTATATCATGTACTGTAGTAAGTGTAGAAGGACATTAAAGATATATTCATAGAGAAAAAGACCATGTGTATATTCATTCAGTGAGAACAAATATATTCAAATATATACAGGAAATCTATCCATCCATCTAAGTCTCAGACCTAAAATGCTCACCATTAAAAAGTCAGCAGTTGTTAATGTTTATCACACAGTGGGAATGAAACTACCTCAGCTTTTCTTTCCATTTAGGATAAAAGATATTCTATAATAACTGTGTGGATTTTTTTATGGATTCATGGACTTAGCAGCTCTCACAAGTTGCTGTAGCTGCTTTTACTTTGGGGTTTTAAAAGCTGGTAGTGCTGAGTTTTTTCTATGTGAAGCGAATGTGATAGCTATTGCTTAGGGATCAGAGATTCCTCCCCTTCTTACTGTTCATCCTGGTAGTAACTCTGCTGCTTACCTACTTCACATTTGACATTTTTAGGCCTGGATTCATTGTACCACATAAGGCACCTAATGATTTTTGAGATTCCCCTGGTGTATCAGTAACAATCAGATGGAGGTGACAGATAAAGAAATAGGACTTGCAAGAGCCCTGTGTTTTCTGAAGTGGCAGCCAGCACCCAAGTGAAGTATCTTACAGCAACACCAGTGGCACTGTGTCAAAGTGGCACTTCGGTGTCTGCTTGTGTGAGTGTCAACTGAGCCCTTAGTGATGGGGTTTTTTGTGCGTAGTGAGGGGTAGCTGAGTCTCTACCTGCTTTCTTTGCCGCCCTTCTCCATGATTTTGTAGACATAAATAGCCTGCTTATGTTCAGGTCGGCATAATCCATATCATAGGAGTATCTCCAGCTGGGTATATTTGTGTGTGGCTTACCGGCAGCAGTCTTAACTCAGGAATATGCATTTATGTATTTTCTTTTCTGTGGCCTTTTCTGTTCATTGCTGCTGCCCCTGGGAAAACATTTGCCTACAAAGATTTGTCATCTGTCATCCAGAATTTATCATAATTTTGTTGCACATTAGATTTGACACAATTATGATGAATACTCAGGGTGTTGCTTTGCCATTCTGTGAGTGCCACTTAAATTCGTACAGTCTGTGTTATCCTGGTGACTCATTTCACTTTGATACCATTTTTTAATCGAGAAGGCTGAACAGCATGTCCTGACTTTGGTTTCTTGCCAACTGCAGTGCTTTCTCACATCACAGAAGATCCTCGCCAGTAAGCAAATATGTGCAGCTAAAGAACTGAGCTGATCAAAGCAGCCCTGTCCTTTCCCACAGAGGTGGGACTAAGCCATGGGACACTGGAGAAGAAGAGAAGAGCATTTCACTAATTCATGTAGGCCTTTCCTCTTCAGCTTTCCAGAAGAATTTCTTTCACCCAAATAATTTCAGCAGTATTTTGTTTAAATCAATATGTCAGGGAGATACTAACGTCTTTCTTAGATAGGTCCTACCTTTCCCAAATCTGCTCCTGGCCCACCATGAGTGACTTCAGAGAGTTAATTCACTTCCCTGTGATTGTGTTTCCTTGTTTGTAAATGGGAACAACCTCCATTGTAAGGCGTATCAAGACCTTCAGATGAAACGAGGGCCTTTCCGAAAACCCAAAGATACTGTGATGAGGTCTGACTTAGCACGTATTCTCCATATAGTTACATGAACTAAAAAGATTTGTATTCCACCAGAACCAGTTATTTATCTTCACAGCACGTGTCAAAATGATTTCTGAATTAGAGATGCCATGTTCTGAGGTGCCAGCAATCTCCGAATAGATATACTATGTAACCACAAGTGCCCATCTGATGCACAAAACAGAAGGTGGGATCTACATTATGCCATTACAGAATGGTCCCATGGGTGGCTGGGTGCTTCCACAAGCATGAGAAATATACATTGACACTGCTGACTGACAGGTCACCCACACACATAGCTAAAAGCAGGGGTGGTTTTCTCTTTAAATAATGTGCATATCAGGTAACCAGTCTGTCAGCCAGAGGAGAGTGGGAACTCTTCAGCCCAAAGTAAGCCTCCTAGAGGAGAAGGGAAATACCCTACTTTCTGCAGAGATGATTAAGAAGTTTTTATTTGAGATATTTTCTTTTGCTTTCCCCCTCATCCATTACACGGACAGGAAAGAGAAGCAGGGCCAAGTGTGAGTTCAAGGTTAATTTATATCCCACCCATGCAGAGCAGTCTCGTGTGCACTTACTGCAGTCACCCATACAGAAAAACCCTTCACTCCTTCTGGGACACCGAGCACTTCATCACAGCCCAGTTTGCCCAGTAGTCACAGCCTGCTTAGGCAAACACATGAAAACAGTTTCAAACCTGTGAGCTCTCATACTATCAGTTTTGTTATTATTCATTTAAATAACATAATGAAAAGCCTAAGGAATTTGGAGAGCAGAACTGCAAGTATGTGTTCATATCATGAAGATTCATGACAGTGTTGCTTGATCCCAGTGACTCAAAATACTCAGGGGTTGCTGTTTTCTATAATAAAATAGCATCAGAAGTGGTCTAACTACAGACATACAGAAACACTCCAGGAGGAGGCTTTTTGTTCCTTAGTAAGTGTAGATGACATTTAAATAGATGATAGTAAATGATATGCAAAAGACAAACAGCACACAACAGAAGCTTTTAAGACAGTAGAGCACTTATCAAAGTTGAAAAGTCAGGTTTCATACGTGAGGTATTTAAGATGACCTTTGAGAGCCAGGAATGAGCCTGTGTTTAAAACAGATGCAAATTTTGGTAGAAAAAGGGTGTTGGAACAGGCTGATATGGCAGAGGAAATTGAATGTATACATCAAATACACATTCAGTGTTCTCCGACTCGTGACATTTATGCAGGTAAAATAAATTAACCCTCTTAATGGACAAGCATGCATCCAGTGCACCAAGTTTACATTATTGTGAATGCCTGTAATATTTTCCCCTTCCACAGGTAATAAGAGCTAAGTGTTGCATATTTCTGAAATCAAGAATAGAACTACGCTTGACATTTGTTGAGCACGTTTATTAATTTATTTTTAATTGTTGCAATCCAAACAGATCCTTCATTCTTACGGTATGTTTTTCTAAATAGAGAGTGCAGTACGGAATTGTTTTTGCCTGCGCCTGGTGTAAGGAAGGCGTTATTGATTGCAAATCTTCATCCATTTGTAAAGATGATTTGTATTATCTACATGTAAAAATGCAAGATTAAGCATTGCCATAGTTGATTACACTGAAGGCATTGGTCAAAATCAAAGCAACAGACTGAAAAGACTGCTTTCTGCTTGAGGGCACCATTGTTTGTACTGAATATATAGCTCTAGTGTCTTACCCATGGGGTCAAAGCAATTAAGGCAATTCTCCCTGGGACTAATGCTTTTCTGTGCTTTATACAAGGTGTTAAAAGCTCTGCCATGTCATGATCTGCATACACAGACAGCATTTATTTTCCTGAAGGTTTAGAAATAACTTATTGCATGCATTTTTTTGTTATATTGGTAATGTTAACATTCTGACGTGTATTTTTGGACTGTCAGAGTCATAATCAGGTACATCTTATCGTCTCTTATCTTTAAAGAAAGGTAGAACAAAATCAGACCTGCTGCTAAATCCTGTGTTTTGTAGCAATAATATGCTGGTTGTACTCATAACAGTCATTCCAACCAAATGGAAGGATAATGTCTACTGACATGTCATCATAATGAATTAATGTGAATTCTACTTAATTAGATATCTATATCCAGATTACATTTCCAAATGAAAGCCATCCTATATTTTGTATGGCTTAGGTTCTGTAACAGCACTGTATAAATCACTCTCTGTTGAGTAACAGGTGTGTGATTAAATATCATTCAAACAGGAATTTTTCAAATAATGAGCCTGATCCTTTACTCACATCTGACAACAATGCAGTTGGCTTGGTGGGCAGTTGGTTTGCAGGCATTTTGTAGTAATTTATAATTTTCAGTGATAGAGGATAGACATTTCACTTACAGAAGAAAATCACTCAGGGAAATGATGAATGTTGCAGCAGAACCTGTAAATTTGGGGAAATAAATAGATGTGGTTTCCCTTGTCAATATTTTGTCCCCACTAAAATAGTCTGGGAGTATAATAGAAGAAATAAAAATTAGGTCTTTGTAAATCAAATGTAGTACCATTAACTCACTGTGAGCTGGATATGGGACAGAAATTGTGTCTTAGTATTTCCCTTGAATCCTTATTTCCCTGCTCCATAACAGAACAACAGATAGTGTTCCATTTTGGTTTTGAAGCCAGCCTTTCTAAGCAGTGAGTATAAGCACAGGCACGTATTTGGCACGTGGGAAAGTGACACCTGCCTTATGAAGGAATAATCCACTCATTGTCTCACCTAAAGGGCCAGGTTGCCAATGCCATGCACTCTCTAGCCTGAAGGTGTGACGTGGGGGAAAGGAGGATGACTTCTCTCCAGCACCCAGCACAGCACTGGCAGGTCCAGGCTGTGGCCTCTCCTACATCCCGGGGGCAGCAGTAACTCCTGCCACTTAAGAGACCCTGACTCAGTGTCAGAACTGTCTGCTACTTTAGAAGTAGGTTAAGTCCTGTAGGACTTGAGACCCCAAACCCATGGCTGGTGGAGCTATAGGCATCCACTGAGAAAATGTGCCCTGACGCCTCTTTCAAGGCCTCCACACTCAAGCCAGAACTCTTCCTGTGAGACCTTAAATCCAGTCCCTCATGCCATGCACAGGTGTAAACCGACCTGCTGTGCCTCACTGTGCACTTGTGTGTAATTGTGTCTGTGAACGCATAACCATGTGAGAAATAATCTGAAATGAGTGTTGGTACAGAGTTTGAGAACAGTATCACTAGCTACAGGGATTAACAGCTTGAATTTTAATTCTACCATTAACTACCTAGAAAGCTAAATGGTCAGGACTCCTTACCACTGAAACAATTCAACAGCCAACCACTTAGTTAAGACATGCATTTCTGATGGCCAAGGTAGAAGAGAATCCAGCCCCACCTTCAAGTTTGTGGCCAGCAGAATGAAATACAGAGTGTGTTTTTTTATTTTTACTATTGAGGAATATGGGCCGAGGAAGGCATAGACTTGATTTGCAAAAGGTTTATTGAGTAATAAAGGACATTCTTAGAGAGTAAGTTTTAAGATTGTAATCCAAACTAATTTTAAGGTCGGGCTTTCTGATGCAGAAGTGCTTGTCTTAGCTGTGTTGTAACATTGCATGTTGGGTACGAAACAGACAAAAGCGAGTGGTGGACGTGAGAGCCACATAGGAAGTCACTGTCCTTGCATCTTTGACTGAGGAGACTCTGAAAAGCCTATCTGTTCCCCTACCAAAATCCTGAAAAAGGCAGGTAACACTGTTACTTCTTCTTACTATGCAAGAATCCCATAATAAACTAGGCTTATCAAGATGTAGTAATCAGTACTTTTGTTATAATGGAAAGATTCAATCTCCTTCTGTAATAAGAAGTTCATTTAGACAGTCTTTCCAGCAATATTAAATCTCCATTCTCTCTCATACACCAGTGCTTTCTTGGATCTTTTTGTCAGAGAAAAATGCTTTGGTTCATTGTGGAGATTGTGTTGTGGGATATCACATGCACAGGTTCCATCCAAGGAAACTTCTTTAAACTGGTGAATGGTAAATCACATTTCTACCTAGATACTTGAGTGTGTGCAGCAATCTTACAGACCAACTCAGTTCTTCTCTTAGAGATTTGTCAGCAAGATCAGTGGTGCTGCAGTTTGCTCTGTTTTTAGACATTTCAGACTTTCAAAACCCAGAGCCTTTCTGCTCTGCCTAAGGCAACATTAGCATAATCTTGCCTCCTCAGCAAAAATATTTCCTTTTCCTGGTCACAAAAGTTGTGACATTAAATGGGTGATGTTTAAACATATGTACTTAGCTGGTATAGAGCAGCACCACTGATCTGCTCACAGTGCAACAGTGGCAACTTACATCTGACACTCAACTTCTTTTGTGAAAGAGGGCAGGTCTTTCAGGGGAAAATTATACAGAGACATGAATTGTTGTGGAGAAGTTATGGTGTTCTCCATTTCAGTGTTTCATTTTTAACAAAGGAAGATAATTAAATTATAGTTTAAATAATTAAAATACTTAGCATATCCACAGTTGCAGTAAGTTATAGTTCTTGGTAAAAAAAAATGTACCTCCTAAAATTTGCTCTAACTTTAAATATATATTTACATTCCTAAGCCTAAACACAAGTTATAGCAGGGAGCACTTTCCCATGCCAGAGACCATTAACAGTCAATACTTTACTATTGCTTGTAAAATAACAACTAAATTTGTTACGTGTCCTGTCATTCTTCTGCATTTTTCCTCTTCTTTCTCACCTTGTATCCCCCAGACCCTTTTCTGTCAGCCAAGGGGCAATTATGTGTATGTTTATTGTTATCCACAAGTCAGTCAACACATGTAGCTATAAATTCAGAATGACTGGATCACCCATTTCAGGAAGCCCTGTATTGTTTTATTGCTGTGGCTTTTAGTCAGAAAACAGTATCCAGTTTGGTTTTCCTTCATCTTTATTTTTCATATTGAATATCTTTAGAGCTGACTGGAGAGGGGAGAGGGTAAATGGCATATAAACAGGGCAATATCAGGTGATGTCCTACAGCAAGATACTTTACTGGATGATTTGCTCTGCCAGAGAAGAGTAAAAACCTCATTAAAAGATAAAAGGAGCTAGTTAGATTTCTTCTGACATATTTCTAGCTGGGTGAAGTGCTCTGTGATTCCAAAGACCATGGACCACACAAGACACAAGACCACGGCCTTGTGTCACGTCATGGTCTAGCGAGTGCCTAACCCCGCATGGTTGCCATTGTACATAGCTTCCCACGTAGTCTTCATTTAATGTAGTCAGAGTACATTGAACACCAACCAAATCATGGGCTTATACATAGTTTCAGAAGGCAAGTGGCGTGTGTTCAGATTACTGAAAGAGTGAATATCCCAAAGTTTTACATTTGAAGCAGTATAAGCAGGTGTCCCATATCTAACACAGTGTCTCTTGCACTGGAATTTTTGCATTTTGGCTGATGCTTGGAATTCTCTAGAAAAAGCAACACTTTGCAGCATATTTTCTCTGCTTGTGTTTATGTTTTGGTGCGACATACCCTTTTGCAATTAGTTGGATTTGTAGCAAAACTGAAATTTATGTATGCGTAACTTCCATGAAATACTAACTTAGTAATGTGAGCTATGAGCTTTAAGATGTTGCTAGACTGAAACTATCTTACCTCCAAAATATGACATTATTGGATTGTTTCTAAACCTGGCAGCATGCCACCTATTGCTTGAAGTTTCTGGATTTATATTCCCACCATTTCTGAATATCTTAACAGTACAGTTCTAGTGAGACTGTACTAAAATATAATTTGTCTGTAAATCTCTCCTGTCATATGCAAACGCTATAAGATCTTCAAGGGAATTGCTTTTTTTTTTTAAACTACAAAAAGACACACTTTGCCTACATTATCAGTGTAAAGCCCTGTGTGCAAAATACAAAGTAGAGAAAGCATGCGCCAGAATAATTGAAATAACTTTGTCTATCAGCAGTGTAAGAATCATAATGTAAATATTAATAGAGAAGGCACAGGGCCAGTGTCTGTCATCTGTGGCTCCACTGACATCAGGGGTGCAAGCAGGTAGAGCCAGATAATTGTCACCATAAGTGACGCTCTGACAAAACCTGGATAGCAGTGGGTAGGCACTCGTCACTGAGCACTTTGTGTGAAGTTGTAAATAAGAGTTTTCAGTGCTAAATGGCAGCTTAGCAGGTGGGAAGACAAGTCCCTCCCCTTACCTGGTATCTTGCTCCTGTGAAGAGCAGTTTCTTACTTGTTCTCTGCTGTTAGAACCAGCCCCTGAACACAAGGGTAAGGTTCTTATCAATAATAGAGCCCCTGGGATGGATTAGAATGAAACAACATGAAATGACTAGTGTATATATATATATATGTGTGTGTGTGTATGTTTATAGTGTTTATTTTAGAACAATTGGTTGCAATGGAAAGGAGATATGTAGCCATTTTGGTTATTATCTATAGTGATATAGCAATATAAAGCATAAAAATAACACTTAAGAAAATGCATAAGGAAAAGAAAGAGAAAGAAAGGATAAGAGAGATCCACACCTGTGGATCCAGAAACAAAACTTGATCGTTGCAATTTTGGTGTGAGATGGTCCCAGTGTTGATCCCTGAGGGTGAGGGAAGCCCACAAGACCTAGAGTTCAACACATTCATATAGGTTCAGGTTTATGTGGGAACAGCCAGGTACCACCCCTGGGGCAGAGTTTTATCCTGTCTGAGAAAACATTCTGAGTTTGTCGGAATATTGTGGATCGTGCTCAGTCCTCCCCTGGAAGGCCCCAGAAATTAGTTTGTGTGCACTTTGGGCATCTTTGATGGGTTATGACATCTTGAAAGACACGACAGCTGCCTCTCACACAGTGTAGTTGAATCAATTATGTGCCATCAGAAAGGATGAGCACCTTGGGGACTACATTGACCCAATATCTCCCGTGATGGGGAGGGGGAACTTTTACTACTGAGCCGGTTGTGTAAGGGGGGGACATTGGAATGATAAAAAGCACTATCCCACCTCAGCAGGGCCTGCTTCTTATCAGCCTTCTCGCTCATTTGGGTCAAAACCCAACTTGTAGCCCTTGAAGGGTGGGTGCTCACCCCCTCTGCACCAGAGTGGCTCCCTTGCAGATTGTCAGCAAAGCATCCACTGCTTTTACAAATGGCCAATCATTTGAGTTATTAACCATTAACATTTCAGACTCGCATCTGCAGAGATGCTCCTAACCCTCTGAAGGAGGGTAAGTTATGCACCAGTTTTTTGCTAGTATTCAATTTCAGTAATATAACTCTATTAGCTGCACTAAATATCTTGATTTTTGAATGTGACTGAATATTTTAGTGAAACTGAATTGGAATGTTTTCTGAACAACATATTTGGGAAGGAAAAGTGCAGACATATTCCTGTTGAGAACTTGTTAATTACTGTATTAACATGTGGTGAGTCAGACTTATGGGCTCAGGCATCCTCTGTCTATATTTTTGTATGCATGTACATGTGTTTAAACCTGAAAGAATATGAATAATTGAGAACAATAGTTCTCAAGGAGAAAAACACATGGAGCAGCTGCTGTTGGCTCTTCCAGGAGTCCATTGGGGAACAGGTTATTCCATTTACAACTCCAGGGAAAAACCACTTGTAAAATCTATCCACAGGACAGCTAATAAAGCTGAGGAACCATTGAGTAGAAGGGACACATAGCCTGAACTTCAGGGTCTTGCATAAGCCTTGCTGAAGGGGTGTGAGCTGATAATGACTTGAGAGAGAGAAGGAATTGCTTAGCATTTAGGTATCACAGTGCTCTGGAGTGAGCCAGATGAGTGCCTGCAGTCAAAACTCCTGACATTCAGTTCTAGCAGAGGTTCTTCCTTAGTGTATCTCTGGTAATGTGCAGAAAACCAAACCTGCAAGGCATGATGCAGAGAGAGCTGGTTGCCCTGGTCATTGGCTTCCCCTGCACATTGCACTCCTCTGGAAGAGATTGAGCCCTGTTAAAAAGCTTGCCATTCACCTCTGACCAGCTCTGCTCTGTTGACTAGACTTGAGTAAGGAAATATCCCAGCTTGCAGTCAGGAAAAACAATCTTGCAGCTCTGCCCTCTTTCAGTCACCTTTCATTTCCCTGCTTTCTGGGCTTTCACACCAGACCAGACAGAGCACATCTACACTCTTGCACTAAAGGTCTCAGAAGCAGAGGAGTGTGTTTTGGTCAGTGACATTTCTGTCCATTTGAGAGATCACCTCTGTCCTTTGGGGTAATGTCCCAGGTTGGAGTCACCTCCATTGCCTGACTAGGGAGGTAGGAAGCTGACCTCAAGGCTTGTCAGTGCCAGCTGCTGCATTTCCAAAAGAGGGACCACTCTGTGTCTCAGAGCTGATGATTTTGGGAATCATTGCATGATTCAGGTATTTTCCCACTTTTCACCTGAGACTTGAAGGGGTTGGGATTTGGCTGAGGAGACATGACAGTTATCATGGTGTTAACCAAATTTTCAAGAGAGAGATTTAAATTTAGGTGTTGCAATCATGTTGGTTCACTTTGTACTTATGTTTTTTCTATTATCTGTAATCACAGTTTAAGGAAGACTTATTTGAAATCAAGATGAGTCAAACAAGAGAATAGGCATGACAGATCTCACCACAGAAATGATAAAAGCCAATCTATGGCTGAGGACACCCTATGTGAAAAACCAAGTGGCCTGCAGCCATTCCTTCTGAGGTCACAGGCCAGCACAGGGAGAAGAAACTGAGAACTTGCTGGGTGATACCACAGTGTCCATCCCTCCAAACATCAGCGAAGGCAGCAAGCTGAGAGGTGCCGTGATGTGGTGTCACCCAGCTGGGCTCAGTGGAACTGGACTGCCTCATAAAACTGATGGCAATGCCTGGCTCCACATACATGCTTGCTGCTGAGAGCACTGTTCTGGAGATCATCAATAATAGCTGCGTGACTGTTGACAAATTTCTGCATATTTTCTTCACCATCCATCCAAGCTACTTAACCTTGACATGTGACTCTAATGGGGAATATACCTTGTAACTCCTTCGTTTTAAGAAATCTGCTTTGGTGGCAAATCGAGGCTGGGTTGTAAATTTCTTAACCTTATTATAAAGTACATCAGCTCCAAGAAAACAACAAACAAAAACTTGCCTACAGTAGGAAGGCCAATATTTTAAAATTGTCAGATTATAGATATTTTCTTAAAGTGATCTAAAAAGGAACCTATACTTTTGTGAGGACCAAGGCTTATAAAAGCCAGTCTTTTTGACACAAACTTACTTTGACTACTGATTTATAAACCTGGCTCACATTTACAGCCAGTTGCACTGGCTGTGTGTATTAGTTGATTAACATAGCTTTTAAAAGCTGGATATGGAACAATTTGAATGTACCTTATAATGGTCAAAATACGAAGGGAAATCTACAGTGCTAAAATAGCAGAGAATGTAGTTGTGAGTGGGGGAAGAATAGCTAAAAAATCTTTGTCTAGAAATGAAAGAATAGAGTATTTGTATGTGTGTGTTTGCAACAAATTAATGAGGAGTAAAAACTGGGATACATAAGAGGGAAAACTAGGACGTTTGGAAACTAAATTTCCCTGATAAATTGGGGGGGTGGAGGGAAGTCTTTTTTTTCATTCTAAACTTGAAGTCATACTGTATGCATAGAGGAAAAAAAGGAGCCATTGGAACCAGGATATTAATAATGTTTGATCTTTAAAAAAAAAGAATGAGTGAGCAAGAGAGGGAGAAATATAATAATGTTTTGAATTTGAATAACATGTTAGCTAACAGCAATGGAAAGAAACATCAATTCAGAGGGAAGGAAAGTGGCCAAAATTGTATTATGGAATATGAATCATAGAGTAGCTGGAAAGCTAAATATGTAAGGAAGAAGCAGCAACAACAAAAAGACAGGACACCTTACAAGGTTTCTGCTGTTGAACAAATTATCTATTCCTACAATTTTTCTACCAACAAAATATAAACTCAGGTCATCCAGAAGAGAATAAATAACTATATCAAAACTATGACATTAAAGAAATAAATTATTTTTAAAAACTACTTTAAGTTTGTCCTCAGCTATAGCTGCATACACTGTAAACTTGTACTGTGCTGCGCTTTCTTAGATATCTGTCATGTCAAAAAAGGTGTCAGATGAGTATGAGACTGTCTTTAGTGAATAAATATTCTATTTATGTCCTGTTTAGCTTTTTCCTCATAAGTTGTTCTCCAGCTTTGCAAAACTTTGGGAAGCTAGCTGGCCAACAGATACTATTGCTGTGGTCCATACGGTGACAAAGGATTCTTGTAATAATATCAGAAGGCTAAATATGATTTATTAACATGATTTTATAATTCAAAGAAGTGGGCTATTATCTGCCCAGTCTGGAGCATAGAAGCTGCTGCTTCCAGCTCCATACAAGGAATGCTAGAATAGCTTACAAAATCAGAGATAACAACTTTTCACCTCATAGGCTGAAAGAAAAAAAAACTCCCATCTCCTATTATCAGGAGACAGGCCAGAGAAACCATCTGTGTCCTTGAAACACAACTCAGAGATTTGTTTATAAGATCTTGTACATAGTAAGAAGACGCTTTCTCATGGGAAGAATTTTTTGCAGACCTGCATGCAGGGAAACTTATAATATGGTCACGCAACAAGATACCTGGTGATTGTTTCCTTTTCCTAAATAATGGCTCTTCCTTTGTTATCTAAGCAAGGTTATCTAAGCCTGTTTTGGCTGAGCTTCCCAATTCCCAATACCTGGATTGCCTCCAGTAAAGCATGTCACTGTCATTTTAGAAAAATTAGGTGAGATATTTAAGTTTGGGGTTTCTTAATTCATGACTGCACTATCCTTAATGTCTAACCTATATCTCATTACATTAGAACCCACTTTTTGTTGTAATGTGTGGGCCTAGCCAGCCGTGGTTCCTCTGAGGCCATAACCCTCAGCAGCAGCCACTTGGCCAGCACCTGGATAAGAGCAAGTCCAGGCAAAACCCCATCTCGGTTTATTGGGCATCAGCCACAATAACTTTTCCTCTCTGATTTTTAGCATGTGCCCGAAGGACATTTTAGGACTACTTTTAATCTACTTGACTGCTCTAGTTCAGCTTGCCTTTTTCTAATACTCACTAAATTCTTCAGCATTTTGTCCCTAAAGACACACAACTTGTTTTTGTCAACCAGTTCATTGGGTGGTTTTTTTTGTTGTTGTTTTTGTTTTTCCATTCTCATCTTTAGATTCTCTGTTGACTTCCAGTGTCTTATTTCATGTAATTATTCATCCAGTTATGTGTGGAGCTTTTCCCTGCAAGTTCTTTTCTTCCTTTTAGCAACAGTCTAGGCAGTTTCATACCTTTCATGCTGTTTGTTTTCATGGTAAAATCACAAATTAGTTCTCCCAAACCAACAGCCATGGAAGAATTAAGATTTAATATTATCACATTATTTCATTTTTCCTAAGTCCATTGGCAAAAGCAATCGAAAGTTTTTGCTGGAAGTTTCAAAATGTAAATCAGACTGCAGTCAACAAATACAGGATTTTACTAATATTTTAAGTCCTGGGACTTACCATTTTATTCCAGGCTTTTTATTCATGAGGTTCTTAACCTGAATACAAATGATTGTTCATATAGCAACCTGAATACAAATTATTGTTCATATAGCGAGCTAATAAACATTTAAACCCAAAAATATCTCTCAAAGACCATCTGTCAGTGGTTACACCAGAGACTCAGGCAATCTTCTTTGAAAGTCACGTTAAGCCAAGTGGTTGCTAAAGGCATCTCTCCTGTTACGTGTCCCTTTGCACAGGGCAGAGGTGCAGAGATATCTAGTTAGTTTTGTCTGTCTACAGGAGTGAATTAAGCAGGGCCAGGTAATGTTCTCAGGTGCTGGACCTGCATTATCTGGATTATTATGTCGTTAGAGCCATCTTCAGCATGAATTTGGACTGCACTCAATAGGCATATAATGTTAGTAATAAAAAGTAATGGGTAATGACAATAATGTAGTAATCATAACAATAACAACAACAATAATGATGATGATGATGATAATGTTAGTAATTGTCGTCCACACAGAGCGTCTTCCTCAGGTCTCCTCCAGCTCCCTTACAGTCTTCAGAGCATTTTGTCAAACAGTATTTAAGTTCACAGTATCTAAAATGATACAAGTATTGTGCTGTATTCCACCAGCCATACCTTTCTGTTATTGCACCAGGTGCAGAATTGAACCTGCCTTTACCTCAAAGGTGACTAACTAGTCAGTTCATTTCAAAAAGAGAGCTGGGAAGAAAACTAGCATAGATGTAGCATGGCCAGGCAGGAAAGAGGAGCAAACTGGGAAACCAAATTACGTGGCCAATCAGCTGTAGACACATGCTTCTCTTGCCCACATGGTGATGTTGAACTTTGCTAGCCTAAGAACCTTAAATGAAGAGGGAAGATAAGCCAGTCCTAGGAAAAGGAGCTTTTAATTGACAAGAAACCAGAGCAAACAGCTCTTCAGTTTTTGCTTTCCTTTTGGTTTGTTTAGAAAGTTCCAGATTTTTAAGTAAATGCAGCAGCTGTGAGTGTGAAAAAGCTGGAGAAGCAAGGCAGAGCTGAGATCTGTGCTGGTGTGTTCTCTTTAGATGGTGACTGGGAGCAATGTTCATCAGCTCCCTTGTGGGAGGCTCAATAACGTGATGAGTTTTTAATGCTAGTAGTATCTTGGAAGGCTCTGAAGCTCCAGCAGCACGCAGAATGCCTGTGCAAACAATCCAGGTGCTTGCACGGGTGTCTAGCCCTAGGGGCATGAACAATCTTTTTGACTCAAAGGGCACTTCTCATGCATTTACAATAAGGCACGTTCTTGTGCCTGTGGGTGAAGGGAGCCAGAAGCCTCCTTCTGCAGTCACATCGTGTTACTCCTGTCTTTGATGCCTACCGTGATTTCCAGAGGAAGGGTTTGCAAGTCCTGAGGTGAGATCAAATATGTTTACTCAGGCTGAGTATCGTTGCCTCGCTCTGTGGGCATTTCCTTTCACTTTGGTGGGGCCATTTGCAAAGCCCTGCTACTTGATGAGTAAAAACACCAGTCTGGGTGGTGGCGTCTGTGTGACAGCACAAATCTCAGTCCCAGCCTTCCCTTCTGGTGGTGCTAAAACAGACCTAGGATCAATCTCCCTGTCAGTAAGTGCAGGGCATATTAGCACTCATATTACAGGCTATGCAATATTACTTTTCAGCTTCCCACCATTACAAGTAATTAAGGGATAATATTAACCACTTGCTGGTTTATGGGACAATGATCTTTTTCCCCAAAGGGACACGCCACAAAGCCAAAAGGAACCAGGTTATTGACAGGAAAGCCAGGGGTGGCATTGCTCTTAGTTATATGAAGAAATACTCATCGTGGATGTTTCTGAGAGCTGTTCTGTTGGTTTTAAGATAAGAAAAACACCTATTAGGAAGAAAAAAATGTCCATTTTTCTGCTGTCTCACTTTTATCCTGCCGTGCTTTTGGGCTGAATTAATAAACTGTTTACCTGTGAAGTCTAGAACCCTATTTAATAAGGGCTTTATTTCATAAAAAAAATGTGTAATTGTCTCTGAGACAGTGTTTCAGCTTCAGAAACTGGAGCTACTAGAACAAAATCAACAACAAAACTACTTTTCTTCACGCTGATATAGGCATGGTTTTTACAACCCACAGACTTCATCCTCAGTTTTCAAATTGCTTGAAGTTACTTTGTCGTAGATAATAACATAATGTGGAAAGTAATGGTTTATAGGTAGTTAAGAGGGAATATACCAGAGTGCTTTGATGTTGTCACTACTCACCACTAAATGCTGTCTATCCAGATGAGACACAAAAAACTCAGAGACTGGTAGCAATCCAAAACTTAAAGCATTATTTAACACAGAAATTAAAAAGCAAATGAAAGAGACCTTAGCAGAAGCTAAGCAAAAATGAAGGGCTTTCTTCCCAAAGCCTATCTTACCAAAATGAGAAAAGTTAGGATAATTTACAGTGATGGAAATCAGAACCATTCAATAAAAAAGACCAAGAAATGTATTCCCTTCCAGATGGGCAAGTGAAAGTGTAAATGAAGGTCACAAACTCAGCTGTGCATACTAATTAGGTCAAGTTCACTAACTACAGTATTCTTTCCTAGTAGAACAACCTATAATCTTAGGCTGAAAATTACAGGCATACACGAGAAAACAAAAAACCCTGGAACAAAATTCAATTAAAAGCTTTGGCCCACACAGGCATAGAGAAATATTAAAAGTAATCCCTGTTTCTGTAGTCAAATGAGTTTGCCTGAGGTCCTGCTCCACATTTCCAGCTGTGTGCTCAACAGATTTAAGCATTTCTTTTTCTTATATTTGTGTGTTGAAATACCCTCTTGGGCATGTGAACACTTGTTTGTATCAGTTACCCCTGAGAAATAAAGTACATGAAACAAAATGACACCAATAGCAAATGCTTGAGTAGGTGTCCAGAACTTGTGAGATACATGTTGTGATTACCAACAGCATTTTGAGACATTATTTGTAAAGCAGTGAAGAGTATGCAAATGGAGAGCTTCTTGTGAGAGAGAGACAGGGTGGTCAAAGTGGCTCTGTATGCTGTATCTGCCCCAAGCTTACATACATTGTTGTTAGAAGAAAAAAATGAGGTTTTGATTGGGGTGGAAGAGGGGTAAAGCAGACAGAGTTTCTTCCCTTTTGGTCTTCTGAGATATTCAAAGTGGAAGGAGTTTCGGTTCTTACCAGATAAAATAAAATACCTGAAGTGGAAAAACCTTGGTTCACATGGTCAGAACTAACTTTGGGAAAAACAGTGTAAAAACCCTGTTATAGCTCTCAAATAATTTCCTTACAGTAAATCACTAAATTTTAAACTTCTACAACCATCAGTCAGCATTGTTCAAAGTCATATTACCCTGATAGAAAAGTAGTCTGCCTACAAAATGATTGGGTCAGTGGGCTTCTGTGAGATGTAACAGCTCAGGCTCCTTCACCAACACCATCCCAGCAGCTGCAGAAGCACTGCAGAATTTGGGTTAAGCAGAAAACTGATTGGTGGCTCCATCCCGCTTCCCACAGACAACAAATGTTTCCTATCTTTTTATATCACACTAATCCATCTGTAAAATTCTGGCTATGTGCAGAGAACAGGGTTGGGCCCCAAATGTGCAACTGTGGGCACTATTTTCTAGCAGGATGTGTGAAAGCAGCTAGGATTTGACTGCTTGTGCACTTTAATTGTAACACCTAACTATTGAAAGTCTTCTCACTGCTCATATTCTAGTTGTTGTCTTCTGAATATTTGCAACATTAGGACAGTTGGCCATAGAAAATGTAGCTTCATGTGATCTACCCCCTTTTTATTTTTTGCTATAGTAAATATTCAGGCAGAGTCAATTATAAAAGAAGGGAAGAATTAAAACCTAATGGAAGTTAATCAAAGAGAAGAACTTCCTTCAGGCTGGCCATGCATGTCTGTAGTTTGTCTGTCATTTATAATGCTGCAGCCTCTGGTTCATAGTCAAGCTGTAATTCTGCCAGTTAATGTATCCAATTAACCCCACTAATGAGCTAATCAACAGTGTAAAATCTGTGTAAAATCACTGAGGGTGTATGATGAATGGGAAATGCACTGAACTCTCACGGTATAAAAAGTGCTTTATTGCACTTGTTAAGGTGGCACAGTCTTCTCCCTCTCTAAAGGGTAATTTATCACTGGGGTCTGTAACAGTGCCATGCCCTGATAAGGGAGAGGTGGCAATAAACCCATCATAAAATGATTACTCAGGAATGCTGAGCAATTAAAGTGTCTCTGCATATCGGAGTCACAGGCTAGAGAGAAAAACTGGTATTTTTTGGTGTAGGGTGCTAACAAAAGGTAGGCAGCTGCTTGAAGGTGATCCACAATTTGGGAGCCAAATACATATTTAATACAAATATTTCAGTTTAGGGGTAAAGAATCTACTGAACCACTTGCATTATGATATATGAAAATAATTCAAGATTCTGACATCATTTTCAGTATGAAAAATGTTTGCTGCAGTGATAATCCTGCTAATTTCAATGAGAGCATGTGACTAGGAAAGTAATCCTCCACCCAAACAAGCATAACAGAATCTGGCTGGGAGAAAAGAATCAGATGAAACTATATTTGTTTTCCTACAGTCATGACTGATGCAAAACATTGATAACGGTAATTGATTTCAACTTTTTTTTGTTATTTTATCTAATATCCTTTCAGCATCTCTTTTTGTGAGATATAGTTTGGAGAAAAGTAACATATCATAAGAGAAGATTAGAATGAAAGAAAATCAAAATACTGGCATGCAAAAAACCCTCTTGTTAAGTAAAGGACAATAAAAAGAGATAAAAAGGAGTTTTCTTAACCTTTGAGGAAAAAAACAAACAAGAAAAGAAAATTTTGCTATGTACAGGGGTGAATCAAATTATCTCACGAGTCTGAGAAATTATTTCAATGGAAACAACAAAGTTAGAGAACTCTTACAGATAATGAATTTTATGTTTACCTTGTGCAATTTGATTATGTATAAGAGTAGGGTGAAATGGTTTACATGACCTGCTAGAGATCCAGATAGTTCTGTGACTAAATTTGATTCTTAAAGGTATTTTCCATGCAACAAGAAAACCTTTTTTTATTGTTACACAAGAAGCAGCAATGATTTTAGTAAAAAAAAAAAAAAAAAAAGTTAAGGGTTGTCTGGGATATTGAGGGATACATACTGCTTTAGCCCTACAGTTTATACTGTAGAAAAAAACTAGATTGCAATAGGCACTGCTAAAATATAGCCTTTGCAGTTCCTGTGTATTTTTTTTTTAATCCAAAGGCAAACTGAGTAACTTTCCAAAGAATTATATGAATTATATGTTAGACAAGGTTTATAAAAGGCAGTGTTTGTCAAAACATTCTGCAAAGAGACAAACTGCAAGACATTTTTTCTTGTGGTCTTTGTGCTGGGTTTTCCCAACAGAGTTAGTGTTTTAGCTCTTTTTGGTCTTCCCTGCCACTCTTGCACTGATAAAAAGAGTGGGTTTGAAATATTTTGTGCAGAGCATAAGAATTCCCTGTTGTCATGATTATGTTACAGGATGGACAGGATTATGTCCATGTCCCAGGCTGAGCTCTGTTCTTATGTCCCCCTCCCACCTTCTCTCTGCTCTTGTCCACCTTGCAATCTTACCTGGAGGGGGGAAAGGCACTAAGTGTGCAGAAAGGGTCTGTGAATTCACCCAGGCAGCCCTGGGCACTCTCCATCACCACCTTGGAGCAGCTGAGAGGCTCACTGGGATGTGTGTGGATGTCTCTCACTGTGGGAGAGGTGCTCAGGAGATTGATAGATGCAAGGATTTGAGAAAATTGTAGTGGGAAACACCAATTACCTTTGGTTACTAAAAAAATTGAACAATAAAAGGAGACAAACTAAAGATAAGAGGCACGTTCTGGGGATGGGAGCTCACAGCCTGTGAGGAAAAGAAATGTCTGTGTGGTGCACAAGCTGCAGTAGGTGTGGAGGTGTCTGCAGAACAGGAGAAGAAAGTTAGCTTTGTAGAGGCATTGACACAGAGCAGGTGTGGTAATAAGAAATGTTTAGAGCGTGAGAGAAAATTTAAATGGAGAGGAATCTTATTTACCAAGAAAAAACGTAGGATCTTCTACTAAATTTACAGAATAATGGTCATCTATACCTTCCCTCTAGCTTCTCTGTGCCCCCAAACCTGCTAGCAGAATTATCTAATTTTCTTTCTTTTTTGTAAGTAATGCTATTGCCGTGTTGTGAATCAGAAGGAAAATCAAGGCTGTGGTTATATTGTGTGGATTGTCTGTATGTGTGTTCAGACACCCTACTGACACACAGAACTGAGATAAATCTGCAAGTTATTTCTGAAACAGTCTTATACACTGTTATCAATGATAATAATAACAATAATAATAATAGTCTTGTGTTGTTTGGTTGCAAGCAGTTCATCACTATGGTGACAAGAAACAGCTTGCATTTCTTTGTTGTTTTCTGATTTGCTGGCTTGAAGAGATTGTTCATGCTTTGAATTACTCAGTTCCCCTTTGGAAGATTTCAATGCTGTCACAAGGGATGGAAACAGAAAGTGGGATATGCCTTCTGCTGACACTAGGATGAGTGGCACACACTTTGGGTCACCAGACACCAGCACTCTCATTGAACCTGGGGCTGCTCTTGCTCTACGTTTCCTCCATATTGGGCAAACACTCCTGAGCCTTTGCTGTGAACTAAGCTGAGAAGCTGCTCTGGGTTAGAACCATTTTTCATCATTTCCTGAATTAGTTTTAACCCAACCCAGTTGTTCCCTTTGGCTCTTTGCATGGAACAAGAAACAGAGAGGCAGAGGAGTAGTTGGTCCAGGGAACGTGGGAGCAGGATGCTGCCTTTGAGCATCAATGCCAGCTCATGCTAATGCCAAGCAGCCTGCATGCATGCCTGAAGCAAGCTACTATAAAAACATAATGCTAAAAATTGCTGTTTGCCACTGGTCCCATAAGGATGGGTTCACAGATACTACAGTGTGGTATGTTTAATATCTAAATTTAAAAACATCACTGCATTGCGCCTACTCGCTTACCTGGGAAATGATTTGTTTTTTGAAAAGAAACCCTGAAGCAAAGGTTTCATATCAGACCAACAAAATAATCCAGAATTTTTTTTTTCCCAATGAACTTTGTAGATGAAAGGTTCGAGAAAATTGTACCAAAATCATGTATCTAGAGTCTGGTAAAACTGATTAATGACCGCGCTTGAATTTATGTCTAGTGTAAATAAATCACATTTTTCTGAAGTTGTCTCAGGCATCAGACCAACATAAACTTAAAAATATTCTCTTCAAGTTCTTTCTTTGCCTAAAGTTACAGTTAAAACCATATTTACATGCCTGAGGATAGGAAATGTCATGTTGATGGATGAGTTATAAGCTTCCCTTTTCCTGGATTGGGCACTAGGGCCTAATTCTGCTCTCTGTTCAAATCTGCTGAATTGAATGGCATTGAATTGATGTAAAAAAGAGCAGAAAGGCAGCTTGGGTGTGTCTTTCACAATCAGTAACAAAACTTCATACAAAGATGAATTTTTCAGGTGTATCAGAATCAATTAAGGTGCTACTTGAACTATATGTGCCCATATGCAGAGTCTGTATTCATTCTTCTTTCCATGAAATTTGACTTTTGGCCAGAACATTAATACAAATTCTACTAAGTAGAACTTGAACTCCTATTCACATTTTATGAAATAGGAGATATTCTGTAATTCCTATGAGTCCTGAGTGTATTTTCATCTGTGTTAAACTCCTTTTCTTTATCACCATAACCTTAGATAATACTTTCCTCTGAATATTGCCAGCAACAACATAGCAAAATACCTGCAGGATCAAAAAATAGTTATTAGAGCTCCATCTACATTTTATGCTCAGTAGAGATACACTCTGATTACTATAAAAGTTACCTACTATACTTTCCCTGTATTTTTGTGTCCATGTGCTTTGTATTTGAACAGTAAAGTATGGTCAGTGCAGTCCAAGAGGTCAGAATCCTGGTATCCCTGTCCCACAGCAGGGAAAAGCTACACAACTGATAAATTGTTGAGCAGCAGTGCCAGCACTAGAGGGGAAAAACAAACCAGCCTGCAATTCCACCATTTCTAAGTTTTGAGGATCCAAACTAATTTTTTTAATGTTCAGATTTTTTAAGTCAAGCATTTGGTGGAATTAATCCAATATGAAACAGGTTTTAGGCAGGAAAGATATTCTGAGGCCCTTCTTACAGCTGAGTTATTCTGCATGCCATGTAAGGCATATTCCAGAACTGAGTGTACTTCACTGGCAGTTCTGACTGGGAATGAAAATTTGGCATTCAGCTGTAGTCCAGCTCCTCCTTTTATGCTGTTTATAATTTGGAGGTAATATAATTTAGAGGTATGGTTTTCCAAAGCAATCCTTAGAGCCTTTAACTAGGAAGCATATGAAAATAAAAACAAGTCAAAATTGGACTAGTGTACAACTTTTTTCCTCTTTAACCATATCCCTAGGTTTAGCTCAAAGTGCCCATATGCCTGAGGCCCTTCAGTGATGCAGCCTGCTACAGGTCTATGTTATGTTCCATGGAGTCCATTCCAGACCCTGTGTTATATTCTAGATGCACCTGCATGGTTCAAGTAAAAACTTACTTTATACCTCTAGATATTAAAGTTTATTTTTCAGTGTAGGAATCTAATGAGAATATATTCAGTCTGTAAACAAGCCACTGTATAGTTGAAGAAAATTTATTTTTCCTTTCAACAGCATAAGGATTTTAGTTAGCAGCTGATATGTAGATCAGCCAACCTTGTAGAAAAGGTAAGCAGTGTGAAATTATATATGAGTTATTAATATTTCCTAATAGGAGGAAAAGACCTGACAGAAAGGGTGAATTAAATGACAGTAATAATCACAGAGATGCATTACTTGGGGTTCATTTCAGCACATTTGTGATACTCTGTAATGGGAGAGTCAGCTTGTAACTCAGCAAGAAAGCATGTTCTTCCTCATTAACAATATTTCCTGTTGAATTTAAATTCTTCTGTTTCATATTCACATACTGATTCCAGTACTACACTTGTAGGATAGTTTTTTATTATAAAAATGCCTGTCTAAATGCATCCATTGAACTACAGCTCCCAAAGTGTGGAAGAGCTTGTTTCTGTCTATTCTCAGACCTTTATCTATTTATCTCCTTCTCTACTGAATTCTAAGAAGTCAGTAAAGAATTATTCATTAAATACTGTATAATGGCAAAAAGGTTACTGCAAGAAATAAAAAGCAAATAATAACATGCTATACTGCAGAAAAATAGGGTGGGAAACTATTCAGTGATCTTATTATGCTAACCTTATCTCTCTGTTAGAAATTTTAATCCTGCTTTGATCCAGTTGTCTTTCTTACAACTGATTTCAGAGTATGGTATGTCTTTCTATGTGCACATACTTTCAGCACAGAGCTGCTTATATTCTGTTAGACAAAGCAAGATCATCTCGATAAGACTGAGAAAAAATTGAAATATTTTAAATAAAATGCTTTTCTTGTATGCCCCTGACCTTTTTTCCAAGACCCTACATGTTTTTCTAGAAGGGCTGGGTCAGTCACACAAGCATGTGTGCATGTGCACACCAGCACGCACCCAAGCCCAAAATAAAGGAAAGCCTTTTTTGTGGCATGGAGGATACAAAAATGTCAACAAGAGAGGTAAATAATGGTCATTAATTTGAATAAAGAGACAAGAGCTGAGTGGAAAATTAAATTAATAGCTATGGAAGATGCCTTGCTTGATAAAACAGAAGTGAGGAGAAACAATAGAAACAGGCTGAACATGTACAGGATTGTGGAGAACCAGTGATAGAAATTACATGAGAGAGGAAGTATGCAAAGTATCTGTGCTGTTATGTATCAAATTTCATCATAATCCAGCATAGGTCTAAGTATAGGTATGAAGTTCCATACTAGTTTACAGAGAAACTGGGACAAAGCTGAGTAAACAGGACTCTCAGTGAATGACTTCTGTTCTGTAACTTACACAGAAGATGAGTAGGATGTTCATTGCAAATGTACATACAGTGTTAAACAAGCCTTTAAAGTACAAAATTACTGAGAGAAATTACTGTTTCTGGTTAAATTATAACACCTGTTTACAATGAATTGAAAAATAGCAGCATGTGTGTGGGAATCTGGAGGTGGAAGGGAAGGGAGTTAGCTATTTACTGGTTTCTTTGGTGAGTGAGTTTTCTTATATTTGGTTTTTCTTTTTTAATACTTAAAAAAATTTGCGCTATAGTTTATCTGTCTAAATCTAATCTGTGTAAATTAATCTTAGATGATTTCCATTTCTTTATATTTCGTAGCTGGTCAGTATCTCTTTCTATTAAATTGGCAGCATGCTTTCCTCTTTTGATTTCACTTATCTGTTGAGAATTGTTTTTAAAGTTTTGCTGAAAACACAAACATCACAAGAATATCTTTGCATCCAATGATCACTTCTGCTGAGTTTTTAGATATTCTGAAACTGAGAATAAAATTGCCACTTCTATGCGTTTGAGAATAGGTAGATGTATAGAATGGTTAGTCTTCTCATCTGCCATGACCAAGATGCTGGTAAGAAACAAATAATTTGCATTCTCATCCAGATCAGCAGAATATGTCATGTCTTTAAGCGCTTTTGCTGACTTTGCAAAACAAAATAGCCCAATTATTGTTGCATTTTTTCTTTTGGAAAAATTGCATTTTTAATAATTGCTTACATGGTCTGCTTGGTAAAATCAAAGAGCAGTGATGAGTTCTTATTTTGGAGCTTCTTTCTATTTTTCTCTTAATATTAAAGGGTTTTTTCTAGGCCAAGCACCTTTGAGATTATTGTGTACAATTCATTTTTGTTAGGCAGGCGAAAACCTTCCATCTAAAGAAAAACAGAAAACCTCCCATCTAAAGAAAATCTTTAGAGCTGGCATTCTAAATTAAAGCTATTTTCCTCAGTGCACACAGAAAGGCAGAAAATGCACGTGATCTCTTCCTCATCATTTGAGATCAAGCACGTACTTCAAAAATTACATATTTGTAAAGGAAACAGGTCTCATGTTATTCCTTGAGTGGCAACAGACCATGCACTCTGCAGATGTTCCTTGGTTCAGTAATCTCAGTTATTTCAGGGGATTACTAACATTACAGGTTGTACCATTAAACTACAGATATGCTTTACAGCAAAGTCAAGGCTGTTGAACAGAAAAGAGAATATTTTATAAATTGTGCCTTATACTGTTAGGTATCATATGGGGATTTTTACTTAAGGCTTTCCAACATTGTGCACTATATGATAGCATTCTCAAGTGCTTTTAAACTTTAATTTTTTCAAATGGAGATTGACATTTTCTATGTTGGTCATATTTCTCTTTGAATATCTTGGGGAAAGTATCCAATCAGCCAAACACTTCCATTTTGGAAGCTTCAGTGATGTGGTTTAACATGTATCTTAATGAAGAGTTGTGTCAGTACAACTTAGGGCATGGAGGACTATGGTGCAAGACAAGTTTTCCAAGGTTATAAAGCTTTTGAAAGCTTGCACATCAGAAAATCTGTTCTAGCTTCAGGGTGTAGGTCTGTTTATGAAAAAAAAAACTAAAAAGATGGTAGAAAAAGGAATCAGCTATTGGATTCAAGGAGAAGGAGGTAGGAAGGGAAACTAGAATAGACCAGGACAGGGTTCTTTTGGAGTGTGGGTGTTTTTGTAGGACACACAAAATTTAATCAAGTCAGGAGTTTAGCTGAATGGGGAAAACACACATGTGAATGTAGGTTTGAAAAGATGAACAGGAATCATGCAGGGCCCAAAGGAGATGCTGGGACTGGGCAAACAGGAAGATAAAATAGCACACATAAAGAAAAGATTGGACAAATAAATAAAAAGAAAGTCAGAATCCAGTGGTAAATGGGCATGGCAATGTCTGCGTGACTGATTCGTGTCTGGCTGTAGAGAAGGAGTATGGGGGCTAGGAAGCAGTAAAGTGAGAGAGAAGAGAAAAAGCTGGATGCGCGGATCTGGAGGACTGGGAAAGGCTGGGTGTAGACTGTAAATTTTCAAGGAATCAATTATGTAAACCTAAGGGAGATAGATCAAAGTCTGGAGAAATGAGCAGAAGTGCCTGTGCTCACTGGATCCCCTGTACTGAGCAGTGGTAGAAGAACCAATTCCTGTTTCTCTCCATTTGTATTTCACTATTGTGAAATAATTATTGTTCTCATCTCCTAAAATAAGGTTACAGCTGTGTTATGCAGTTGTCAGTTGTACCATTAGAGATATTCAAAGGCTGGCTGGCTGTGGTCCTGTCCCTAGGTGAGCCTCCTTTAGCAGAGGGTTTGGATCAGATGACCTCCAGAGGTCCCTTCCAATCTTAAACAGCTCAGTTTCAGGCAGTGTGAAGGAGGAGCAGATCCAGGGAAATGACTTGGTTTTTCCATGTCCTGTGAAATGCCACACACTCCTCTCTTTCTTTGTCCAGCCCAGGCACAGAAGTTTCACAAAATTGAAGTGTTAAAACTTTCTTCTCAGGCATTATTTCCATTCCCATAGGTTAATGGTTGGACTCAATGATTTTAGAGATCTTTTCCAACCTTAACGATTCCGTAATGTTTTCAGTTCCATAATTACGTGCTATTTCTTGACTGTTCCCTAAGAACTTGGAAAGCGTAACTGGGTTTAACAGAGCCTGATGGCCATAATGCAAGAAAATTATAAAGACAAATGTAAAGACAAAAATACCTGCCACTAAAGAAAAAACACTATGCATACTTTGAGTTTCACTAATCTTCAAACAAACTTTGAAAATAATCCCCAAAATCATACAATATTTATGTTATCTATTTAGAAGCATACTAGCTACCCTAATTTAACATCTTTCCTGAGAATTGTTATTTTTGCAGTTTAGAGAGAGCCACTAACATTTCTCTCTGCAGTCTGCAATAAAGACCGTATGAAGCAGATGCTAATAGCACTGCATTTGGTAATACAATAAATATGAAAATGAACCTTCACAATTTGATCATGTACCTGTTGAAAATGTATAGAGACAAGTGACCCTAATCTCTAGAAGAGCAATAAATATTTACATATTTAAGTGAGCACTAACATCATGATAAGGGTTGTATTGACATTTAGACAGGGTTTGGTTTTGCCTGCTCATCTTTACCCAGAAGCCACCAGCCCTTTAAGTGTTGCTTGTTCTGGTTTTGGCACAGCTTCTGCTTTCTTCTGTGTTCCCTTTTCCTCAGTCCTGAAGGTGTGTCACAGATGCCCACAGGAAGATAAATACACTGGCCACCACTGGTAATTTTCAGAGACCTTTCAGTAACTGTTTGTAAGAACAATTCAGTGAGGCAAAGCGTCTTCTTACAAGCAATTTAATTCTTAATTACTAGGGCTTTAAGTAGGAAGAAGCTAAATGCTGTCATGGGAAAATGCCAAAGTAATATGGGTTAGTTGTAGGGAGATGCAGGGGCTCATTCTCTGTCATCCGTGGTGATTTTCGCACACAGCACAACAACCTTAAGTGGTGGCATACAGGAGTAAATAATGACAAGTTTCAGCGGAGCGGTAGGGTAATACAGCTGCTTGTAGATCTTACCCCCATGAAATGAGGGGTGAGAAAAGACGTGACTGTTATTCATGCAGACCAACAACAAGCAAAGCAAAATTTTAGTTCATTGTTTCTGCATTAGAACTGGTTTTCCCTCTGCCATGCTCTACTTTCCTACTGCCCTTTGAGGCTGAAGGAACAACTTTTGTCACAAACACTGACTCTGCCTCGAGTCTGGTTGCATAAGTGTCCCATGGGCTTGCAAAATATGTGGTGCTGCAAAATATGTACAAACTCAAGTTCAGTGTGAACTGCCAAGTCCAGTTTCTAGGACCATTGCGCTCTCACATTTTTAAATGTCTATTTGTGTTCAGAAGCTCAGAATAATTTCAGGTATGCTTATTTCTATTCCTAAATGCATATATATGGTATGCATGTGTCTGTATAATTATCAAAAGGCATGAACTATGCACTTGAATGTTTTTTAAAAATTGCTTTCTGAGAAAATATACAGTAACTGATGGTGCTATTGACATAATTCATAAAGGGAATAGTTGATTACCTGTTCTGTAACTGAGCCAATGAATATTCATAGTTCCCTTGGTATGGAGCTGGCATATTTCAGCTAATTAAGTCTTCTGCTTAGTTGGTGCATATGCACACTTTTTATATGATACCGAAGTATGTTTAATTGGGGTTTGGCAGATAATACCAAGGAGAATTTACAAACAAACAAACAAAGTAGACTCCACTGCCATTTCCGTAAATGGAATCGTATCGCTTTATGGACACCTGTATAAAAATGTCACCTCATTTCAAAAGGGCCTAAAATTCACACTATTAGGGCAGGTTTCAGTTAGAAAATGGCAGGAGAAATACTTCTTTTTAGGTAAAACACTTATTTCAGACATGCATACAAATTTCTACTCAGAGCATTTAAAAATGTTGATAATTACATTATCCCCTTTCTTGAATGTATTTGAGAATACTATATTGTTGTGGTTTGTGTGTTAACAAAGGACTTTTGATAATAATATTAGAAGGGTAAATATTATTTATTAACATGACTTCATAATACAAAGGATTTGGGCTAATATCTGCTCAGCTTGGAGTATTCGAAGCTCCTGCTTCCAGCTTTGTTCAAGGAATGCTAGAATAGCTTACACAATCAGAGATAATAACTTTTCACCTCATAGGTTGAAAGGAAGAAAATTTCCATTTTCTATTATCAGGAGACAGGCAGAGAAACTTCTGTGTTTTTGAACGCAGCTTAAAGATTTGTTTATAGAAACTTGTACAGAGTAAAAAAACAGTAAAAGAATGCTTTCCCATGGGAAGAATTTTCTGCAGGCTTGCATACAGGGGAACTTATAATATGTTCATGCAACAATACTATACCACCTTTGAATTAAAATTTTAGGGTCATTTTTCCTTTGAGAATCTTGGATGCAAGCCAAGGTAAACTAAAGATCTGAATTTGAGCTTCTGCCTCAGTTTCTTTCTTAACTTCCTACTGTCTTTTGCTGGGAACATGCATCGGTGGCTGGCAAGGAGCACAGCCTGTCACAGGCTGCTCATCACCACCTTGCTGAAAACACGTTGCCTAATAAGATGACCTGAGGTTAGTTTTGGGGGCTGTATCCAGGTATCCTTTCAGTGGCCTCACCAACAGGACATTCAGGTCCATGCCTGACTCTTGATTGAACGCAGAGTCCAGGCACAGCTGAGGTGAGACCCAAGCCAGGAACACAGAGCTTTTGTGCTCTGAGCCTGGAGGTACCCCAATATCCAATTACAAGAAAATGATACAAGTGATGTGCTCTGCTACTCTGCTTCCATGGAAACCTTGCCTGGTCTCTCAGTTATCTTTGTCCCTGCCACAGAAGAAGAATTAAAACTTCAGTTCAGTGCCACAATGTTCTCCTGTTAATGGGTACATCAATCCAGGCACTGACCCTGAGTTAGTCTCTTCTACTTATGAGAATGATGTCTTATTAATTTTTAGTCTTAAATTATATTTCCCTCTTTTGCTAGTCTTTCCTCCACCCTATAGTGTTTTCCACCCTAATGGCCCTTTCCTATGCTTTTCCTTGGTATCTACTATTGAGCAGAAACTTATATGAGTCCACATCCATAACAGAACCTTTATGTCTAATTGACTCATGACTCTTTTTGGATCCTGTCTTTCTCTCTGACCTGTAGGACTGCTAACACCTTCTGTAATCCAAATATCTAATTCTGGGGAATGGATGATTTAAGAGTTGGTTATGAAAGTGAGCTTTTTAATCGAAGTCATTACTTCAGACCCCACTCCTTGTTACACAGGGCTGGAGTCCATCTGGAGGAATCATATTGTCACAGGGTTAAGGAAATAAACTGTCTTTGCTCTGGAGCTGGAGGGAAAATATTTCCATGCATACAAGCTCTAAGGCATCCACAGCAATATTTAGATCAGATTAGATGTGTTGCTGAAAAAAAGAAATCTAATCAAGCCACTCAGAAAAACTCCCCACACTCTTCACTAGGTTAATATAGTGGCACTGGAGTTAGACATCTTGTTACGGGGTGTGTGGTTCTTAATTCAGGTAAAACTGCCTCCTGCCAAACTCAAGTTTACTTGAGCAGTTATCAGAATCTCATCTAGACCTGTGCCCTAAGAAAGGTGAGGCTTTACTTTCTAACCTAAAGTGTGAAGTTCTGTCTGCTACTTATTGAATTTCTTACAATCTCAACCATTGAAATTTTGTTCAACTCAATGAAAATCAGTTCTGCTCTTCATTTTTTGAAATTGCATCATTTCTGTGTATATTCTCTAATCTGCTCAGAAACACCATAGCACTTTCCTGTGTATGAAGCTGTAAAACAATATAATCTCTTATAATCACAGCCAATATGACTTTTATACTCTTGATACAATATAGCAGAGAAGAAACAGAATATAGAACATGATCTCTTTGAAAAGAAAGGTCTAAACTACATTTTGAATATTTCTTTCATAAAACTAGGAACAGGCTGGTTCATGTTCTGCTTCAGTAACTTCTAATGAAGAAAATACATTTAAAAACTGATGAGTCTTTTTTCCTGTTCATATTTGTTTTTTCTGTCTGTGAAGCTTTAAAAAATGAAATCCATAATGAAATTTTCCATGTAAAGCTAAGAATTTGAAGCTAATTTTATCTTGCCTACATGATGATTTCCTCATAAGTATCTAGCTATTATGTTGTAATGGCCAGTCAGATTTAGTACATAACTTTTCAGCCATGATAACCTTTAGAAGACTTTGAAATAGCAGTTAAGTCAAAAGAATTTGAAAAATAGCTGTTTTTATAAATGTTAAAGCTATATCAGAGTTGTTTTTTTATTGTTAACCATGCTGCAGGGAGTAACAGTAATTTTGCATTCTAAAGAAGGCACAGCATTTGGTTTAAGTATGAAATGTTTTATTGCCTCCTGGTAGCAACAGGGGACTGCAGCACTTGGGAGAACCTTGCAATGGTTTTTTAACATTTGCTAGCGTTTTCCCCCCACCTTTCACCTCAGTGCTTGTGAAAAAAAGAAAATTAGGAGAAAAAAAATTCTCTGTTTCTGGGGGTAAATCAAGTCACAGAGTGCCTAAAAGTGTTTAAAGTAAGGATTCAAGATTCAAATTGGTCACAGGAAAGTCAGTTGATCTGAAGTGGTCTGCAGGATTTCCCCAGTGTCTACCATGGCAGAGACTACCAGAAAGCAAGAAACCAAGGTGACCTCTCCAAAGACTGTCCTTTCCCTGGGAAAGTGAACACCAAATGTTAGGTTGGCAGTATTTCTGTATTGCCTGGGACACTAGCTTCTTCTGGGACACTGTTTATACTTACCCCTAGCAAGGACCTGCAGCAAGGGCAGCCCCATTCAGGGAGGATGACGGGGCATGCAGCCAAGGAAGTGTAATTCCTCTCCCCAAAAGAGCCTTTGAGCCTCACAAGATGGGTTTCTTCTTTTATAGTGCCATCATTTTAATTAGCATAAGCACTGAAATTATCTGATAGCAGTATTGTAATGACCTCGGCTAATGCACTGGTTTTAGCACTGCGTTTTAAATGAGCTAATGAATCTAGATGTGGCATGAAAATATTCCAACAGGCATTTTATAGTATTTCTGTATAGATGAAACTACAGTTATAGTAATTAAAATGTTCTTGTAAGCCAGTAGCATTCCAGTCCTCCTACCCCTTACAAGACTATTTGGACTAGTGTTAGGTTTTACCACTGTGATTCTCAAGCATGTATTTTTATCCAGACCAGAGCATGATCCACTTTTGTCTAGTTTAATCAGTCTCATAGGAGACCCTCTGACCTGCTTGCCCAGAAAAGTGAGAAAATAGAAATTCACTTGATAGTCTTGTGACCTGGAGTCAGAAATCAAACTGCAGTATCTCTCAGGAGCACTAAAATTCACTTTCAAGAAGCCATGTATTTAGCGGCACCAGCCTAGGTTCTTATTAAAAGGTGAGACCTGAGACAAGTAACTCGTAAATAAAACAAATAAGGCTACTTGTATGCTGCCACTCCAAATTAATTTACTTCAACTGTTGAAGGTATTTAATGGAGTTGCTTAGATTTTGGATTTGGAAGTGGGCAGAATTGTGCAGGCTGCTTATTGAGCACTGTGCTTTCTGTTTGTGTTACGGATGATCAGTGAATAGCATGGCCACTTGCAGGTAATTTGCAATATTCTCCTTTGATTTTCACCTCTCCCATTTAGTGGAAAAGACATATGGATTTTTTAGCTTGATAATAAAATACTGCTTTTAAGGTAAGTGACACATATGTCCAAAGATAATGCTTCACTGACAGTGTGTCCACTCATTGAATCAGTTATGTATCTAAAGAGACATCTGCTAACCAAAGGAAGAATTAGAAATATTTTGTCTTGTTCCCTGAGGGACAGCAAACATCAATCAGTAGATCTGATCCAGAATAAACTGCAGTGATTTTTTTTCCTGCAGAATTTAAAAGTGACATTCCCATCCTCTTGATTTTCTGGGGGTAAAGACATAGTACTGTCAAAACTAGATAAACTATTTATGGAGTAAGGCAATAATGTGAATAGGAGTGTCAGAATCTAACCATTGAACACTAAATAATTAAAAGTGAGATCATAATGAAATTCCTTTCTGCCTACAGTTGGCTATTTTTTTCTGTAACCTTTTTGTTAAATGCTAGGAATAAGAAGTAAGTAAAACAGGCAGAGGCATTAAGTTGCATTACAACTGCTTTTAACTTTAATGGCATTCCCTGAATCTAAAATAACCACTGTTACTTACAACTTGACCTCTTTGATCTGGCAATAACTTAGCCCCTTAAGCTAGAAGGTAACACAGTCAATTATACCTCAGCACTGTTTTCACGGGAGACTTGTCCTTCCTAATGTAGATTCAGTAAAATTGATAATGTTTGCCTTATTTTTTCTTTTGCATAAGCAGAGTGGTAAGTGATTCCATTTATGCTTTTTAAATCAAAGATGAAATAAGAATGTTCTTCCTGATCCGTTGCCTATACTTCTAGGACTTAGTTGCAACTATTCTTCTCTTACTTGAGTCTTGCTATTTGCTCTCCCATATGTGCAAAATATACAGGAAAAAGCTACACAATGAATTCAAATATTGCCTAAAGCAATCCAGAGGTGTGTTGAAAATGTGTGAGTGGTGCATTTATATTACAGTAGGTACAGATAAGTGCTTGTGATTGGAGTTCTACAGCAGATTTTTTTCCTTCCAGCCTGGTGTGGTTATTGTGCACTGTGACAAGAAACTTTTCAGAAATTCAATCTTTTAATCACATTTCCTACCTTTATCTACTTATCTGGGGCTTTCCTTTTTCTCTCACTTCTCACCAAATCAACCATGGGACATTATTCCTCTAAGCTGCTGCCTGTAAAAGAACCCAGAGATCTCCTTTCACCTTCTGTGCTGCAGCTCAGCTTCAGGGAAGTTTCTTTCTCAAGGCTATGTGAGCTTCCAGATAGCTATTTTTTAGTTTTCTCTTTGTTAAAAAGCTGAAGAGTAGGGCCACCAAGCACCTTCTTTCTCCATACCTGTTAAATGTCTGTATCTCTGGATGCAGAGCATCATACAAGGTAGTGCCAGAAGATGCCCAGTTTGCATCTACCTTCTCCTGGGATAAAATGTAGGAGTGGATGAAGATCCTCAAAACTACCTATGGTAGCTGGGGGACCTTAACACCCTTACCCTTACAAAGTACTATCAGCTAGTTGCTAAGATATCAGATATGGCTGCATGTGGTGCTTGCCTGTAGGCAACTTGGTTCTGCAGATGAAGACAGGAATGCTCCACTCTGCCAGTCCTCTGTGAAACACAGATGGAGCCCAGAGAACAGGAAGGGAACTGTCCTGTCGTTCCAATCGTCTCCAAGGAGGCAAGATGTGTGTGGGAAGCATGAAGGACTCATTAGGGACAGCAAGGTAGTTTGCCACTGAGAGCAGGAGATAACTGGTGGCAGAAGAGAGCATTTCTCTGAGGAAAGGGAGAAAACCTCACTGTGGGGGGAATGTACATGGGAGTCCAGGAATGTTTGCTTTCTGCAGATTCTTGTTTTAAGCTTGTGGAAGATACTAGGCTTCAAATAGAAATTAAATGAGAGGAAGACCCAAAAGGGTCCATAGATCAAGGGGTAAACAAACCACTTTCAGAAAGCTGCTTCCTTCAGAAAGAGGAAGCAGCAGTCAGTCTTCAAACACAGAGACTTTCTGCTTTAAGGACAGTAATTTTGAATGCTATTAAGCACTGGCCAGACCCCAGGACTTCAAAATTTAATATGGGGTTTGACACTTTCGAAAGTTGGTTTGTTTACAAAAGGAGCCTGCATTTTGTCTCCTACTCTTGAAAAGGATAGAAAGGCTTCAGTGCACTATTGTGACCAGCCACGCTTTAGAAAAAAATACACAGTTCATCTCAGTGTTGACTGCTTCTCCAAGTCTGTCTTTGGAGTTATTTCAACTGTGATTAAGATTTCCAATTATATTACAGCTGGAAGGATAAAACACATCAATGAAAGCAGAATGAAACTGCAGGGCAACCTGAGGACAATAAAGTAGCCAAGCCACAGGGAGGGAGAAAGAAATTCACTAATAAAAATCTAAGCTGTTTTGAAATGCCTTTCAGCCCAGTCAGAGGAAAATGCACATTTCTATTGCTTTTAATCTGGAAGGAACTGAGGCACAAGGCACTGAAATGACAAAGTGAAAGGGCAAATGCAGAGAAATGTCCTGTAAACATGGAACACAAAGCGATGTCATTTACCATGGAAAACTGTCAGAAGCCTGTTGGAAGGCAATTTTCAGTGGTCAAGTTGTATTTCTTATTTGCTTTCATTTTTGACAGGAAAAAACCTATGCTTTTCTGTATTTCTCTAGGAAGTACAGTTCTAGAGGGAAGAACGATATGTTTGGGCTAAATTGGAAAAATTTAGCATTTAGTTTTATTTTTGCTTCAGAATGTAGTATAGAAATAGAATAATAAAAATTTCATTAAACAATGAAATTCTTTATTCAGAGAATACTTCAATATGACATTTTGACATTCTAATTTCTCCACTTTTTATTTCTTTCTTCAATAGTATTCACCAAAATTCACACAGTTCAGTGAAGTATTTCTAGTTTTGTCTGCAGAACTGCATTTTCTGATAGAAAATTGTTCCCTTAAAATTTTTTGTCTGTCTCAATTTCAGTCATGTATCTATACTATCCTTCTGCTTATGGAGAATTGTCCCCTGAAGTATATTTTACCAATGCTTTGTCCAGTCTTGCTATAAATGTCTCAGACAATGAGACTCCCACTGAAAGATTACTCCACTGTCTAATAGATCTGTCAGAAAGATTTTTCTGAAACTCAGACTATATTTTCCTTGTCTTAATTTGGGATGTCGTGGAGCAGCTCATGAAATGCAAGCATAGTAAATCACTTGAACCAGATGGTATTCATCGGGGGGTTCTGAAAGAAATAAAGTGCAAGAGAGGGAAGATACTGGCAATAAATCATTAAAAATAGCAGCTGTTCCTTTTAAAAAGGAAAATCCAGCCTGTACTTAGAATAAAAATTATTATTCTTTTTTAACTGAATAAAAGATCAGTTTCAAGAATGGCAGTCTGATGAGCTTAATCTCAGCTTCAAGGAAATCTACTAACAATCTAACTACAGTCCAAGTATTAGATGATTTTAAATTTAGACCAAACCATGGCATCTCCTACAGGGGTAAATAATGACTCTCTGGCGTGAGAGAAATCTTTGGAAGAAAAACAGCCATAACTGTGTAAGAAATTTCATTCTAGAAAAATAATTGGTAACTGAATGGCTCTAACATTCTTGGATTTCTAAAAAAGTTTCTGCAAAGAAGTCTCTAGAAGAGGGGTTCATTGCAGGGGGAGTTTGCTATTACTGAGCTGGATGATGTAAATGAAGGCTTCCAATGCGAACATCTTGGTAGGCAGCAGGGAAGGAGTTTATCACACCAGGTGTCCAAACCTGCAGTAGTAATGTCTGTCATGATAAGATATTTATTTCACTTTAAAATGCAATGTGCTTGCATTACAATAGGCAGGGTGAAGGAAATACACTGAGCAAATGGAGCATGAGCAAGTTAAGATTTGTGATGGTCCCTAGGTCTGATGGCAACCCTTTTTTCTCCTCAGCCTCCAAAAGAATCCTTTATCTCAGCCAATAACCACAGGAAATTCAGTGCATCCTGCTCTACCTTGGATAAATTTTCTATCAGTGGAATTTAATAACAAATAAACCTCTCCCTGTGAAGTTTATGTCAATTATCTCATAGGTAACTCAAAATGTGTTTGAGTTGAGCCCACAAGAAGGTCATATTTCTGTTTCCTATAGAAGTGTGTATTTGTATTCAAAAGTGGGAGCAAGACAAATTGGTATTTCCATACAAGGATAAGGAATTGCATTTAGTATTATTCAGATCTTATCTCAAATTATGTTAGAAATTTAGCAGGTATTCCTGGGGCTTGAACCACCTGTTGAGAAAATCTACCTGGTTAGTGTTGCATGAGCAATGAGTGAGTTATAGGAACAGAACTGTGAACAGAGATAGCAAAAGTGGTCAAAGAAAGAGAAGCACAGAGAGCAAAAAGCTGCTGGGAGTCATGTAAAAAGCCAAAGAGGACTGACAATTTTAAAAGAATTATTCATTCATCTGACTGCTTTGGGCAAGGAAAGGTAAATTATTTCTTTTCTGCTGTGTCATTGTGGTACCTACTTGGTTTGTTTGGATTTTCTCTCTGTAGGTGTCACTCATGGTGGCTCCATAATTTTGTCCTGATAGACCCATGTCAGCAGGACCAGCCATCAAAGGCATCTGCAAAACTTCTTTCCTAACATTCACTTTGTTTTCTGTAGGCATCACACTTTCAGCTCTGACTGGCTACTTACATGTCCCATCTGCATTTGCACTAGATAAAGTCTAAGTCCCCATAGAAGGTACACTGGAATTCCTGTGTGGAAAGACTGATCTACAGATAACCCAGGAGGATGTATCTGAAGGGCTGCTTTATTCCTGCAGAAGGGGCTTGGAGAAAAGGGATTGTTGCAAATGCTAACTCCACCAAAGGTTTTCCTCAAGAGAACCTGGAAGGCTGCCCCAGAGTCAGTACCAGCACTGCTCCTATAGCGCAAATTTTATTTGTGGTTATTTTGATTTCAAAACTGTCAGCAGAAAGAGTGAAGAACTCCATCTAAGCATGTGAAGATTGCTACTGAAGCCTTCGGAAAGAATTTTACATTGGCTTAACTAGAAATGTTTCCAAAGGTTTTTCTCAGTAGAAACTCCTGTATTGTACAACAGTACCTTTTACTGTTCAAAATAATCATTAAAAGACAGATTCATATAATTTCACAAGTACTTTGGCACAGCACTGCAGTATTTTACACCTGTCTGCCCTTTCACAAAGTGACAGAGCTGTAGTCTCAAAGCTAAGTGTAGCTGAGATCCTGTCCCTGTATTACCTTGGTTAAGGATTCCTCCACAAAGTAGCAATTTTAGGCAGCTTGCTGACACACTCTTCCCTTCCCACTACTAGCTGATGCCCAAATGCAAATCTCTGTAAGAAATCCAAATTCTGGGCCATTTTCCACATAAATCTGAGTGTATTCTGCTTGGATTTAGCATTATTAGCACTGAAATCCATGTGCAAGGGAACTGGACATGATAAAGAAGAGAATGTGTCCCATTTTTGTGATTTCTCAACAAGATGGCTAAACCGTAAGAACAAACAAAACAACAAAAAAAAGGAGAAAAGCCCATAAGCAATGAGAGTTTCTTTTGCCAAGTGTAAAAATTCATGTGAGTTACCTGAGACAGGTGTGCTCTGTGGTCTTCCTGCAGCCCTAGTGCCATGATTATCTGAAGTGAGGGATGACTGAAAACTATTTTTGGAAGACTGTGAAACCACTCCTCAAAACATTTGAGATTTCTCAAAAGATATTTGTTTTGCTTTGCATTCACCTCTTTTTAAGGTTTGCATTTTTACAGGGTAATCACTAAATTGTGAGTGCTGCAGAAATCTCTCCTTTGCATTGTTGTAGGAGCTTAGGTTGTAAGAACTGCTAGAGATACTCAGAATTTACCATAAAACGGCTTTTGTTTCCTCTAATGATTTTTGGCATTAATTATGTTTTGCTTCCCGGAGATGGTATCTTGAATTTCTACCAACCTGTCATAGAGTGGCAGACACATAACACAATTGGTAATTAGTGTTTTGGGGCATAAAATGGGTTCTTCCTGGTGTCTAGATCCATGGTAGGCCATTGAAGATGACAGACCATTATGCTGTCAATTTTCATTTAGAGCTAAGTTGTTCGTATTAGGTTGTGTCGCTGCCTTAGTTATTAGCATAATTTTAATCTACTGCTTTGCCACCATATTACTAATGTGATACAAAACCTTGTTGGTTCATGTCTCTTTGAAGATTGCTCCCAGAGTTGTTCCGTCTTTTCCTTCCAGGAAAGGAAGCGTTGCCTTGCTCTGGTTGGCTTGGAGTATTGTAGTAATGAGGTCCCACCCTGGGTGTGGTTCTTCTCCACTTAGAGCAGGTTTTCAGTCCCAGAATTCTCCAGAGTTAAACATATAATACACAAATGTGGCGAAGGCCTCACCACTTTCAAAGACACAGAAAAAATCTTTGATTGGAAAGAAAAAAAAAAGATAGACTTCCAATATAGGGATTATATCATGTGAAAGGAAAACATTGTGGGTTTTTGCCCTTTTTGTAGATAAAACATTAGTGGATAAAATAGGGGATCATATTCCTCTTTTGAAAAACTTACGACTTAGAGATTTGAAGAAAAATCAATGTGACATTTGAATACACTTGGAAGTTCTTTCACAGCTTGAAACTTCACAACTTTTGTCTCTCCCTTTTTTTATCAACTGTATTCATTACATTTCCATATAAAGCAGCCTCCTTGTTAAATACCATCTCTCTCCCTCTTGCTCTTTTCCTCTTGCTCACTCTCTTTTCCCATTTTCCCCCCTCCCGGCACTTTGCTCTCCAGGAGTACTGAACACTTTCTCTCAAAGGTAGCAACACACCATTCAATTAAAGCTCCAGCCTTTGTAAGGACAGATAATAACTTTGATCGCTGCATTTGTATAATTAAGGGACAGGCCTCTGGTTTAAAGGGGCTCCTCACTCGCCTTTGAAACAGCGAGAGCATGATGGGTTTTCTGCGGCACCAGCGCGGTAGGAAAGTCCCAGTCTCCTTTGGTGTGACATCTATCTGCGTCCCCCAGCCTGCTCGTCCCTGTCCCAGGGCCGGCGATTAGGCAGCGCCCCGCTGGCTGCAGATGGAGTGAAGCGGAGCGATAAGGGAAGCTGCCTCTCTGCCCTGCCTCAGACAGCGCAGGGAGAGCTCCTCTTCACAGGCAGCCCCAGTGTAAGCCGTTTAAACAAGCGTGCAGGAAATATTGGGGTAATTACCAGACACAGGGAGGGGGTCTCTGGCTGTCAGTGGCATTGAGAATGGGTTCGAAAACTCGCTCAGCAGATTAATTGATCCTTTTTTTGCAGCCCATCTTTTGAATAATTCTCGCAGCAGCAGCACATAGCCAAGAGTTGGGAGAGTGTAGCGTGCTGAGGAGAGGCATCCTCATCCACAGACGTGCATATTTACTGGTGTCTGCATCAGGCTTTCTTCTCCGCCAGAGCATTAAGAATTTTAGCGATAATTCATGCTTGGTAAATTTGTTTTCTGTAATAAGATCAAGCCCACAAAGGGAGATTGAAAAGCAGTGCTGCCTGCGCTTCCTTATCAGTGGTGATGCCAGCTAAGTGCTGTGATCGCAGGAAGCTGCTCCGAGGTGCTCTCGCCTGCTACTTCATTCAGTTTACTTAGGAAAGAGCTCGCCGCAGTTTTAATTTTTGGTTTCGCACCAGCGAAGCGGCCGCCAGTTCAGTGGAGCAGTGGTGGCCAGCAGGCCCCCACGGAGAGTGGCCAGGCTTCTCTCCATCCCAGCAGGCCACTCAAGTGGAACATCAGCCAAGTGGCAGGTTTGTTGCTGGGGAGATGAGTACCAGCCTTTCATTCCGTCTGCCCATGCCCTCACTCTTCCCAGCTGGTAGAGGAGGGAAACTGGCAGCGAAAACCTTGATGCTGTACCCACTTCTCACATTTTCCTGGCAGAGGATGCTCCAGCAGGAGGGAAATGGTGCGCGGCGCATTTGTAGAGGTGCACGTGTGTCTCCTCTGTAGCTGCATTAGCGCATTAGCAGGTATTCTGTGCCTAAAGCAGAGAGGGATGGGGCAGCAAGGAGAGCTTGCATGTGGTGCTCTCCTGGGTGGCTAATATTAATTACTCATTTAAGGAATATAGAATAATGTTCTGTGATTTAGGTGCTGTGCTGCAGAGAGGATTTCAAAACTCTTTATTAGCACTATCCTAGCCTTGAGATAGAGCAAGTGTCAAAAATGTCCTGATCTAATTTTGAATACCTATATTTGCACAGAATGATCTAGTAGCTTGGCAGTTTCTGTCAGGACACTGTTCAATTCAGACTGCATTTAGTTGGCACACAAATTGCTATCATACTAAAATACAGTGAAGAGAGCAATTAAAATCCATTTCTATGATGGTTGTCAGCTTCCTCATGCAGGACTTTTCTGGTATTGTAGAAGCTCCCTTTAAAGCCCAAAACTGACAAGTTGCTCTGTGTTTTCTGTCTACATTTTTTTCCTGCCTTCACCAATGTTATTGGTACATCTCAGAGCATAATATCCCTCACTCACAAAATACCAAGGGCCAGACTTCTGCCATTAAATTGCAAACATTTGTGCAAGGGAAATTGTGTGCTGAAATTATGTGGGTTTGAGAGACCAAAGACTCACGACTTGCAGCCAGGCAGACGTCCGATCTGCCGCCAACATGTGCTCTTCTCTTTTGCAGACACAGACATCCACATGGAAAATCCATAGGTGCTGGCATACTCAGGGTCACACTATAAGGCCCTGTATTCTATATAATGCCCTCACCAACCCTCATTTCCTGTTTGGTGTTAAGAAGTTTTCACATGGAAAATTCCCTGTAGTGTAGGCATATGGATTTAAGAAAATTCCTGGGACTACTGTTACTACGTGCTTGCATACCTCCATTCTTCTATCCTGCAAAATAGTGAGAAACATGTCTGGCTGATTTCACAGGACAGTGTCCCTCAACTATTCTTATATATTTTGATCCATAGGCCTTACATTTCTTCAGCCTTGGATGTCATAACAGAATAGAAAGAATCACAAATCATATTTGCCACTATGAATTTCACCCGTGTTTGCACTACAGTGCAAAACAGAAGGGTCCAGCTGCATCCCATTCAACTGCACTCCAATTTACATCCAGGTTTACCCTTATACCTCAGGGACTGGGGTGCCTACAGAACTAGAAATGACAGATTATCTCCTTTCCTGCCTGTTTTTGGCCATAGTTTGGTTGTTGATGAGTAGTAAAAGTAGGTATCTGCTCAGGCAGAAGGCAGTGGACCTGTCAGCCACTCCAGCGAGCTCCATGGGTAGTGACAGTCCCAGGACTTCACTTCCTAAGGCTGTCACAGACCAGGAAAAAGCACAGAGAAGTACTCTTAAATACACTAACCACTACTCATATGAAGAGATTTTCAACAGGCCAGTGGAGAAAATTCCTTTAGCTGTGTGTTTTTAAAAATCCACTTGTACATGTGCAGATGACTCTTTGCAAGTAAACATGTTCCTAGACCCCAGGAAAGGGGCTGTGGTGTTGCTGTGCTGAGGGTCTGGATGCACCTGTACTGACGACGTAGTGGGAACAAATTTTGTTTTGAAAAGAACAGTGTATCTACAGCTTGCACTCTGTCATAACATATGTGAAAATAATGTCCTGCTGCAAGTGTATACAGCATAAAGGAAACCTTTGGTACAGTGCACCTTCTTGAAATTAATCTCTAGCTCCCAAAACGTGCCCATTCTGAGGAGAAGAAACAAGGCTTGAAAGCACTCCAAAGAACCGTGTTGACATCACAGCTGCTGTTTTTAATACCCCACTGTGCAGTGTAGCATCCTGAAAGAGACTAAAAGCCTCTGTCCATCTACTCATGCCAGATCCAAAGCAGGTGGCTGTTAGAGCTGTCTTTTTCCGGTTGCCAGGCTCTCTTTTGGGGATCCATCTGAGAGCCAAGAGCAGACTCCAGTGGGGCTTGCACCAATTATTTACTCTATTTATATCTAGCTAATTAAGTGATAATCCTAAAGAATCAGGATACATGTGAAATAATAATTATTACTCACAAAGCACAAGCTGAGCAAATTACTTGTTTGTTTCTTTTGTTTATGCCCATATCCTTTAAAACTGATGATTGAAAGTTTGTCACTTCACCTTGGGATGTAATTATGCTGTCAAAACTGGAGTTAAAGATAGAATAAGTTTGGTTGATGGGGGAAAAAACAGAGTTTTGGTTTCAGGGAAGCTGTAGAGCAAAAAATCTGTGGGTTAGACCCAGCTGTGACATCAGAAATATTTTTGAGTTCCCTGTCAATGTTAAATGCTGGAAGGACCACTCCTGGTCACAGAAGAGGTTCAGAGATGGGTGGTGCAGCACAGAGTTAATGGCACAGCATCTCTGCAGGTGTGTGATGGTCTCCTGGTGCTGCTGCTTCAGAGCCCATTTTAGGAAGTAAACCAGGAGGATGTGCCCCACTATGGACTTTTCTCCAAACTATTCTATGATGAGGAAGGAGTACTAAACTGGGCTCCTGCACTCAAATGTGTTTGTTATGATGATGTCTGCATGGAATGGGGTTGGTGTTTGTGTTCAAGCCATTATATTATCAGGCCAGGTTAAATAAAATGAGGTTCTTAGTACTCCTTGAGTGAGCAAAACAAGTATAAAATGTGCTAGGATACACCTAACTTAGATTCTCAAAGTTTTTTGTATAATCAGCAAAGCTGTAAAAGTGCTGCTTTTAAATTTTTAGCAAGCCTTTGATACCTCTGTGGTCTCAGGTTCATTCCCAGGGTTAACTAAAGCCTAGTTCAAGATTCTCAACACTGTCAGTAGTGGGATCACCAGCTGGAAGTGGTGCAGAAGGGCACTTTGAAAGGTGGTAATTTGCAACTGCTTTGCATGGAAATAACTTTCCATTTGTTCTTCCATTTCTCTTCTATGCTGTCTTCTTCACTGTCTTGGAAGAAGTATGACTGAGGAAAGATGTCTTAGAGTTTTATTAAATCATATGTGATCCTGTACTAAATAAACCTTCAGGGATTCTCACTAGATAAACTTTGTCTTGGATCCAATGTTGTTGTTGTTGTGTTGAGCCTTTTTGTATTAATCACTCTCTTGTGTTTTGCTTTAGAATAACCTATGACTGAAGCTGGGAAATTCTGGTTGTATGAGAGCGTTCTTGCAGGAAGACTACCTCCTGCAGTGATACAAATGTGGTGGGCTTTAGTTTGAAATTACGAATTATTGCAATTCCTTTGATTTATATTGAACATTTTAATGTACAAAAAGAAGAGGAAGAGTTTTATTTGTTTGACCTCATGTGATGAATTCCAATGAGAGGAGTTTGAGTTTTTAAAATAGAAGAGTTAGGGCCATTTAATTACATTGTTTTCCATATTTCTTTTCCCTTTTATTTCTAAATAATTTATCAGTTGGGCTTACTCTGTGTGAGAGCAAAAGGCACCCTCTCTGGAGCCAATGGGAACAACCACCTATGATTGTTATTGGTTTAGATCAAGTGCTTTAGAAAATAACCAATACTGTGTGCATGGCAACTCTTCTAGAGACATCTCAATAAAAAGTATATAGAAGGGATAGACAGGATGGATGGGTGAACTGAGCAAAACCAGGCCTTTCAGTCTTTTTACATGGGATGTTCAGCTGACTTGACACTTGGAGCTATACTGTGCAAATGAGTTTGCAGGATTGAGACCTTAGCTAACAAGCTGTGCAGAAAGTAGGAAAAAGATCGGCCTTCATTTTGATAGAATCAGATGAAAGAAAAATATGAAACTGAGTTTTTTCAAAATAAAAAGGGAAAAGAAGAAAAGGCTAGGGAAAAATATAGCTGAAGAAAAAACAAAGCAGAAGGAATTAATTTAGCAATCAGAAAAAAACCCAGAATTTAGCAAGGAGATGCTTTTTATTTTAACATTAATTTAAAAAGATTGATGCATATCTTTTGAACCTGAAGTTGGTACTTTCTTCTGTTGTCATAGTCTCTGTCTCTTGAGTCATGCAATGCAAATCTGTTACTTGAGATTCAATGGCTTGTTTAAAAGGGGACACTCAGTTCTGTGGTCTCTTTGCAGTGGCTCATACAGAACCATTGAGTTTTTGACAGATCCCTGGAACAGAAGGTCTCTTTATTCAGTGTAAAGGATAGGCCTTTTGCCCTGATGTGTGTTTGAATTCTGCTGCCCATCCAGTTCCTCTCTGCCCTCACTCTTGTCTCTCCTTGGATCATCTCCAGCTTCAATTTCAAATCACTGTGACAGCTATTTTAGGTAAGCACTGCCTTCCAGTGTACCGCTGGCTCAGTGCAGAAAAAGACACAGGAGAAAGAAAAAGATAAGGAAAAGGGCAAGGCTGTTTGAAAGGTGTTTTTACCATTATTTTTACTTGCAGTTGCCTTAAGGGTTATTTGTAACAGTAGTACATATAACATTTTTAGGACATGTTAAGTCATCAGCAGTGTCTTTAAATTTTATCACACAACTTGATGTGGAAACCTTGTTCGTGTGTTTTACATGCTTGTAAACTGCAGACCATCTTGCTGCAAAACAGAGGGATGTGGGTAGACAACCATCACGTAAAAATCTGACAGAGTGCCTCTAGTGAAGTCCCAAGTCCTTGCTGGGTACCATTTTACTCTCAGAGGAGTCTCACTGAATTTTTCTATTGCCAGGAATGGCCAGCAGGTTTTCACAACATCCTTCCTGCAGGAAGGTTTCACAAGGGTGGAATGGAAACATGACAGAACATCCCATTTCTTCAGCATTTAAGTTTAATCAAGTCCTTTTGTCTCTGCTGAAGACCTCTTAATTGAAATATAGATTTTCAGAAGCTGGTTTGTTTGGGGTTTTTTGCCTGTCTCACAGGCACTGAGTTCCTATTTCTACTGGGTTTAAATAGATAAAATAATGAGTGAATGCTGTTTAGGGATGGGGGAAAGCAATGGGGGCAACCACAGGAAGCTCTCCAAGTCATTCTCAAATCCAGCCTTCTATTTGATCTCTGTGAGGCTGGACCTTTCAGTTTGCATCATTGTGCCATATCTCACCAAAATGATCCAAAATAAGTCAAAACAAATCCGCTTCCCTTTATCTGCAGCACTAAAACCTAAGGATGCATCATGCCAGACATGCCAGAGAACAGCCCCCTGCTGTATAAAACCTACCTCCCAGCAAAGGCTGTGATGAGGGGGCTTTCCATACCTCTGCTTTTCTATTTAGCAGAACCAGACAGCCCACACTGTTTGCTGTAGGCCAAATAGTGGGGGGATCAAGCTTGAAAAGTGTGCAGTTATGGCCTAGAAATTATCTGGGTGAACACTAGCAATCTATCTCCTCATGTGAAAGTAAGATAATGATAATTAGACTGAACAGTGCATCCTTTCCACTCCACCAGCACCACTGAGTACTTAAATCAGCTGGGATCCTGATGTGCTGCTAAAGAGCTTAGTCTGCCCAGTTTATGCTTTTTATTCATAACTTGCACCTTTATGCAGAGGTGATAATTTCCTAATAAATAGCAAATTCAACCACATTATACCTGTCAGACAGTTGCAAATACCTAGAGACACTATTATGCAAAAATGATTGTGTATTCTCTATTTTGGGAGAAAAACCAGTGTGTGTCAGATTAATGAGGTTATGAGCAAGTGAGCAGAATAAACTAGTAAAATGTAATTAAGCCATTTAGCACCCCATAAAAACAGGAACACATAAAAAAGTAATGCGAACCACAGGGTGCAGTTACTTACCAGCCCCAGTATGTCAGTAGGACTTAAAGGGGCTCTCTTTTTTATTTTTTTTCCACTTTCAAGGCAAAAAAAAAAACTTCAAGTCACTTTGAGCTTTTAAAATTGTCCATCTATGTGCCATCCACATTGTATGTTATGCTCTCCCTCCCTACCTGTTTTCCCCCCTTAAAGTCTTCAGCAGGAGAAAGATTTTCTTAAAGAAATCACTTGATATTTTTTCACTCTTTCCAGCTGCAGACACTCCCACTTCTTTAGGATTTGCTACCGTGTTCTCCCATATGTAGCAGAAGGTGTAAACTCATCAGGATGCAAACACACCAACCAAAATTGCTAGTGTGTGACATACTTTGGTTTTTTGCTTCTGTGTAAGTCACTTCATTAGGGATGCCTGGACAACTGAGCCCTAGGAAGTGCAGAACTGCATCTAGGGAGACAGTGAGAGGGGCATAATGTGTTCATTTTAGGACCGAAATAGACTCTCAGCGATAACCCACAGCAGGTGCAGTGCAGTGCAGTGAAGATATTTTCATTGCTGAGAACAGACATTTCAAATAGTTGTTATCTATCAAAGGTGGTGAAAGTAGATTTTCATTATGCATAAAGTCATTCTAAATGCCACTATGCAAGAGGAAAAGGTTCAAAGGGAGAGAGCTTAACGTGCTTGCAGGGTGTGTTAGATTCACTGTAGTGGCTGATCGTCCAGAATTTAATAAATTATTATTGCCAGGAGCTAATACAAATATAGTCCCTCATTTAGCTGGAGTAGTAGATGTTCAGATCATGCTGAGGATACCTGTGGCAAATTACAGTAAGGCATGGGAAGACAAGAGGCAGGAGGGGGAGGAACCAGTGTGTTAGCCAAGAACTGCATCCAGAAAGGGAACTTCTGCAAGAGACACAGGATATGATGTGCCAGCAGTGGCTTGATGTGACAGATCAATGGCTTATGTCTTACAGAAGCCTGGATGTAGTGATGGCCTGAGGATTTACATGCTTCATGATAACAGTGAGCTAAAGAAGTGAACTTCAGTAAACCCAGAGAAATTCTTTGGCAGGTTCTCATAGGGAGGAGTACAAACACAAAGAGGAGAGCTGGAAGTTTCTAGGGGATAAAATACAAAAAGCTGACCAGAAAACAATCCATCTCAATGTGAATAAAATAAAGTGGTTGTAATAAAACACTAGTGAATGCAACACCAGGAACTATTGAATGACATGAAAATCAGAGAAAACATAAGCAGAAGCAAGGTGCTGGAGGCTGTAAAATAATATATGGCCATGCATAGACATGATCAGAAAGACTAAGGAAGAAATGGAATTACAACTAGTGATAGATATAAGAAACAACAAAATATTTCTATAAATATTGTTCCTTTATGGGAGATGGGGGAAAATCTCTTGCCTAATGGAGGCAGGAGTGGAAACATTTAGCTTGTTTCTTTTTTTTAATGTTTAAAAATAATGAGCTTGTAATTGTACTTCTGATACGATTAACACCAGCTAATGAGAGGACCAGAACTCTGGCCAGATAGTCATAGATCAGGTCAAATAGCACTTAGTGTGCTGCAGTCCTTAGGCTGGCTGAAATGTACCCTTGGAGTATTGAAGAGATTAGGATGAGCTGTTGCTGGGTAGTGATTAACACTCTGCAGGGAAGGATGAATTCCAGGGGAGTCCAAGAGGACGGACATAATTCTTACTTTTTTAAAAAAAGGAAAGAGGAATAAAAGAGAAGGGGAATTGGAGACTAACAAGCTGATTTTCTGTACCTTAAGAGAGTTGAAAGATCTTTTTAGCACTGAGACGTTGCAGTGATAAGATACAGCAAACATGGATTTATCAAGAATAAATCATATTGGAACAAGGCCTTGGTGGGCAGCATTGCACCTCAAGTGGGTACAGTGAGGAGGCAAAGGATGTGACACCAAGGCTTTGGGCCCATTCCCCTTTGTCATGGCCCAGATAAAACTACAGTCAGGGTGATGCAATACTGAAATCAATAACATGGTGTTCCAAAAAGACCAGTGCCAAGTGCAGTTTAGGACTGAGAAGCCTGTGCACAAATGGGAATGAGGAAGAGGCTGCTCAGGTGCATGGCAGAGGTGTGACTTGGAGCTTGCATTCTGAGGAATACACTCCGAATGTGAGTCACCAAAGTGATAGTGGCAGCTTCATAGGAAGCTTGTGCCTTCTGTGGAGCTGGTCATTTTTAAAGTCCTGTTGCTCAGTTTTAAAGAAATGTGCAGGTCAGTGGGAGTTATGAGTATGTTATGAATAGAAAAAAGATAGCAAGGAGCGCAGTTGTCCTCTAAAGTTTCAAATCCTTAGTTAAGGCGTGGAAAGTTTCCCAATTCTAGGTGATGCTGACCTTTTGAATGTGTGGCTTCAACTTTTTACTCATAACTTCTTTGTAGACTGTGAAAATTGAAAAGACCATTTTTTAATAAAATGGCCTGACCTTGTACTTACACAGACCTTTCCTGAGTTAATTCTGGTCTTAGTTAACTAAAGAAACTCTTTTAAAGAGTAACCCCCAAGTTATTGACAGCATTTACAAATTTAGGAGTCTAGCACAGGTATTTCTTAAATTGTTTCAGTGGTTAATAAAAATGTCAACTTAAATTCTACTCTGACTTTTACTTCTGGATATTGTTATATAATTTTATTATAAAACATATTCTTTCCTATGACATAAAGACACAGATCAAGTTATTCCTTAACCTCTTTGATAAATGGACTACATGGCTGTCCTGGAGTGTACAGGTTTCCTTTCCAATCCTCTAATGATTCTCGCTGATTTTCTCTGAACCCTCGCCAATTTATCAACATCCTTGATGAATCATGGTCATCATATTTCATTCATCATATAAACTCCCAAACATGAAGCTCTAGTGCCAAATCCAGACTTAACATAATTCCCTTCTGCTTTCCTGCAGAAATTTTCCTGTTTATTCTTCCAGGGACATTGACTCTTTTGGATGCAGCATCACGCTAGCACTCGTGTGTTATTATTTGACCACTGTCATTCCGAAGTGCTTTCTCGGGATCCTGAAGTAAACTTCTGCTATCCTGTAAGGGTGTCCTACACTTTTTGTTCCTGCATATATTCCTTTACACTTAGCTGTGTTACAGCACTAAGGGTTTGCTCTTTTGTCTAACCTAGCAGGTGCTTTTCTTTTTTATAAGCCATTTTTGTGGTTTAAATTGTGATTTTTCTCTGGTCTTCCAGATCATTGATAGAACTGCTGAACATGTAAGGGATAAAACCTGATCGCTGTACAGCTCTGATAAAAACTGCATCTATCATTGACAATTCTCTAATTTGAATCCAATAGAGATGTGCTGTGCTTGTTTTCCATTGCTCTAAATTCTTAGTCAAAGTCCCAGACCAGCCATCAGGTCGTCTTGACTAGATGCTGTATGTAATTTGTGACTTACTGAGAGGGTGGGTGCCAGTCTTCAAATGATTCTGCAGTGTGACTGAATGAAGTTGTGCTAAACACTTGGGAGTCAAAAGCAAAGCTCACACCATACATGAGAAATGCTGTGTATTGTGGGAGGGATCAATAATTACATTTTAGCTTTGCAGTGCAGTGGTATGTAGTTCATCTTTGACTAGTTTCTATGAAGATCAATATGAGATTTGAGTGAATTAGTGTGGCTAAGTGTTTGCAACTCAATAGCTGTAAAATTATGATAGATACCTTAATATTACTATATTGGCTTTCTAGAGCATCCCACAGAGGTTTTGGTTGTTTTCTTTTTTTTTTTAAATCACTTTACTTACATTTGCAACCCAGTTCTGAGTCAGGGTATGAATTTTCCTGACATATTTCTTCTGTCTTTTTATCTGCTAGAACTTCAGGCATTATCCTTAGTAGCAAATTTATTTAAAGAATGTCATCAAAATCCAACTAGTTTGGATTTTGTTTTCTAAAGAAATATTTATTGTCTTCCTTGATCTATTTTTAGAACTTGAAAATTAAAATATTTAGTTGCACTGGATTAATTTACATGCCCTGATTTTTTCCTTATATCTATAAAATAACACTGATCTAAGTGAACTCGGAGAAGGAAAGAATTGCTGATATTCTCACTTTGCAGACTGACCCATTTTTTACTGATATTTGAGGAGTTAAGGGCCACTAAGTTAACATATACTTCCTACTTTGAGTGTCAAAATGCAGGCAATTAGGTTTATGTTTGACTTTGGCATTAAGTCCTGAGTTTCAGAGCAGCGCTGAGCCTTTTCAGTTTCCACCGAGTGCTGGCAAGTGCCTGCAGAAGTGCACGCTGACATCTGATAAGGACAATAAGGAGAGCATCAGCAGCATTCCTTTTTTTATTCCATCATATATAACATGCTTGTCAAACAAAATACAGCACGGTGAGGTAATGACTGCACTGCGTGAGCAAGTTCCCAAGCAGGAGGCAAAACCCCTGGAGCAGTTCTGCTGTTCCAGGACCTGAGCCAGCAGCTCTCCGTGGCTCTGCGCGTGCCATGCTGTGAGTAGCCAACGTGGGGGTCTGAAATCATCCCCTCTCTGCGCCGCGCAGTCACGGCCTAGCAACAGCATTTGTGGCTTTTTCATGGGCTTCCCGAGCATTGTGCTGTCTCTTGGCTAAACCGAGGCCCCTCGAGGACCTGGGCAGGAGGAGGGTACCTTTATCAGGTGCCATCCGAGCAGGGGGACGGGGGTTTGGTACCCCCTGCCTGGCGGAGGTCTGCGTGTTCCTCTGGCCAGGCGCTGGCTCATAATGGCACAGCTCGAGTTCCGGATGGAGGCGAGGGAAGAGCATGCTGAGAAAAATAATTGAAAACGAAGCTGCATTTAAAAGTAATCAAATTACTCCTTGGGATTAAATTTTTAGAGCCAAATTTTAGCCCCCATTCTATGGCAGTGCGTTGGCAGGACTGTGTAGCTTGGCCCAGCTCCATGCCTGGGGAGAGTTTACTACTTTTCTGACTAAATAGAACATATGAAGCCAGATTCTTATTGCTTTTATGCCTAAGTAAATGCACCCCTTTTTCAATTGAGCCTCCCTGATTTATACATATGTCCGTGAAAGAAAACTGAAAGAGAATGGCTCCACAGCTGCTAAACCCTTGCTGACTCTGCTTCCAGAGGAAAGCACTGGTAATGAAAGATAAGAGGGCATGATTACTTGGGGTCTGATTTCTTCTTCAGAGATCTGGACCTGCTCTTTCAGCTACAAAGTGACCATTAGGATGAGGAGTGTAATTCCACTGTGGCATCTAAGAAATGTAAAATTCCATTGTTCAAGGACTCCACCCTTAAGAGCACCTGGGGATTTATCCTAAACTCTTTGCCTTACTGCCTTTGGACATTTTGTCAATGAGAAGCAGTTACCACTACGCAAGAGTAGGAGGATGCTTTATAGCTCCTGTAAAGGAGAAGAAAAAAGATGTTCAGAGGACAGATGTTATATCTCTGGTCTTACAGACCACTGCAATTCCCAAGAGCCTAGTCATGGAGCTGCCAGGTTTTGGTGTTCAGAAAAATTAAATCTGTCACTGAGTTGCACTGCCTGTGAGAAGATTTCAAAAGAAGCAACACACTGCAGGTACCATACATGAGGATGATTTTTTTCATGGCTTACATCTTCAACAGGCACCTCTGTGACCCTGGAGATAGATATATATATATATATATATACACACACTATATAGACATACATATATTTGTGTGCAGGTACCATACATGAGGATGATTTTTTTCATTGCTTACATCTTCAACAGGCACCTCTGTGACCCTGGAGATATATATATATATATATATATGCACACACTATATAGACATACATATATTTGTGTGAATATTAAAGCTGAGCTCAACAGTTAAGCAAAGAGGGGTTAAACTGTTGGGGACAGTATATATGTAGATGTATATCTATATATGCATAAATAGACTACAACAAGCAGAGACAAATACAGAACCTAAGCTCTGTTGCACTGAGGTGTTGCATTGTAACAAATGTATCTGTCTTGCCTGGCTCTTATGCTAAGCCCCTCCACATGCTATTTGAAGATTTTTGTGTCATATATCCTACACTGTGCTCTGACAGTATCTAGGCACTACAGAGTGAGTTAAGAATGGACTGACACTTCGAAGACTGTCCCTTGCTGTTAGCTTAGCACTGTTTCTTGTGAAAAATATCTTCAGAATGGCTGTTTCTTTCTCAGATAACAGACCTGCCTACCCTTGCGAGTGACAGCTCCATCCCTTCCACTTCAGAAAACAGAGGGCATCATTAAAATTTTGACATCCATATAGGAATACCACAAAAAGAAAACAGTAAATGTAAATACCAGGGTCGGGTATATGTCAAGATTTTAATGGAACTCACACTGTCAAAAATCTCAAAACCAACCAATTGCTCAAGAAAAATGTCCTTACTTCTTTACTATTCTGGGTCTTGAAAATTGGTAGACAGGTCTTAGAAGAATTAGATTTGTAGTGCCCCAAGGTGAGAGTTACCACATCTGTGGACTCATTAGAGGACTTCTCTTCCCCCACAAATGCATCCATCAAAAGTGGTAGGAAAGAATTCACGTAATGAAATTGGATCTGCTGGCCTCTTTGGAAACTTGGTTCAATATTAACTGAAATTAGAGGAATTATTTAATCAGGACCTTGTGCTTATTTTTGGTTTTGTAACATGCATTCATAAGTGACAGGGCTAAACTTTTTTCAAGTTGTTTCCAGAACACAAAAGAACTCTGAAGTAATAACTTTGAGATTGCTCTAAATCCATGGATGAATTAGGACTAAATATAAGCATTTAAGGGTATAAGAATATCAAAGTTGCTCAATCAGATCAGACCCTTTCAGGCTCCGAAAATGGCCACATGTATGACAAGACATTATAAGGAATTGTGTACTAGAAGAGTGCAACTGTAATTTTCTTCCTGCGCTTCTGCCAGAGAGGAAGAGCTCTTTACTTGAAGTATTTCCTTCTAGGTTTTGTTGCTCTTCTGATATATAACTGTGAAAGGTCTTAATGTGCACAAATGAATGAAGTACCTGATGCCCAATTCTGGCCTTTTCCCAAAAACTGGATACAAAGCAGATACAGGGCTCAGCCTCTCTCTCATTAGTCTGATGGCAAATTCCCGTTGCATCTCCTGCCATTGGAAGATTTTTTTCTGTTGAGACTCAGTTCACAAGCCACATCACAAAATCAACCAAAACACTTGTATAATTTCTAAAATTATAGCAGACAGAAATTGGGAAAACCCACAGAATTATGGAAAATTAAAAAAAAAAAACCAAATGTTTTTATTTTCTTTTTCAAAATTGTCTCACTACATCTTCATCAATTTATTTTCTACAGTGCTAAAAAATTATCAAAAAACTGCTTCATTCTTAGTTAACTGAAGTATGCTCACTAGACAAATCTCTAACAATTTTTTTTCTTTTGCCTTGCAGTCATATTTTTGGTTAATCCAAATTTTCCTTTATACCAGCTTGTTGTTTTGACCAATAAAGGGGAAAATCAGTTGTTAAAGCATGCTTTTCATCTGTATCTGTAAAGGACTGAGATTAAGACTGCAATATCCAAAATGCCAAAAATCCTTTCTATCACTGATTACTAATTAAGTAGTCCCTTATCAAAGGACATCCATTCATAGACGAAAGGAAATCTCATCATTGAAAGGGCCAGTAGTCATGAAATATAAATGAGAAGATAACAGTAATGCTATGTTCTCTTAACATGCATCATATCCCACGGAGATTTTTTACTTATAAAACATTGAACTGATTGCAGACTGTTTTGCTGTGTATCACTCACAAGGACTACTCTTGGGTAATGAAGTGTAATTAAGAGGAATCGTATCTATCTCTTCATTCAAAGCCAATGATTTCTTTTCCCATTAGTTACACTCTGGAAATACAATGCTTTACAGACATAATCTTTACTATTGATTTAATTGACTCAGCTGTCTTGAGATGTTAGAGCTGTTTACCAATGGCTGTATCATTGATACGCTTTTCCTAAGTTCAGAATTTAAATATAAACTATATTCCTTACCAATCATCACGGCAGATTATTAGATGCAGTGCTAAGCAGCTATCCCTGCCTTTGAAGAACACAAGATATGTGCTTTTTTTTCTTTTTTTTTTTTTCCTGTGGGAAATTTCTTTGCATTTGAATTTGCCAAATCAGGTAATTTTCATTTCCCCTTTTTTTTTTTTTTTTTTCTTCTTTCTTGAATTTAACTATGTTTTAGAAGCTAATGAAATATTAGAAAGACTCGGGGATATGTAATACCTAAGTGCTTGGTTTATGACTACTGGGAATCTGCAATACGGGTCTGTGATGTTCACAGAAACTGAAGGAAGGTTTGTGCTCCCTCAGGAGTGTAGCAACTTAAATAGATGTGCTAGTCCCTATGAGTAATAGGGTGAGGGTAATAGTGGCATCCTTTATGTCTCACTGGAAATTCACAGTAATTTACTGAGAAATTCTGAAGCCCAGTAATGATATGCAGGTGAAACTCAGTGTAGAAATGGTAACATAGAGAATAATCTAACATTTTTAAAACATGAGCTTATGAAACTGGACACGCTGTGATTTCACAGAATCATAAAACACCTTGGATTGAAAGGGACCTTAAAGATCATCTAGTTCCAAACCGCTTGCCAGGGGCAGGGACATCTGTCACTAGATCAGGTCTACTTCTTTCAGATTTATTTGACAATGTTTTTTTTATCTTGGTCTTCTATTATTGGAAGTACATTTGAATGAAAGAGTTAATCACCTACTCTCTGAAACACATATGGACAAAATACAAACTACAGGCTGAAAAGTGTTTGGCCAGTGGGAATCATATGGTAAATCTGCCTTTTTAGTGCTTTTTGCTTGCCAAGACCACTGCAAACCTCAGGCCTGTAGTTTTCTGCCAGGTAGCACCACCACCACCGTGTTAATGGTCATCAAATGTCAAGAATTACTTTCACCTTGGAAAATACTTGGAACAAGAGGATAATGAGTAAATAAAGCCTGAATCTTTGGGATAAATATGTAATTTATGATGCAGCACAGAAGGAAGATTACCTGTATAGCGCTTCCTGGGTAGGTGAATGCGCACACAGAGAGGAGAGGCTGTTCTCCTTCAGTCACAATGCACATTTGTAAATGCTAAAGACAGGGAACAGATGACTATTTAACATGGCAAAGAACTATAAAAGCGTTACTGCCTCTCTTTTATTTTTCAGTCATTTAAAAAGTTTTTTAATGAAGTATTGCACACTGGCTTCTAAAGAATCATATGGTGTTTTAAATACCTACCAAGGAAGGAGAATACTTTTAAACATTCAATTTTAGAGCACACAAGAGACCTCAGACAGTTGATTATTCATTTCAACCTAATGCAAGCAATAACAAGCTTAGTGGATAAGGTGCCTACTTTCTGAAATAGTTTGACTCTCTAATGCCCATTATTACTTGTTTTGATATACAGAATTCACTGCAATTTATTGTATGTGTCTGAACATTTTTTAGGAAATCAGGATAATAGGGTCTCTGGACATTAAAAATATGTATTTTTACTGGACAAGGTATTTTATTACTTCTCAACTATCTTATGTTTTGAAAATATAAATTCAAGGAACTCTTAGAAAAGAGGGATCATTAAGAGGGCAAAAATATCAGGGTGGCAAAACAATAACATTCTTCAGCTCTTAATAGTCTCTGAACTGCTAGAAATGCTTCCTGCCATCTGCATTTTAGAAACCAAGATAATGTTAATGATGTTTTGTATCCTCAGGATCCTCAGTGGTGTCATTAGTACAAACTCATCTCAGAAAAGTTCTCTGGGTAGCAGAAGGAGCAGTCTGGGACCTGGCTCCTGCCATATCCTGTTATACTTACATATTTATATATCCCGCTCCTGCCTGTGCAGCGGGGGCGCTGCCTTTGTGTGTCCCATTGTGCCCTGTTCATTCATACAGTGTCAAAGGGGTTGTTATCATTAGAGCTGATTGGAAAACAATGTTACACATGACAAGGTCTGTGGAAGATAGGAAACGTTTTACCTACAAAATTTCATCCTAATTATGCCAAGTTAGAACAGCACTTTGATTTTTTAATCATCAGTCTTTCTTGTGTCCGGGAGCTCTGGTTTTTCCTTATGTCCAAACGGATATTAGCACAGCACAACCATGGCTCAGCATCTGAGCTCTCATAAGCAACAGTGACAGAAGTAGAAATAAATGATAAATAGTAGCAGTACCACAGCTCCCAAACTATTGATGCTTGCTGATTTTGGAAACCACAATAAAAACGATTTCTCACATTTCAAGCACAAGAAAATGTGGGGTTTGTAAAACTTAGGGAGATGTAAAACCCCTTGTTGACCTTTGTCCTTCTGGCACTGCTGAATTTAGTAAGCCTAATCTTGAGGCATTTGACTGGCTTAACCCTCTCCTGTTTTATTCTTCAAACACCACTGATTTACATGGTAGTTTGCCTTAGGGCAGTCGGGCTTTGATATTTGATCCCCATGGGAGTGTTGATTAATAAAGCCTAAGAGGAAAAGTTATAACGCCAGAAAAAGAGAGCAAGTGAGAGTCCTTTGTAAATGAGAATCCTGGGATCTGCAATGACTCAAATTACATTTCTCTGTGTGGGTGTAGTCAGTGCTTTGGCGTGTCAATAGCTCTTAGTGCACTTTAGAAAAGATGCTCTGAACAGTAATAATCTGTCAAGCTAAGCTATCTTGGCTCAGGTAATTGTATAAAAATAATACAGCCTCTGTGTTAGAAATGAAAAGAGAAAAAAAAATAAACCTGTATAAAAGGCACTATAAAAGCAGGAGACTAAAGAAAACAAAAATGATAGATATTACAGCTGAGAGCTAAGTATTCTCTTCCTGAAGGCACAATAATGAAAAATTAGTTCCTTTACAAGGCAGGATCCAAATCTGGGGCATCAAGAAATTTGAGAAGTAAGCTGTGGGCTTGACGCTGGGGCCGGGCACCTGACCTCATTGCTGTGGGCTGTTCATGAGCAAACAGAACTTTCTGTATTTTCTGTATTCCAATTCTGAAAGGGTCACTGTGTGCTCTAATAGCCCTGGCTATACAAAGCATCTGACACTTCTTTATATGACCCCACATGACCTTCCTTTACGTGGAAGACTATGAATCTACTAATTACTACTGAAAAGTAATAATCAGTTGCATTACATGCATGTAATAAGACCTCCACTAAAATTTATTGATCAATGTTTGTAACATACACTATCAACATTTCAATAATGTCTTTGGTAACTGAAATAGTGGTATGTTCAAATTTTGTTGGTGACCTTCACTGAACTGACTGTAATTTGGAAATACTGTGAAATCTATAAAGGGTACACTTTGCAACCAGCCAAGTCTTGAATGTGGGTTATAATTTCCACAGCATGTGAATAGCTTAATATTTTCATTTTATTTTACCTCTGATTAGTTGTACATGGAATATTAAAGCTGGCTTTTTACATTCAGTATAGCTAGGGGTATTTAAATCAGAACATAGATGTCTCCTCTAAGTACAAATCAGAAGGACAGACACTTAATAGTTATGAAACATATGTTTAATAGGCCTATATTTTTTATTTATAACTCGTGATTATATTTTATTTTTCAGTTTGTAGATATTGGGAAAGAAATCTTCAGATGGTCCTTAATTATTTTGAATTTAGCTAATGAGATATGTTGCTGCAATCGAAACTTTAGGCTCATAATAAACAAAAGCTAAAAGAAGGAAACACACCCATTCTTGGTTTGTTACTAAATGTTGTTTAGAATTTTTTTTTTCCTAGTTTTCCAACCACTGAGAGGGTTGGGTTTTTTGTTGTTGATTTTTTTGTGGGTTTTTTTTAATGACTGTTCTTCATGTCGAAATTTCATTGCTTCTCTCTGTGTTGGGTTTTTGAGAGACCTCAGTTCTCATTTCCACCAGAGCAATGGGTATGATTTGGGGACAATAAAAGGTGAAATAGCTCAGTGTAAGAAGAAAAGGCTGACCAGAAGAGATCAGCTGTCAAAGCCAGTGGGAGCCAAACTCTTGGGCAGCCTGTCCGACTGGCTGGGCAGCATTGGTGTCATGTTTGCCCTCACTATCCTGCAAGGCAGGGAAACTTCATGTTTTTGGTAACCGTCTCAATTACTGTAGCAGCTACCTTTTACAGGAGCTGTCACATTCTCTTTGGGTTGCAATCATGGGTAGTTCTCATCCAGGTAGGTAATGTGAGAATTCCTGGTGCTGGGTCTATTCAAGAATTTAGAATTAAACTAGGTTTCCTTTCAATCTCCTAAATAATAGAAAATAATGTTAATATATTGTTATGGATAAATTATCTTAGAAAGACATATATTTTGACTTTGACTTAAACAAGCTCTACTAATAATATAGGAATGGGGAGAATGGGGTTTGACATGAATTCCAGCAAGTTATTTATAGAACTGTAAGAACAGATTTTACAATAATTGAAACAGCATATAGGTTATGTTAAAGTAATTTAAGTCAATTTAGTCCATCATCATTTTTACAGTGTTACAAATTAACATAACAATGACAACTATAGTTGTCACTGACTTGAACAGCAGCAGTTAATCATTGCAGTTAATCATTATTAACACATAATTCATAATGATCAATCATGCTTGACTCTAGGATCATAGTGGGGTTGAATTAAATACTATATAAATATATAAGGACATTAATAACTGTCCAAAACCTTGGGAAATCAGGCCCCCATTTTCTATTTTGATGTATTGGTATGAGCTCTTGCTGTCATGTCTGTGAGTTTTTTAGGACTTGTTTAGTTTGAATTTATCTTGACAGGTAAGATGGCTGCATGCATATGCAAATGGCACAAATGTCCTGTATTTGTCTGAGGTAGTTGCTCACCTCACAGGTCTGCTGAGTCAGGCAAAACTGTTTGCTCAGAATTGAACTGGTGCTTTGGCCCAGCAGTTCTCCTCCTACCCTCTTCCCATGGCATATGGAATTTCATGAAAAGTAACCTCTGTTTTTTGAGATGGCTCTCAGTTCCTACTCAGCTGCTAAAAGTTATTTGAGTAAGGGCTGGTTCCGAGGTGGACACTGTTTATAACTATTGCAACACCGATGTCTAGGAGCACCAGAACCTCTGAAAAGTAGTTTTGCAGGCTGCCTGTATGGCTTTGCAGGCTGCAGATTACCTGTATTCTAAAAGGCCGTGCTCTAGACCATGTTTTGTTTTAGATTTTTTTAAGGGTTTCACTATTTATATGCTCATTTACCTCTCAGTGAAGCAGAAGAGCAGTGACATAAATTAAGTGCTCTTTCAGAAAGCTTTGGAGTACTACTTTTCAAGTTAAATGTGCTTGGACATTTGAATGAATCTTCTTTACATGAAAGTTGACCAGAGTGAGGGCATTTGTCTTCCCAAGTAACCTTTCCATGTGCTGAAGCCCTGCTTTCCTGGGATGCCTGAGCACCTGCCTGCCCGTGAGATGGGCTGAGTGAATTCTTTGTTCTGCTTTGCTTGTGTGCATGGCCTTTGCTTTACCTGCTAAACTGTCTTTGTCTCAACCCATGGGTCTTCTCAGGGGGATTTTTCTGATTCTCTCCCCAGTCCCCAGTGTGGAGGGAGGGAGTGAACTCAATTGCCAGCTGGAGTTATCACAGAATATCCTGAACTGGAAGGGACCCATGAGGATCGAGTCCAGCTCCTGGCCCTGCACAGGACACCCCAAGAATCACCTCATGTGCCTGAGAGCATTGTCCAAATCCTTCTTGAACTCTGCCAGGCTGGTGCTGTGACCACCTCCCTGGGGAGCCTATGCCAGTGCCCAAACTGGGTGAAAAACCTTTTCCTGATATCCAACCTAAACCTCCCCTGACACAGCTTCATGCCATTTCCTCAAGTTAAAACATGACTCCATGGTTCAGACACAGATTGCAACCCAAAACAAATCAATTTGTTTTATTTTCTCTTGAAGCATGAAAAGCAAATAAATATTTCGATTGGAATTAATTGTAAATATTTTAGTTTGCTCTAAGGGAAACAGGAGACAACACTGTGTGCATGTCCATAATGAACTTCAGCAATACTTAGTTCAAAATGAGTGTTATTACAGCATACAACAGTGATCAGAGAAGGCCAAAAATTCAACAAAAAATAAAAGCATTAAAGTTTGATAGCTGTATTATTTCTAGACAAAGGGTTGCGATCCACTAGAGGAGTTGCTAAGTGCCCTGGTACTGCAAAGGATGTGTGAAAGTGCTTTTTTTCTTAACCAAACAAAATATTTCAAAAGGAGCAAACCCCTTTTAAATTTCTCCATGAAATGAAAGTCTCTTCAAGGGTAGCTTGGCAGAATTAAACCATTAATTCATCAGATTTCAGCAGTGTCTGATCTTTGAATAGTATGCAGACTGTTCTCTGCCTGAAGGACAAGCAAAGCCATGTGACTCCTGTGAGAGGGTAGAGCTTAGAGCAGCAGGTAAAATTGTGCTGTATTTCCCTCAAAACAGGCCAGGTAACAGGGCTCCATCCATTGTCACGTGATGAATTCAAAATTAGTCCTCTTACCACAGGTGTAATTTTAATCTTTTTTTATCCTGCCAATAATTTTTTTCTGAGTTTGAGAATCCCTCATGAAACTGTTATTTTTGTAATGCTGCAGTACTTGTCCTCTGGGAAATCATACCTGGCTCTGCCAAGGGCACAAGTTCATTTTTCAGCTTCAGTCCAGTTCTTGGCCAAGTGTCTCTCCTGTCCCATCAATGACACTGCTACTTCTGTGACTGCTGTGCTTACAGAAGGTGGAACCAGTGCAAATGTTTTCTCATTGTGCTGCAACCATGCACAAATTCTGAAATATGAGACACAGAAGGACTAGGAATAAGATTATGATGTGTACCTTTTTTCTGTGATGCCTTTATCCCTCTGCACATTTTTACTGTTTAACTGTGCTAAAATTATTTATTACTTAAATTAAGAATGGATCCCATCTTTGTCCTTCCATTTTTTGCTCAGAACGACACTCAGAACTGGAGGCAGGTGAGCAGAAAATACTTGAAAAATAATGTTGCTATTAAAAAAACCATTTTAAGTGTCTTGGGTCCAGAGCCTTAAGGATATAACTACAACTTTTTTTTTTTTTCCCATGCTTTGGTAATGAAGGACTGAGCAGAGTTCATTGCTGTGTTTGAGGAGAGCAGCAGCAGCAGCAAATGTACCTGTACAGGGGTCAGCCTCAGTGATTAGGGGATTCTCAGTTAAGGGGAGAGCAGGTCCTTTCAGGTTGAAGTGGTAGCTGGTGTCTGCTTTCAAATTGCAGTTTCAGACTGAGAGGCAAATGCTCCTCGTAGCCCCTCTTTGCGATGCTAAATCTTTTATTGTGTCCAGCTCTCCATCACTCAGCTCTCAAAGATTCAAGATGAAGAGGGCAGAGTCTCTTTTTAGGGTCATTTGTTTTCTGTCTTGATTTATTTATATTGGTCACTCTTCTGTTGATGAACTATTACTATCAAGATACAAAGAGCAGAGTGAAGGACTCATCAAGATTGACACTTTCAGGAATATTGCATCGTAAATAATAATGTATGTGTTTGCCTTGCCTCATGTGTTTGGTTAGAAAACTAGTTGGTTTCTGAAATGCAGTGAACCTGTATAATTTTCAGGATGCTCCTGTGAAGAAAATTTGAGTGGAGCTTTAAAAAGACAGCCAAATTACTTTCTCCTAAATATTTGTGTGTGTGTGTGTGGTTCTGAATATAATAATCAATTTATTTCCCTTCTGTTGTATTTTCCTTTGCAACCCTGTGAGTGTCATAAGTAGAGCAATGGTTATTATTTTAGGGGCAGATTGTAAATGCGAAGTTTTGGGGTTTTTTTTCCAATTGAAGTAATAAAGCTCTGTAACATATTGTAGGTGAATATCCTAAATATATAGATAACAAAAAATAAGAAACAAATACAAAATTTAAAATTTTAATTGGATATGCATTTTCATCTCTAAAAAATCTTAGGATTAACTAAGGAATCTAAGGAACTAAAATTCTAAGGAATTAACTTAGGAATACATGAACCAATTAGTGAGTATGTGAATGAGTGACATTGTCACATTGACACGTAGCAGGCATGAGTAATATGTTATGCTCTGTTCTTCTATTCCTCACACCATTTAGGAGTGCACACAAATTATTTTAAATCCCGACAATTGTAAATTAATGCATATTATCTGCTTAAGAAGCTGCAGGCATCTGTTTCAGTCAAATGTGTATGTCTATACACGCTGCAGAATATGAATAGTTATTTTTCAGTCTTTGTTAAAGTTTTGGTAAAAATCTTAGCTATTCAAAACTGAGAGGTCTTGATTGCCAAAGGTATAAATGAGAACTGTAAAAATATGTGTATTCCCTTTGTGTCCTTCTGCTTGGGTTACCAGCAGATAAACAAAATAACAAAAACTAGATAACAAAATTTATCTAATTTTTCCCAGATGCCAGCTTGCTGTGGGCATTTTCATACCTTAGACCTCAAAGGCGTCCTGTGTAAGCTCAGAATTTCATTGCTCTTACAGGGATTGAATTATCTGAAAATGTAGTCCAAGGGCTGGTCTTCAAAAATTCTGGTGCTTCTTATCTAAAGCCACTTTTCAGTCAATACCGAGAAATGTTTGCTTGATAAGGTTCAGGTGCTTGGAGGGAAAACTGCATGAATAGTATGTGAGTAGCAGCAACAGGAAAACTTGTGTGCCATTTTTCATGTTGGATGCAAGTTGCCCCATCCTGAGGACCTCTCTGCCCTTCTCTTCCCTGCAATTATAATTCAGTTACAACTCTCATGATACCTGCTCTCACGCATATCAGTTTTGGGTTCTTGGTTGTTTGGTTTTTACAGAGATATGGTGGTTGCTAGCGACTTTCCTCTGCACTCTCTTTGTCATATTAGTCACAACTCCAGACCCCTGACAGTTTTTGAGTGAGAGTGACCCGCAATATCTATATAAAATCTGTAGTAAAGCTTGACCTAGATTTTATTGTTATTATCATTTATGCAAACAGCCTTCCTCACTGCTGAGTCCCTGCTTTGACAATGTGAGCTGAAAAGCATCCATGGATGTAGAGCAGGAATCCTAAATTCCTCATGTTATTGCAATAATGGGGAGGGGTGAAGCAAGCATAGGTAGCACCTTTACTATTGAACCAAGGTGAAGCAGTGGTGATGTTCTGTGCTGCTGTGTTCCTGCCAGGTGGGGTGTCCCAGTGTCAGCATCAATTTGTGTCTGCAGCCTCCTGAGAAATGCTGTGACCTGGTGAGGCCAGTGTGGCTCAGTGGGGGTGCTGAGGAAAGGGGTGGCAGAACTCAAAATCTTCCCTACATAGTCCTGCAACCCCATCTGGTTTGCAGCTCAGAAACTGCTGCTTAGACTTGGGATTCAGAGGTATGAACACACTCATTTGTTCCTTACCTGTAACCACAAAGAGACCACCATTGCCGTGCCTGCACCTCTTTCCACACCCCAGCCCCATTTAAATGCCATTTATTAGATTATTTGAAGAGCAAGACACTGTCACTATCACCTTATAGGTAATTACACCTTGGACATCGTTAGAGATAACCTCAGTTATCAGTCACCTGGGTTGATAAGGGTCTGCAACAAAAGATGGATTCTAAATACTCCTTTATTTCCAGTGGGCTGTCTGGTTTTTGTTTATAAACCAGCAGCAATAGTGAAGGATTTTTGACATCTGCCATTGCTGCAGCATATGTTTCCAAGAACTTCTTGCTAAACTTGTTGTGAAAACAACTTGTTATGGTAAAACGTATTTCCTCCATGCAAATACAACTTAATGCTCTTTTAATTTAATACTCTTTAATTTCATTGAATTCTTCTCAAGTCATCTTTCCATTTAACTCTTGTGATGTAATAATCTAAAAAGAAAACACAAAAAAACCCTTACGTTCTTGTTACAGGTGGGAACAGGTTTAAAAACTGAAAGATCAGGTTCACATAATATCCATGAATTGATTCAATGAAGTTTTGAGCTAGATGTCAGGGGTTTAAGGTTGGTTTATTCTATATGCCTAAATTTATGCACATTTGTAGTTATATTTTGTCACGTAATTTATCATTGCCCATCACCACATTTTGCTTTTAGCCTAATTTACTATCCCTACTTTTAACACTGAGTGTTACTTTGTATAAAACTGGTCTCATGCAGACCTTCCCAAACACCTTTTTCCTTCTGGGTCTCATTCTACCTAGAGAGTAGGGTTAGCTGATTTGGTTCAGGAAAGCTTTTACAGACTAACGAGGTTAAAAAAATTGCTCAGTTTCTGGTTGAATAGGCTTTTAATTATTAAAGAATTTTGGAGCTGGCAGAGCCTGTTATACTGACACGGTGTGGAGTTGCCATCATCTACACAAGCAGAGGTGCACAAGGCAGCAAAGTTTGGCTGAAGGTTGGTGAACTCCTATTTCACCTGAATATGAACGCATCCCGTTAAAAACTATAATTATGGGCCAGAATCTGGACTTTTTTTTTACATTACTAGGAGTCTTGTTCCTAAGTTATACTCTTTACTCTGATAATCTTTTCTACTTCCAAAATATTGGAAGTGCTATCCAGCACAGGAAAGAGTGGCAGAGCTTAGTTGCCTCATGCAAAAAACTAGATTCTTTAAATATATGTATTACCAAAGGATTCAGACAGAACCCATGGAGACCCAAGGACCTTGGCACTCATCCTGCCTCTGAATCCAGATATATCCAAAAAGCCTGCCCTAAGACAGACCCATCACTAGCCTTGTTGAATTTCATGACCACGCATCTATGTGCTATTTTTTTCCTTGGGATAATCTGGGGTAATGAAGATGCTGGCACAGATCTTCAGCTCCCTTTCCTTTTCTAGGAAAGTTCCCATTGATGGTGTAATAAATCACAAAGAAAATGATACTGCAAATTCTCTCTTCATCCTAAACATGTTTTTCTTTGTATTTTCTCCTACATTACATTATCTCCTAGAGTAATAATAACTAAACAAATTAAAACAAAAGTATATGAATATTCTTCATACTATAGAGAGTTTGGAAATGGGAAATTTTTGCTATAAGTATCCTTATTCCAAACTTACTTTCTTCTAACCTCTTGTATATGCTGCTATACTATAGAAACATTAAAGTAAATTTAGATAATAAGAAATTTAGATGATCTATTTATGGGTCAAATAGTAAGTTTAGATGTTCTTTTTAAGCTTTTAATTGTTTTTTCCAAATCATGTTATGAAAAGACAATGAAGAATATTTGTAACAGGTAGTTCAGTAAGATAGACTAAAAGCTTTCACATAATTTATATACATTTTACTTGGCAAAAAATATACATCACAGGTCAATATTTTTTTAAATTTTCTTTCTGGAACTCAATGCCATACATGTGCCACAGACAGACTTAAATGTTAACTGAAATTAATATGAAGGATAGGCCTTATTTTTAGATCCAAAGCAACAAAATCCTGATAGACATCATTTCACTTTGAGTGCCATTGTAAGACTCTCCAGTCTCACAGGTAATTAATAACAACTTGACAAGGCTCCACTTCATGCTATGGATATTGAATCATTATGAAAATCAAGCTCTTAAATTTCATCTTTAATTTTCCTTCCATTTTTTTGGGAACAGAATTTTGTTGAGTTTGTGTCTGAACTCTGATTCTGGGGTTCAATGTGGCTCATTTGGCATTTGATAGTTTGGAAGTTCTTATGCTTTGTTTGCTTCCATAATGATTGATACAGGAAGAGAAAATGCTACTCTCTCCTATACCCTACACATGTTAACTGATTATATAGTTGAACCCTATGACCTATTTATCTTCCTGAAAGAAACAGAAATTACTTTGTCACAAGCTACAGAATATATGCAGGACTGCACAGTGCTCAGTCCCTACTGCATTCTGAACAGTGATATATTTTAGCATCTAATATTTATGTTCATTTCAGCTTGTATTCTCATTTTTCATCTGCAGTGCCCTTGGTGATGGTAGAAATTAGTTCTATTATGGCTTCCTCTAAAGGACATCCATGCTTGGAGGAAAAAACAGGAAGGGAAAAGTCATCTGGAGGCATGGGCTCCAAATTGATATGTCAGGGAGGCATATCCATGGATTTCCTGTTGAAGTATAGTGATCCATAATCCTCTTTTGTATTATAGACTTACAAATTACCTTCTTTTATGGTATGTCATTTAACTATACATATCTCTGTATCAAAACTCTGGTTTCAAGCCTAGGCTGGAACCGTCAGTGCTGTGGAGATCACCCTGGAAAAACAAAATAGATAGCAGTCTCGATAAGCAAAGACTCCCCTTCCATCAGGCACAGGCATGGCTGTGGCTGCCACAAGTCCCTGGGAAGTCTCATGGCAATATTTTTCCTGTTCCTTGGGACAAGGCTGACACTGCCATCTGTTGCTCACTGCCTTGCTCAGAATTCGTGTTTGTGCCTCCTCTCACTTTTTCCTTCAACACAGACTCCCTTCAGGCTGCTGCAGCCTAAAATTTAGCAATGAGCTGCTATTTCTCCTTTGCCTAGCCTGTGAGCCTGCATCTTTATAAAACCTCCAGCAGGCCCTTTTGTTCTCCTTACTTCCAGAAGAGAGACATGTTGAATAAGTTAAGGTTCGGTAAGTGCCAAGAAACAGGTGAAATAATAAAGCATCCTTGTAATGCCATATGAACTTGTGGTAAAGGTGTAGTGGAAGGAAAAGGGAATGAAAGGCAAAACAAATGTTCTATATTGCCCAATTCTCAACATTCAAATTGGCTAAAAAACACCTACGTTCTTGACCAGACACAACATTTTTGTGTCACCGGGCCTATTAATCTGACATTTGGTCAAACTAGCAAAATACATTAAATATATATGAAACTGCTTTGTAATATACAGAAAAAACTCTTGCCCTTTAGACCTCTTGTTGCAGACAGAATGATATGGAGTTAAATATTCCTAAATCTTTATACATGAAAAAAATATTATAAATATTAATTGCTTGCTAAATATTTCATACAGATATCAAACTTCAAAAATAGTTTTTTCCCCCAATACGGAGCTAGTGAGCTTCAGTACAGTTCCTAAATCTTTACACGGAAGGAAAACAGGCAGACACACTGCAAAATCAAAACGTAATTAATCAGATGGTGAACGTGAAAATAAAGGAAATTCAGGACTTCCAAAAAAATTGACAAAAATGCAAACTTGCAGTGGGGCTCCAAGGCCAGCCAGGGTGCTATTTAGTGGCAGCTTTGCTTTTAGAGAAATCCTGCAAAGTTTGCAAAATTTTAGGTCGGCACCCCACTGTGGGCCAGTGTGAGTGGCTGCAAACGGTGGCCATTTTCCATGGGAAAAAGATGTCATTTCCCCAGGGTCTGGGGGTCAGATCGGAAGTGGCGTTTGGGGCTCCAAGGCCAGCCAGGGTGCTATTTAGTGGCAGCTTTGGTTTGGAAGAAATCCTGCAAAATTTGCAAATTTCTAGTTCTGCACCCCACTGTGGGCCACTGTGGGGTGCAAACAGTGTCCATTTTCCATGGGAAAAAGATGTCATTTCCGCAGGGTCTGCAGGTCAGCTCAGAGGTGGCATTTGGAGCTCCAAGGCCTGCCAGGGCCCTAGTTTCTGGCAGCTTTGGTTTGTGAGAAATCCTGCAAAATTTACAAATTTCTTTTACAACAGCACCCCACTGTGGGCCAGTGAGAGTGGCCGCAAACGGTGGTCATTTTCCATGGGAAAAAGATGTCATTTCCCCAGGGTCTGGGGGTCAGATCGGAAGTGGCGTTTGGGGCTCCAAGGCCAGCCAGGGTGCTATTTAGTGGCAGCTTTGGTTTGGAAGAAATCCTGCAAAATTTGCAAATTTCTAGTTCTGCACCCCACTGTGGGCCACTGTGGGGTGCAAACAGTGTCCATTTTCCATGGGAAAAAGATGTCATTTCCGCAGGGTCTGCAGGTCAGCTCAGAGGTGGCATTTGGAGCTCCAAGGCCTGCCAGGGCCCTAGTTTCTGGCAGCTTTGGTTTGTGAGAAATCCTGCAAAATTTACAAATTTCTTTTACAACAGCACCCCACTGTGGGCCAGTGAGAGTGGCCGCAAACGGTGGTCATTTTCCATGGGAAAAAGAAGTCATTTCCCCAGGGTCTGGGGGTCCGCTCAGAGG